>CM031242.1:743886270-744419147 GCA_018340775.1 Taxus wallichiana var. yunnanensis
AAATATCAAACAATGATACTTGAGAAAACAAATCCTATAAAGCTGAGCATGGAAGTGGATGAAGAAAATGAAAAAGTATACATTCATCTAACCACTTCCAATGAAGAAGAGATGGAAAAAATTACTCCTCTACCTCATCAAGAACCGATAACTAAGAACAGTTCTCTGGAGCTGCACAAGATGAGACAAGGAAAAGCCAAAGATCTTCTGGAATCCATAGCAAGAGATCTAAATTAGGATAAAGAGTTTGCAGATATGGAGGAGCTCACACCTCTAATAGCTCAACAACTTGATTTTGATAAAGGAAAAGAAGAAGGAGAAATTACTCCTACTTTAAAGAAAAACCTGTCGGAATGTGATAAAGATGGATTCATCATAGTGAGAAGTAAGAAATGAAGACTAAAAGGGTTTGAAGAAATTCTTGAATCGCTCTATAGTGATAAAAAGAAACAAATAGGAAGTTGGGAAGCTTCCACCTCAAGAATCACAAGGGCTACTACCAAGAGAACTACAAATATTGGAGTCACTTATAGAAAAGGCAGACTCTCCAAGAGAGAAGTAAGGGAAAAAGAGACTGAGAAAGAAATTGCAGATGGTACTCAAAGGCTTTTGAACCATCCGAAACTACATCCCCAAAACTTTTTTAATGAAGGTTATTTCTTGGAATGTCAGAGGACTCAATGGGGGACCTAAACAAAGAATTCTTAAGGAAATCAAAAGATCAAGCAGGCCCAACATCCTTCTAATTCAAGAAATGAAAATGAAAAATAAAGCTGTTGAAGATTGCAAAAGGTCTTTCTGGGAGAATGTTGCCTTTGCTTTGTTGTTGATTCTCAAGGAGCTTCTAGAGGATTAGCGGTCTTCTGGGACACTAAAATTGTTCATGGTAATGTGCTTTCATCCTCCCAAAATCATTTAGCTATAATTTTTAAAAGCCTTGAGAATAATTCTAGTTGGATTCTTTCCAATATTTATGCCCCTAATACTGCTGCTGGTAGAAGAAATCTATGGAAAGAGTTAGTCTCGTTTCAAATAACTTTGAGGATATGAACTAGTTGATAATGGGGGACTTTAACACTCCTTTAAATCTAGGGGAAAAATTTGGAGGGAACTCTGATTTCTCTACCAGCATGGAAGATTTTGCTGGCTTCATATCGACTCTTAACCTTATGGACATTGAACTTCATGGTAATCAATACACCTGGTCTAACAGAAGAATTGGGAAAATCTGATTCAGGTTAGATTGGATAGAGCTCTCATTTCTAGCTAACTGGATCTTAGATCAGAATTTTTATCTCTCCTCTCTTCCCAGAATGGGTTCAGACCACAATCCTATTGCCCTTAATTTCTTCAATTGGTCAAAACCTTTTCACTGCAATTTTAAATTCGAAAAGATGTGGCTTGAACATGAGGACATTCTGGATAGAATTAAAGAGTGGTGGTCTTGGGAAGGGACTGAACTACCCAATTCAGACTTCTTCAGAAGTTGAAAAATGTGAAACAAAAGGTTAGAATCTGGAATAAAGAGGTTTTTGGTAATATTTTTGAAAAAAAGAAAGAGCTTAAACAACAACTGGAAGAGTTTGAGCTTAAAGTCTCAATGAAAGGTATGACCTTTGAGGATCATCAAAGGAAAAAATCTTCTCTCTGACCTACATAATATCAACAAATTTGTGAGGAAACCTTTTGGAGAATGAAATCTAGAGCTCTCTGGCTAAAGGCAGGAGACAGAAATACAAAATACTTTCATATGACAACCCTCAAGCATAGGGCTTGTAACAGAATTACTGAAGTCTCCAAGGGAAATGGTACCATTACTATGGATTCTAAGGACATCAAAGTTGAAGCCCTCAAATTCTACAAGAATCTGCTCATAGAGAACAATTCCTACAATGAGCAAGCGGCCTCCTTTCTCTTAGACTCCATTCCTAATAATTTGCTTCTGAAGAGAGATTTAAGAGCCTTTCCAAAACAGTCACCATTGAGGAGTTGAAAAAAGTTATTTTTTCTCTGGAAGGGGATAAGGCTCTAGGCCCTGATGGTTTCTCTACAAACTTCTTCCAAAGATGTTGGGAAATTTACTCCGAAGATCTACTGAAAGTTGTAAATGAGTTCTATAGAACTGGAAATCTAATAAAAGAGTTAAACAATACACATATTGTGCTTGCACCTAAGAAGTTGGATGCAAAGGATTTCAAGGATTTTAGGCCAATCAGTTTGGTTAATGTAATCTATAGGATCTTCACAAAGATTTTAACCACTAGACTGCAACCTCTTCTAATGGAAATTATTTCCCAACAACAGAGCGGATTCATACAAGGTAGAATTATCCAGGATGGAGTTATTATGGTTCATGAAACAATTCATTCAATGGATAAAAGTAAAAAAGTTGGGATGGCTATCAAGTTAGACATGCATAAGGCATTTGACAGAGTCTCCTGGAAATTCATGGATGAGGTTTTGTCCAAGTTTGGGTTTCAAAATAAATTCAGGAAAATTATCCAATCTTGCATATCCTCATCTAGATTCTCAGTGGTTGTCAATGGTGAACCAGTTGGTTTTTTTTGCTAGCACTAGAGGAATTCGCCAAGGGGACCCCATATCCCCTTTGTTGTTCATCATAATGGCTGACAGTTTAAGCCGATCTATTTCAAAAGCTATTCATATTGGTATGATAAAGGGTTTTCAACCTACTTCTGGCAATCAGGTTTCCTCTCACCAGTAGTTTGCTGATGACACTCTCCTGCTTCTGATGGCCTCAATCATTGAAGCTAAGGCTATCAAAACTATTCTAAGATTTTATGAGGAAGCCTCGGACAGAAAGTAAACTTTGACAAAAGCTCAGTCTATTTTTTCAATACTCCTATTGAAAGGAAAAGAAAGATTGCTCTCATTCTTGGCTGTACAATTAACTCCCTTCTAGCTACTTATCTAGGGCTCCCTATGAGTACTAGTAAGGTTTCTAATGAGGTTTGGAATGATCTTCTTAAGAGATTTCAAAAAAACTTGCTGGTTGGAAAGGTGCTTTACTTTCAAGTGTCAAATGTTTATTGATAAAAAGCACTCTTCAGAACTTACCTATTTATATCATGTCGATGTTCAAGCATTCCAATAGCAGTGATGAATAGCATTGAAAAAATCCAAAAGCACTTTTTATGGCATGGCACAGAAGACAGGTTTAGGTACCATTTAGTAGCTTGGGAGCAGGTCTGTAAACCAAAGAGGATTGGGGTTTAGGCATCAAAGATATCCGCATATGAATGCTGCTCTTATTACAAAGTTGGGTTGGAGACTTATAAAAGAGCAGAAGCCATGGACCGAGTTGATCAAAATCAAATACCTTTCCAATCAGAGCATGAATTCCTTTCTTTTTGATCAGTTACTTCCGAATGGTTCAATTTTCTGGAACAATCTTCTCCACATCAGGCATATTCTCTCTCGGGATGCAGTTGGAAGCTCGAGATGGACAAGACATTGATTTCTAGACTAAAAATGGTTGGACATTAACTAGATTTCCTCTTATGGTCACATTAAAGACAACTTAATTAGAAATTATGGGAAGAAAGTCCAGGACTATATTGAGGTGGTTGACAACAAAAGGAAATGGAAACAGATCAAAGTAGATGAGGATAATATGCAGTCTGATGTTTCATCCATGCAGAGTCATCTCTCCCTAATACATATCAGTCCTCAAAATCATAAGGATGAACTTATTTGGAAAGATTCCTTTGATGGAGAGTACTCGGTTAAATCTAGCTACAACTCTTTCTTTGCCTCTATTGAAAGTGAAATTGAATGGCATAAGTTGTGGATGCCCGAGCTAACCCCTAGAGTAAATTTTTTCTAGTGGCTTATCATTAAAGGCAAGATCCTAACTAATGACAATCTCATTAGGAAAGGATTCATCATGCCTAACAGATGCTGCATGTGTCAGGAGGAAGCAGAAGACATCAAACACCTCTTTCTTCATTGTAAGTATACTTCCAAAATTTGGCATCTTATTTTTGAAAACTTCAATCAGGAATGGATCTTTCCCCATACTTGTCTACAGGCCTAGGAACAATGGAACTCTCCTTACAAACACTTGTGTGGTGAGGAGATTATGGCAACTGGTTCTCCCTCACACCATGTGGTGAGTCTGGAAAGCTAGAAATGATGTCATTTTCAGGAATACCAGAAAGATATGCAAAAAATTTTACAAAGAAATTATCATTGCTGTAAAAGACAACATTGAAAGATTTAAACCCCCTAAAAATAGACTTTACCCTGTGGAAGAAGAGCACATTCTGGCTGCTTGGAACATTGGCACTGTTTTGAACAAGAATAACAGTAGTATTGATAGATCCACTGTCCGATGGATTCAGCCTCCCAGTATGGCACAAGTTGAATTTTGATGGGGCCTCAAAAGGAAATCCTAGGGATTCAGGAGGAGGTGGAGTCATTAGAGATCACAGAGGCTGTTTTGTTGCTACTTTTTCTGGAAAAATGGGTAGGCAAACCAATCACTACTCGGAAGCTCTAGCAGTGCTTTGGGGAATAAGGTTAGCTAGAGATTGTAATATTTCCAATATTATAATTGAGGGTGATTCGCTGAACATTATCAATCTTAAACCAAAAACAACCTCCAAGCTGGTCAATCAGGGACTTTATAGCTGAAGCTATTGATATTTGCAAGAGTTTTGATAATTTTGAAATCAAACATACCTACCGGGAAGGCAATAGTGTGGCAGATGGTCTGGAAAATATTGGGGTAAATAATACATTGCAAACTTGGCTAAGGGGCGACACTCTTCCTACTAAAGTAAGTGATGACATCATCAAAGATTTGCATGACTTGGAGCGTAATCACTAATAGATGTAGGGTAGATGCTAAGGAGTGGTTTATTAATTGCAAAGTGATGACATCATCAAATATTTGCATGACTTGGAGCATAATCATTAATAGATGTAGGGCAGATGCTAAGGAGTGGTTAATTAATTGCAAAGTGAGGATTAATGATTACAATTTTCTCGCACATTTAGGGAGGTCTTCAAAAGCAGAGCAGAGGATGAATCGTATAGTTTTCAAATTTTTACCATTGTGAGAAGTGGAAACATCACAGGAAAAATGGGGGGACCACCTTGCAAGACTGAGCCCACCCATAATCCAACATGGAAAAATGATACAGTTCTCTGGAACTATTTGCAAAAGGGGGTCTTACAAATTTTATTGAAAAAATTCAAGGTTTTGATCAGGATCTTTCAATAAAATTCACGCATGGATGGAGGAATCGCGTTGTTGAGTACAATAATATCAAGGTTGAGATTTCCAAGGAGCTAATTACCCAGGTCACTGGGCTCAATCTAGATGGAACCAAATTCTTCAACAAGCACGTGGACAGAGAGGTGGAGGCTAAGAAGTTTCTTGATGAGGGGGAGAATCTGGAGTTTGTGATGGTTGGCATCAAAATAGCATCTATTCCAGAGCCCTTCACTGAGATTGCAAGGATGGTGGTAAGGTACGTTACTCTGGAGGGGAGATTTGTCACTATCCCCCAGAAGCACTTAATTTTCCTTAATCACTTTCGTAGAAACCTTACCATAAATTTTCCTCATTATTTTTGAATTCATTGGAGAAATCTGTACTGGAGGTGCAAAATCACACTAGGGCTGTTCCCCTTCACCAAGGGTTGATCCTTCTCATTCACCGCCACTGCTCAGCCTGCTCCCACCCCCAACCTACTCCCCCCCTGCCTCCATTCCTCCCCTTCCCGATAGGAAACTTGACATTGCTACCACCAGCAGGAAAAGGAAAGAGATGAAAGCTAAGGTCCCTCTGCCATCTTCTTAGAGGGTTTTAAGAAGTCATAAAGATCTGGAACTTGTAGAGAATTTACTTCACATTAGTAATCCAGTGGAGGAATCTAAAGATGTGGACTTGTTGGTCAGGGTTGAAAAGATGGAAAAGGAGATTCATGACCTAAAGAGTGCTATTAGGGATATGGATAAAACAAAGGGCAAAACGGAAGCTGCAAAACTATGAAGAAGATGATACCACTGCTGAAATATTCAAGAAGCTTCTCTCTCTAGATGTCAGGCTTGGCAATGCAAAAGGGCGTAATGACTGTATCCTCTCAGCTCTTAAAAGTATCTATAATTTTATAGAGCAACATGTGTATAGTATTTGTAGTCTCAATGGCATTACCGAGGATATTTGGGGTTCCAAGGAGAACAGAGATCTTGTAATTTCCCAAGTAGATTTGAAAGATCCATCCCAGGCCACAACCATTGCGTTCTTCGTCTCGCTCCAAACGATTAAGGCCAAGATTGACCGAGTTGTCAAGTGATGTGGTGCCCTGTTGTTGTTTACTGGTGGTGAAGTTGCTATTGTTTGGTGATTTTGGTGTTGTTTTTTGGTTGGGATGACTAGTGGTGGTTCCCTCTTGTTCGTTTTTGTCTCTTTTTCTCTTATTCGGATCACTATCTATCTTGATCCTGTTTTGTTACCTATATTGTATTATCTGGCTGTTGAGCCTCCTAGTTTATGATGTTTGGCATATCTAGGATTGGTTTTTCTTCTTTTGTTATCTAGATTTTGAGCCTTTTTGTACACAGGGTATAGTCCCTTCAAAACTATTTACCCATAGTAAAAAAACTATAGGATGTCTATTATTAGCACACTTACATATGTACATGTTATTGTAAAGGTGCATGACTATTATCAACATATGGCCTATTTGGGGAAGTAAGTAGGTAGTGAAGGGAAATTCCCACCCCTATAAATATGCAATGAACTGTGTGGTTTAAAGAGAGTAAATTATTGTAGAGTTATGTTACTAGAACTGATGTGCGCATTACGTATGGTAATATTTTGTAATGTAAGAAGCTTCTATGTATTACAGTGTTTTATATAATGAAGTATATTGGATGGATAATGGTTTTAAACATGACTGTAATTGGTTCTTGCATGGTTAATATTATTATAGTTATCGTTTAATTCATGATTTTCTAAGATCTAGATCTAGAATATGCTATTTGGAATGTTTATGCTTATTTACGGTTCTAAATATGTTATATCTTCGTTACACTAACATCTTGCATAAGTAACTCTAAAGAGGTGCCCCATCGATACCTTTTCACACTTCGGTGAGCACTCAACTCGCCTAGGTGATGTGCCAACGCACCTAGGTTTTTCTGGGTTTTATATAGTGAATTCTAGGCTACATCATTGGTTATGTTGTTGGGACCTCTTTTTCAGTTATTTTCAAGATGTTTCATGATGAAGATGTATTGTTTGAAATTAGAAAGTGTTGAGGAGTGGATAAAGGATCTAGAAGAAGAGTACACTTGGAGGTTCAACATTGGATCTGATTTTGACGCACATGCGTGGGTGGAGCAGAATTTGTATGATTGTTTATATGAGAGATTCTTTTTTATCTTTCCGATAGAGTTGTATGAGTGGCTGGTTGCTTATGTGTCTAAAAAGAATTGAAGGTATCGCACACTTTTCTAGAGACAGGAATAATTTCAGGCCTTTTATGATGTTGATCTACTTTGTATGTACACTATGGATACTTGGTTCAGTGGTGTTTTAAATAGCTATATTTTGGAGTACTCAATTTCCACTTACTCGTTTCGAGAGGTAGTTGAGTTCCAGCTTTTAAGTTATCCAAGGGGAACGTATTTGCAAAGCATTCCACTAGTGATCAAGATCTTGATGGTAACCATGAAGTTGGAAGAGAATCGACGGATAGCTAAACCCCACCATGGTTTCGACTATCCACCTGAAGAGGGGTCTTCAAATTTTCCATTAAAATAATGTCATAGCTAAGGAGTCTGTGGGGGTAGGAATAGGTTTGGTGAAATATGGTGGACCTAGCGGAAGAGAGAAGAAAGGAGGCTTAAGTATAATGAGGCATGCGAGAGGGAGATAGAGAAGCAGCGTGATATTGCAGAGTGGATGGCGTTGAGGAGAAAGATGGCTCGTGAAGGATTTGGAGCACACAAATGAGTGGAGCAAAAGCATTTGGAACTCCACCATTTGGGTAAGCATAATAGGGAACCCTACTCGGCCTCACATGGGAGTATGTCACGACAGAGATGACCTGGGTCATGGGTGCGCATCAAAATCTACCTAGCAACCTAGCCCTTGCACTTGGATTTCTAGTATTTATTACAAATAGTAGTCAACAAGCTAGTTTGGGAAGTAGAAGAGAAGGAGTAAATAAGGTAGTAATTACATCTATGGCAAGATAAACATCTTCTTTGTTGTTTAGAGGTACCTTTTAGGTGCATTATCAAAGCACAAAATCAAACACGCATAATTTTGGGCTCACTTTTGGGATTAGTACCCCTTCAAAGACTATAGGAGTTTAGTTTAGTACCAATGTTGGGACACAGGGTAGTAAATCCACTTGTGCCTTTTTCAACTACAACTAGAGAATTAGGAGGTATAGGTGGCTCTAGGTCTAGTGGATGTGGTGGTTTTGGAGGAAGAGGTAACATAAGAGGTTTTGGATTAGGTGGGCAGGGTCCGCACCAACCCCAGAATATTTACATGGAGATGTATCTTCATCTTCTAGAGTATAGGGGCATAGAAGATGCTACTAAACACATGCAAATGTGTGAGATACTATTGCACATAAAAGGAGTTTCAACTTTTGAGTGCAAGGAAAGTCGATTTGCAACTACATTGCACATTTGATGCTCACACACAGCTTGGTAAAGGAAGTTTGACCATGATCAAACTTGCGTAGATTATGCAACATTAAAGGATGTTTTCATTAATGATTTTCATATCCATGAGTTTGAGCAAAAGAATATAAGCGTGCTCAAGGATATTAGAGATTCAGGCATTTATCTCCAGTACCAGCAAGGAACTACCGAGAGCATTCAAGAATATGATGCCCATTTTAAGACTCTATTTTCTAAAATTTATTATTATATTCATGCAAGCCAAAGCATGCACAAGTGGTTCATTGGGTGCTTGATCACACCCTTTAGGAGGGCACTGTCACATAAGACATATATGGACCTACATGAAGCACTTGAAGTAGCTTTACGTACTGAGGAAGTTGATAGTATAGACACTAAAGTGAGCCCATTCCTGGAGGCACAAATTATAGATATGGAAAAGCAGTTGGAGAAACTGTCGGTAAATTTAGCACTTGAGATGTACATTGGGATTTGGTGTATAGATTGTGAAGTGGAAGGGCACACCAAATATAGTTTTCCTCATATATCAGTATGTTCATTATTTCTAGACTGTGAGATATGTCATTTGGACCATGATGCAAGCCATTGCCCATTATTACAATACACGATAAGGAAGAATGTATCTTGTTATTGTAAAAATTTTGGTCCACGACTCACGATACAAAAGACTCGTAGGTTGATTGGTCAGATCCATGATGCCATAGATATTGGTGTGTGACAGACTAGAGTATCAGATAATTCTAAAGGAAAAAGTGAGCACCATGATCATGATCACACTCAAACACACTATGATCAGAATGAAGGGTGCTTTGAAGGAGGTCATGGTAGAGGTCAAGGATACCGTGGTGGATTCAAGGGCCAAGGCCGTGGTGGTGGACGAGGTGAGTTCCCTCATGGAACATGTTTTACATGTGGATCTCCTAACCACTACAGTGCAAATGTCCTTAAAATATTACTTGTTATTTTTTTGGGAAGAATCATAACTATGAGGAATTCCCAGACTTATATGAGCATCTTAGCAAGTAGCATAAATAGGAGAAAAAAGGCACATGGATGGTTAGAATACAATGCGCTATGGAAAATCAGTGGATGTCAAGTAGCACTCGTAACCCGAGGTATTACTCAGAAGATTAATACATGCACTAAAGTTATACATGCTAGAGAGGAATTATAGTAGAAGCCTACCATCACCAAGGGTGAACTTTTACATGCAAGGTACCCAGATCCTGCACATCGAAGGAGGTTTATCAGAAACCATGGAGGTACTCGAAATCTTCGGGTGAAATACAATGTTTAAAGGAACAATCACGAAAGTTAGAATAAAAGAAGGAACTAGAGATAGGCCAATCGATATTGATGACTTAAAAGAGGTATGCAAGATGCCGAGAATATCATTCCATTATTAGGGAAAATGCTAAAGGGGAACACTCTGCATGCAAATATTGAGAATGGAAGGCAAATCCTGCATGTTAATCTTCCCCCTCATAGTTTGGATTATGACAAGGAGATCACTCTAAATGTTGTTGTGGATGGGTGGATCTTGAGTAATATATTGATATATATATATATATATATATATATATATATATATATATAGGAAGTGAATGTGCTTACTTTAGATGCATGGGTAAAGATGGGAAGACCTTTATTACAGCCATCCTATAATGTACTATTTTTGGCTAATTGAACTAAGGCCACTTCCATAGGAGTTTTAAAGGATGCATCCATTACTATACAAGGGTCCAAGTTCACTAGGGACTTTGAGGTCTTAGCACTTGTAGAATCGGATGACTTCCCACTCTACTTGGGCACCCTTGGTGTTATGCAAATAATGTTGACTTATAGTTCAACAAGGGGTATATAAGTTTTTAGAATAAGGAATAAAGATTAATTATCCCTTTGACATATGGGAAAGTTGCACCTTATGTTGAAGCTTTGAGCAAGGAAGACCTGAACAAAATTTATGTACATGTCATTCGGGACCCAGAAGTACTTGAGCCATAAAAGGAAGGAATCCTCCAGTGGGAATATGCATAGTCTATTAGTGATACTACAAGTATTGTTTGTGATAATTGGGAACATGGAACCTATGAGATGGTTGGGCATGAAGTAAGAAGTGCATTTGCATGGAGAAGAAAGCCTCGTTGTGTTAGGATGATAGGTAACTTTGTACCTTGGTACACTGGAGAAGGAGACCCTAAGATATTCCTACACGCCATGGAGGAGCAATGGACGGATCAAGTGGAAAGGAGAAATATGTTAATATATAACCTATGCGAGATAACAAGGCATTGGTGGATGGTTCACATGGATAATTTAATGGAATGTAATGAAGTCAAAATTTCTCTAACCACTTGGTTCTTCAGAAGCAATGTGCCTACTACAATTTGCATATATCATGGTAATCAACTTGTTCAGCACCATGTTCAAAAGTGTGAGATACTCTAGAAAAGGGGCAAGAAGCTTTACTACCTTCACTATGGGTGTACAAGCTTTATTCCACTTTACAAGTTTGTGCATGCGCTTGGTATGTTTATGCATAACTATATAGCGAGACTTGAAATTGGTAGGACCTGATTGCAGGAATGACCCAAACTTTTGACTACTTCTCTACTAAACCTCTAGTGGAAGAGGCATTAAAGATTATAAAGTGCTCAACTATGGGAGACAGTGCAAAGGCTGAAGAACTCATTCAAGATTTATTTGGTGAGGTAGACTCAGCGCGCATTTTGATGAAGTAGAAGAGACATATGCCACACTACTTAAGCGTGCTTACTTTGAGAAAGAAAAAGGAAAGATGGTCTACATAGTGGATGATGAAGAAGTATAATATTTGGACATAGATCATTTAGTAGGTACACACTAGGTGTTAGATAGTGCATAAAAATGCACGCGCCTATCATGAACCTATGAAGACCAAGAAAGTGAACATTGGCACAGATGCTAAACCTAAGGAGGTAATAATTGGAGATTATTGGACTGATTTTGAAGTGGCAAAGATAATTGAGTTACTACGAGATTTTCAAGACTTATTTCCTAGGGGCTACCATGAGTTAAAAGGAGTGCATGAGTCATTAGGAGAGATGAAGATTAAGCTAAAGGAAGGTGCGTGCCTAGTCAGGAAGAGACCTTACAAGATGAACCCTAACTTGCACATAAAAGTTAAGGAATAAATTGACAAAATGTTGAAATCTGGCATCATCAAGCCCCTAGAGGAATCAAAGTGGGTTATCCCCATGGTGATTAGTATAAAGAAAGATGGTTAGATTAGGATTTGTGTGGATTACAGGGAACTGAATGTTGCATGTGTGATTGATCCTTTTCCTACACCTTTCATGGAGGAAATATTAGAAGGTGTTGCAGGGTGCAAAGTCTATTCTTTTATGGATTCTTTGGGTATCATTAGGTTATAATTACACATGCAGATCAAGAGAAGATGAATTTTACCATTGAATTGGGAATTTTTTCATATACTGTGATGCCCTTTGGATTAAAAAATGTGCCAGTTGTATTTTTGCGCATAATTTTCAAAGTGTTCTAGGATTGTATTCACAACTTCCTGCAAGTTTACTTAGATGATTGGATGGTGTATGGACTTGTTAAGGATCATTGTGAAAATTTGTGCTTAATGTTTGAAAGATGTAGACAGTGTTGTCCCCTCAATTTTCCCCCTTTTTGAAATCCAATTTTGTGAAAATTGAAGTCTTGCCATGGAGGAATTCATGTTTCGAGCCCCTCAAGTGCTCGTTTTGATCCCCCATGACATTTTATGCATTTCCTCAGTCTGCGGCCATTATAATGTTCTATCTATTTCTCATGGATGGGAGGGGGTTTATGATCTTATTTTATGCATTTGAAGGATGTGGAAACTTGCATTCTTTGCATATTAACCTTGTGTAGAAAGAAAATCTTCATCGGGTGCAAAAATGGCATTTTCCCATTCTCTACAATTTTCTATGTTCTTTTCCCCATAAAATTATTTCTCAGAAGGTGAAGCTACGTGTTTTCTTCTCATTGGATGTGGTGGATGGGTTCCTTTTTGAACTTATCACTTTTGGTGATTTTGGAAAAAATGTCGAGTTGCCCCACATCCCTACTTTGGGTCCGTGATTGGTTGGAGCAATTTTGGCGGAAGTTCAAGGTGATGGATCCATTTTATTTTATAAATAATTATGGCAAAAGGGTGAAAAGTTCTAAAATGACATGCGGCCCTACTCACGCAAAGGGACACGTGGCGTTTTTCAATTCATATGTGCTTTGGCGGATGGCGGAGGACTTTAGAAATTTTAGCTTTGTTTCCACAAAGGGTGAAAAGTTCTAAAATGACCCATAGCCCCACTCATGCGAAGGGATAAGTTCTAAGTTGAGGCCCGCAGCGAATCAGAAAGGGACACATGGCCTATGTTGAAAATTCAACGGTGGAGGCATGAAATTTTGGGGAAAAGTTGGAAATTTTTCCCCTTTTCAAAATAGATAAAGTATAAAAGTGAAGCACATCCCCGCAACCAATTAGGTGATGCCATGTGTTGAAGAATAAAATCGGACAGTGGGCCAGCAGAGGAAATTGATGATTTGAGCTGCGACCCCATTTCTTATCAGGGTGTGCCACGTGTTCATGTTAAAAAATAAAGGCGGTCAATGAAAGTAAAATGATAAATTGCACTTTTTCTCCCAAATGTCTTAAAACAAGATTTTTCCCAGGCCCGTCATTGCTTGGATCTTGCCACACGTAGGGTCCAATTTCAAAGCTGACAGAGGGAAAGAGTGGTGAAACACACTCATCTGGTTTTTGACGCCATTAACGAACCAAGGCTCCAAAGGATACAAATGTGAACCATTCTTCATTCTTCTCTCTTTGTTTCCTTGTTGTTTATTCATGAGATGCATTTTTGGTTTGTTGTGGAGCCAAATTGATAATTTTAAAGAGATGTAAAGTTTGATTATCGAAAACATATTTTATCGGGCATACGTAATAAAAAAGGGGGAAAACTTACCAGTAAGCACTTGAGTGCTATGAAAGTGGTTAAAAGGTGGAAATGGCAGGACCACATGAAGAAGAAAATCATGAGATGCCCCCTACTAAAGTAATCATGCTTAAAATGATGAAATATTCACCTTTTTGAACCTCTAGTTTTCATGAGTGTGTTTGTTTCATGTCACTTTCCAAAAGTGGATCTGCAACAAACATTATTCCTTTTGGATATTCTTTTCTTGGGGACAAAGTATGGATGTACACAAATTGTTATAAGAACATGTTTTGGCCATGGAAAAAGGATTCTAGTTTTCTGGGACGTTGTAAATTTTGAAGTAATTCAATACAAAATCTTTCTTTCTCATTTCCTCTATTATATATCTCTCTCTCCTTGCTCGATTCAATGGATCATTTGTCTTTGCATTCAAAAGAAACTTTGTGTTCTTGTCTGTGTAATCTTTAGAACTTTGTGTCTGCAGATTCACATTGGTGATGAAGTGATTGATCTTTTTCCTATATTTTCTTGGTTCAATGTGAGTAAGGATATATTCTGCTACCTATATCTCCTGAAAACATTGTTGTTTTCTTCCTTCTTCATCTCTCTACTCTTCCAATCCTTCGTATTGATAATATTTTAAGTATGAAAACATTCCATAATATCAGGGTCCAAACATTGAGAGTTATATATTTGTACATTTTTTTTTCCTACTTTCAATAAGGGAACCTCTCCCATTAAAGAGGAGGGACACATTTGTCCCCTGACTGTGGTTTCTAGCCATGTTCCATTCTAAAACCCAACAGTTTTTGGTGACTCATTGGGGAATTCATTGTAAATGGATTCCATTTTTTGAATAACAACTTCTTGATCATCTTTGATTTGGTGACTCCAAGATACACTCGGGTAGAAGAACCCTTGGGGAAGAAGACCCTCATTTCCAACTTCTAGATCATCAAGGTTTCTCTCTCCCTTCATCAAGAAAAATAAAGAGGAACAAGATCTGCAAGCACTCCTCCCGCTAGAGACAAAACTTTTGGGAGTGACATCCCTCAAGATCAAATCAGTCCTAATTTGCATGCTTTGATTCTCGCAGTGTTTCAGCCTCTCAAAACAATATTTTCAAGGATGGTATCTCCCTTTCCTTGTGGCCAAAGGGTTGGGCCACTTGCTCTTCCCCCTGCCCATTGCATGAATTTCCTAGAGGCAATAGAAATAATTTCCCTAAATTCAGAGGTGATGGGAAGGTTCATCCAGATGAACATATTACGGCCTTCATTATTTCTTGTGGTGTTCTTGGAGTTGAACATGAAGATATCTCTCATTAGACTTTTTGTAGAGACATTGCAAGATAATGTTGCTGATTGGTTTTATCATCTCCCTGTTGGATCCATCACCAATTGGAACACCATGACAACCCAGTTTGAGCAGCATTTCAAACCTGCTGAGGATGTACATGCCCTCTTGGCCTAGATTTCTCAAATCAAGAAAGAGTCACATGAGCCCATGAGGGAATTTGTGGCCAAATTCAACAGGCTGTTAACAAGATCCCACAAAACACATGCCCTATGGATCAAATTCAGAAATGTTTCTTCCTTAATGCCCAACTTCCTGAAGTGAGCTATGCACTTAGAAGAGCTAATCTTGCCACTTTAGATGTTGATCAAATATTTTTGTTAGTGTTGAAGATGATCTAATCATGTCTGGCAAGCTAAGGAGAGAATCATCCAAATCCAAAGCATCTCCTTCTTCCACATCTTCTCCTAGAGCTAATTCAGATTAGTTGGTACAGAAACTTGTTAATGATCTCATTGCTCTCTCCAAGCAAAGCTTAGCCTACATGCTCCTTATCAGGATGTTCCTAAGAATAACTTTCAGCCCAGAATCGATTTCCCTCTCCTCAGACCAGATTGGCAATTGAAGGCCCACCTGTTAAAGTTCCAGTCAATACAACATGTGAAGTGTTGGAGCCTGATGACGAGGAGGAGAATGAAATTTGTGAAGAACATGAAGAGGAAGCTAATGAAGAATTAGAAGATTTGAGTGGATCTCATGTCCATTTTCTCACCACTAAAGGTATAGATGAAGAGGATGATTATGAAGAAAGAGTTGCAGAGATGAACAATGAATCATATGTTGTCATGACTCATGAGCAAGCCAACAAGAAGGAGAAAGTGGTGCAGCCTACTAAAAGATCTAAGGAACCTCCTACAGCCATTCTAGTGATTACAAGGAGAGGAGCTCCTATTCCAACTTCTTCCACACCCAAGGTAGGTTCTGTTGTTCCTTCCTCCTCTGTTTCTACTCCTAAAAATTCTTGTCCTTCAAATGATAGATTTGATAAGTCAAAAGTTTCATCTACTCCTATCAATGATGCTCCATATACCTCTGGTTCTTTTGATATTATTAACCATCTCAAGAAAACTAAGATCCAGATCTCAGAAGCCGAATTCTACCAAACCCATCCCAAGGCCTTTGCTAAGATGGTAGACTTTGTAAATTCCAAATCCAAGCCTCCATCCCATGGTTCTAAAGGTCTCTTGGCCACTCCTTCTCCTTCATCTCAACCAAGCCTTAGGGCAGTAGTCACTTCATCTGATGAGAAGATCAAACCATTTTATGTCACTCTCCTCATAGTTGGCCAAAAACTTAAGAATTGTGTTATTGATTCTGGTGCTTCAGATAATGTGATTCCTACTAAGGTATCTCATGCCCTAGGCTTAACCCTAACCCACACTTTTGGTTCATGTTACTCAATGGAAAGTAGAGAAGTGCCATTAGTTGGAAGGATCAAGGATGCACAAGTAGCCTTTATTGCTTTTCCAGAGAAGAGAGTTTTAGCCACCATTTTGGTAGTTGATATTCCCCCTTCCTACGGCATGATACTGAGTAGAAATTTTTACAAAGATATTAGAGGAGAAATCATGATGGATTGGTCACATGCTCTTATTCCAATGAATGGGAAAATGAAGAAGCTACTGCCTAAGAAACAAACTGAATATATTGTGCAAAAATAGATGACCCAAAGGCACAAATACTTTATGAGGAAATTGGTCATGGTAACTACATGATCATGTCAAAAGATGAGGCTAACCATCCTAAGGAAGTGCTTCTTGATCCTAATGGTGTTTGGATTTTGGAATTTGATAGGAGCTTCTCCTCGCCTGGTTCTAGTGGTGGTGTGGTGCTTATTTCTCTTGAAGGTAAGATTCATCCTTTCTCCTTTAAGCTCCAATTTAGAAACACAAATAATACAACTAAGGATGAGGATTTCATCCTCGATTTAAGAATTGTAAAAGAGATGGGGGTTAAGAATCTCCTTTCTCGTTGAGATGTAGAGATGATTGTAAAGTAGGTCAGAGATCTCTTTCAAGTGAAGAATAGAAGGTTGAAACATTACAGGAATCTGGTTTGGGATTCCATTGAGTTCCTTGATGCCTTTTCCATTGAAGCCATGCCAAGGGAAAGAAACACCAGGGATGATTCCTTGGTTATCTCGGGGTCTCTACTAATCCCTCATCCATATTTCTCCCAAGATAAATTCACCATTGAGATGATTCATAGACCTAGTGTGCCTAACAATGTAAACAATTGGTAGGTCTTTAATGATGATCAGCACTTGCTTTCCTTCCTTGAACTCAAAGATAATTTTGACCAGATATACTTTGAAGGAAGTGGAAATATTCCTAGAGAGTGTGTGCCCCCAAATGAAGAAGATAACAAAGAAGAAATGGATCATGATGGTTGCATAAAACTAAAAGGTAATAAGATACCTAAAGGGTCTGGTAAGTTTGGAAGAGTTATTTGATAAACATGATAGGTACATCAAGTCCAAAACTTCCAAAGGAGCTCAGTAGTTTGCTGAATGTGAGAAGATAAACATTGGGAGTCTTAATGAACCCAAGCTAGTAAACATTGGAAAGTGTTGCACACAAGAGGAGAGGGAGAAAGTAGCGAATCTGTTGAAAAGGTATGTTGATGTTCTTGCATATTCTTATGATGATCTCAAGGATTTTCAGCCAAAAGAGATGCAACATTTCATTCCTCTAAAACCTGGGATCAAGCCCTTCAGAAAAATCGAGGCAGTATAATCCTAAAATTGTTGATACAATCTTTCAAGAGATCCAAAATTTATTGAAGGCTAAGATCATTTTCCTATTCACCATTCAACGTGGATTGCTAATATTGTGCCTGTCAAGAAGAAGAATGGTGAGATCTAGATTTTTGTTGATTTTAGGAATTTGAATCAAGCCTCTTTAAAGGATAATTATCCTCTCCCCATAATGGATCAAGTGTTGCAAGTTATTATAGGTTCAAAAATGTTATCCATGCTTGATGGATTCTCAGGATATAATCAAGTAGAAGTAAGTGTTATAGATCAGCATAAGACTACCTTTACCACTCCTCTCATCCATATTTTTCCCAATTAAAATATTGGATCGAATAACCCCACACCGAAAGAACCTAAGAAATCCCATTTGATTCCCGCAAATAGAAAGAGGGGACTCTATAATGGAAGTGACGGAGGCCTACGAGGATCAAGCGACCCTATGTGGGATAAATTCAAAAAATCTCTGTCGAGCAAACTCGGGCTTTAAATCCATTATATGTGTTATAGGTGGGCTTAGAAAAAAATAACATGGTTAAAGGAGATGAAGCAGTGTCATAGAGAGGCCAAGGGAAAGGAAAGGAAGAAACGGTGAAGATCCAAAGTCTTTGGGCTCAAAACAGTTCAAAACGACTCCAAAAATCAGATAAGTATGGAGAAGGCAATAGAGAGAGAAACATGTCCAAATGATGCTTCTCCAAAGTTGAATCCAAAGAAGGAATCTCAAATGAGCACCAGGCTTCCATGCGTCCAGAACCCCAAAAGTTGTGCGGCCATTGAAAATTCTTCGGCCAGGCAGAAGAAGCCAGGTGTCAACTCGACGTGAATCCAAGATGGGATCCCAAGGTGGGGACTCAAACTCGTGTCAGCCTTACATGTATAAAATAGTCAACCAAGGTCAAAAGGTGGGTAAATCAGGCCTCAAAAAGGTCTAGGTATAGAAGTGTTGGTGGGGGATGCCACGTGTCAAAGCGGTGCATCTCCAAGGGTAGTTTCAAAAGTGGAGACTTAAACACGCACCCATTCTCCACATAGCCTAGGGTCTGAAAAAGTAAGGTAAAGATATTTGAAAAGTCCAAGGACCCACAGAGGCTTCCAAGTGTCAACCTGACTTTCCTTTAGGAGTAAATTTTGATCGGGAATTTCAAATGAGCAGTGGCACCTCCACGTGTTCAATCTCTTTAAAGGGTACAAAGTCAGGATGAATAGTCAATGCATAAGGGCAGGCTGGCAGAGAGTACTAAGTGTCCAAATGATGCTAACTCAAGGGATGAATAGATATATGGTTCTCAAACAAGCATCAAACCGCCACATGTCCCTGGTTAAAGAAATATGACCTCACCAAGCAAAAGACTTAGACGGAAACAAATAAATGAAGCAGGTCGGTGGAGGAAGCCATGTGTCATCCTCGCACTATTACAAGAGTAAAATATAGAGGCCTCTTTTAGAAAAGCACCAGCCCTCCATGTGTCCCAAAGGTCAAAATGGGGCCCATTTTTCAAACTAGTTTTCCCACCCTTTTGTACGGACCCGATACAAACTTCCAAGGGTCATATCTTTCAACTCAGGGCTCAAAATATTACAAATCGACACTGTTGGAAATATCTCAGCTTCACCCATGTTGCCGTGAGATCCAAAAATTTAAGTTTGGAGAGTTTACGTAAGGAAAAATGGAGAAAACATCTTTAGGGCCATTAATGTGGGATCCATCTGCCCCAACAACTAGATCAGGTTCAATCTGCTCCACCATTTCATCCTTCAAGGTGCTGAACCAGAGATTGATGCAGCTGAGGTAGATTTTGGGATAGATCTTAAAGGAGACATTAATAGCAAGGGGTGGACTTTGACCTGCTTTTCCTACTTCTCTCTTTTTCCACTCCGATTGAATCTATAAATGTTGGGTCGAGACTCATTGTAAAGGGTTGGACATTCTTCTATTTTGTAGGCTCCCCCTTTCTTCTAGAAAAGGAACTCGTGGAGTTTTCGGACCTTCTACTGGACTGTAATACATTTTCTTCCTCTTGGCCACTTTGTAATGCACTTTACCAATCTACAGAGCAATAAAACATGTCTCGTGATCAACTTTAAATCCTTTCTTGTCTCTTTTTCTTTCATTTGGTCTTTCATTATAGATCTCGTTATCTCAGTGCTTGGTTTTGTATGCATTTTTTTGGTTTGTGTCTATAAGAAAAACAAATGTTCATCATTCCTTTGCTACATCACCTTATAGCTTAGTTTGATTTCCTACATTCCTTTTACCCCTTTCTCCTTGGTAAAACTTAGATTAGGTTTAGGATTTTGACCCTCTGCAAGTTTTCACGCATGCACCTAAATAGAGGAATATGAACCAACCTATAATCTAGAGAGTTTTCTCATTTTCTAAGTCCCACACTTTGCAGAATATTCAATGTTATGTGGATCACAAAGAGATGACTCTACCTTAGAAAATTAGATCTCGAAAAATCATTTGGGGTGCTTTGTGATTTTTCACTAACAGCTTTTTTCATGCTTGGTGGGACCAAGAAGTCTCCATCTTTATTACAGTAAGGTTGATGTGCACTTGCTGTGATTCTAGCTTTTAAGAAGCTCTTAAAAACTACACATCTGGTGACTCTAAAAGGGACAGAATCCACTGGTTCCAGTAGTCCAAGTTTCCCAAGTTCATGAGAAGGATACAAACAAGGTCTAGAACAAGAGAGGAAGGATAGTTTGTACACATACACTTGTCTCCAGACAGAAGGAAAAGAAGAAGAGCCCAGAGGTCTCCATCTCCTCCAAACAAAGCCTTATCAACACCTCCTCCTAGTAGGCCATTCTTTCAATCAAGAAGGGTACTCAGGCCAATCAGGATGGCACACCAACAACCAAATCCTTATGTCAACTTCACTGGTAATGCCCACTTTCTCTGAATGCACAAAACCCAGTCCTAGTGGTAGCATTGAAGAGCATCCCATATTTCACTGGAGAGAACTAGACTTGTCCCTGACCACATTCAAGACATTACAAATGTTTGTACAATCCATGAGATCAATGAGATGGATATTATAGTCAAGTTTCTAGCCTCTTCACTCAAAGGTAAAGCTTCACAATGGTTTAGGAGCCTTGAAGCAGGATCTATTCAAAATTGGGACTAGTTGTGCACAACTCTTCACAACCAGTTTGGAGAAAAGGGAGATAACCTATCCTTGTTAGACTAGCTGAAAACAATCAAGAGAGCTCTGAATGAGCAACTGACGGATTTCAACCTCATATTTCAATAGACCTGGGACAGGATTCCAACAGCAATAAATCCCACTAATGAAGGTGCCTTCTTATACTTTCTTAGGGCTTTAAATTCTAATATTTCTTTGATGATTCAGTCAATGGGGGACACAAGCTTACTGCAGCCTATATCCTTTCCATAGGAGCTGAGAATTGTTTGATTCAGCCTAGAAAACTTGCTCCTAGGCCATCCATGCCTCTATACCTTGATTTAGGAAACCTAGGTACCAGCCAAACACCCACATTAGCTCCTACACCCACCCCCAGGAGTCAAAATTCAGCTGAAGCCTCCACTTTATCATCTAACACCTCAAAGGAGCTTCAGTAAGTTATGAAACAACTGCAAAACCTGGGAAATGAGCTAGTAACCATCAAAAGATAGTAGGCTCAGAGTTCTAGGCCATATCAGCCCCATGCTCAGTATCAAGCCAGACCCCCATATCAGCAAAATAGACCACTAGCCCAAGCTATAAATCAGAGTCAACACCAAGGGAAACCTCAAGCTGCTAGACCTTTCAGGTCATATGACCCAAACACAGCTTCAACATCAAGGGGATTGGTTCCAGCACATAATAACATGGCACAAGAATATGAATGGTGTTTCCCATGTAGTCAGCCACATAATCAGTCGATGTGCTTCAATGGTGCATTAAATTAGGCTCTAATGGTGTAAATTGTTGGTGTGTCACAAGAACCTAGCCATGAAGAAAGTGAACAATGGAAGGAGCTCAAAGAAGAGGGACCCCAAATGAAATAATGCTTGTCAATTGGTAGGCTTAAGAATTTTGTGGAATGAATCAGACTCCTTCTCAAAGTATAGCTACCAATACATGGTCTAAGAGGAGAAATATTGGAGAAGGACATTCACCAAGATCAGGTGATCCTCAACCCTCGTTGCTCAGCAAGGTATTGGCATTCAAAATACAACTCCCAATGTGCAAAGTCAATCCAAGCCACCTTCCAAACCTACTCAGGCACCGGTTGTAACAACCCATGTGCAAGAGAAAAATGTGCCAGGGAAGGGGCAGCAAAAGGACAATTCATTTAATATCATTGAACAAATGAAGAGGAAAAGTGTAAACATTTCACTATGGGAGTCATTGGTCATTCTAGGGTAGAGGATCTATTACAGACTACCATGGCCAATTGGTCAAGCTCAAGTCAACCCCCTAACCAGCAAGAGAAAGTGCTTACCAATGTGGCTCAACCTGAGAGAAACCATGAAGAACAACAAGGTAAGAATATAAAGCCTCCTCCATTTTATGTTTCATTAATCATTGGAGATAAATTGGTGCACAACTGCATGATCGATTCGGGGGCAAGTAGTTTTGTAATGCCCAAATAAATAGCTGATCAACTGGGTCTCCAGTATGAATTCATCTCTAGAGGAGTAGTAAAATTGGATGGGACAATAGTGACCACTATTGGAGTCATCAAGGATATGATTCTCACTCTACATGCCTGCCCTAATGTGACTATATTGTAGAACGTGTCAGTCATAGACTTGCCACCACATTTTGCGTTGTGTTTGTCCAGGACTTCACTACCAAAATCGGAGGCTAATTGTCTCATTGACTGGTCGCATATGCTCTTTAGAACAAGGTATGGAGCAAAGGCCACAATCAGATCCGAGCCCATAGCAGACTATCACATTGAGTCTTATGTACCAAGCCCAATCAATGCAAATTGTTTGGCTTTTGATCAGGAGGACCTCCTAAGCACTTCTGAAGTAGATACCAAGGTGGGGTGTATCCCAGGACCTGACCCTCGATAAATGGGCAGTCAAAATACATGCTTTTGATCCCTATAAGGAGATGGAAGAATCTAAACTAGGAGTCTACTACCTGCATGAGGAGAATCATCCTCTTCCTGACATCATTAAGCCAGAGCACAAGAATGACAATGAAGTTTGGAAATTGTTCTTTGATGGCTCTAGGAGCAGACAAGGAGCCGGAGGTGGAGCTATGATTGTGTCCCCCAAGGTATGAAGTATTATTTGGATTTCATATTTCAGTTTGCCTGCTCAAATAACACTGCAGAATATGAGGCTTTGGTCCATGGACTGCATTGGGCCAGAAGATGAGGAATCAAGAACTTGCAGGTGTTTGGTGACAGTGAACTAGTTGCCAATCAAGTCAAAGGACAAAATGTTGTCAAGAATGACCTGCTCAAAGGTTACAAGAATAGGGTGTGGGACCTCATTGAGGATTTTGAAGCCTTCAACATCATGTCCATACCCAGAAAGGAGAACAAAGCTGCTGACAGGCTTGCAACAGTTGGAGCAACATTTGATGTAGTTGACAACATAAAAAGGGACAAAGAACAACCACATATCCATGTGATTGTGAGACCAACAGTACCAGATAACAACACATGTTGGTAGGTGTTCGAGAATGATCAACAAATCATCAAATTTTTGTAAGAGGAAGTTGAATTCTTAGCTAGAAACCAAAGCAGACTAGAGCAGCAATATGGAAATCAAGTAGTACAACTACATACAAATAGGCTTCCCAAAGGCCTAGTGACATTGGAGTCTATCTTCAATCCCAATGATCAATTTCAAAAAGAGAAGGCCAACATACAGATCAAAGGGGAAGATTCAGAGCCAATTCTAGTTGGAGAAGGAAAAACACTACAAGTTGGCAAGGTGGCCACCGAGCAAGAAAGGTATGAATTCATACACCTTTGCCAAGAGTTTCTAGATATATTTGCTTGGAGCTATGAAGACCTAAGAGGGTTCAATCCAAAGTTAGCCCAACACACAATTGAGCTAGATCTAGCTGCTAAGCCCATCAGGTAGAAGTAGAGACCAGTCAACCCACATGTTGAGCCTCTAATGAAGAAAGAACTGAACAAGCTGATAGAGGCAAGTATCATTTTTCCAATCAAACACTCAAGTTGGGTCGCAAACTTGGTCCCAGTTAGGAAGAAGAATGGGGAGATTAGGTTGTGTGTTGACTTTCATGACTTGAACAGAGCCTCCCTCAAAGATCACTACCCACTTCCCTCAATGGAGTAGATCTTACAGGTAGTGTCTGGTTCAGAGAGATTCTCTCTCCTAGATGGATACTCAGGGTACAACCAGATCATGGTGAAAGAATATGATTAGTTCAAAATGGCTTTCACCACCAAATGGGGCACCTATGCCTACAAAAAATGCCATTTGGATTGTCTAATGCCAGAGCCACTTTCCAAAGGGCAATGGATATGGCATTCAAAGGGTTGATCAACAAAATAGTGTTGAAATGAAATTACTATATTCTCCATAAATGTAGCAAACCATCTTTTTCACCTAAGGCAAGTGTTCCAAAGGTGTAGGAAATTTGGGGTATCATTGAACCCCAAAAATGCATATTCTTGGCCCATGAGGGTAGGATTCTAGGCCACATTGTGTCAAAGGAAGGTTTGGAAATTGACCTAGAAAGAGTTGAAGCTATAAGAGTATTTCCATTGCCAAGCCACAAGAGGTCTCTTCAATGCTTCTTAGGAAAAATCAATTTTTCCGCAGGTTTGTACCAAATTCTTTTCCCTTGTCAAGCCAATAATATTGATGTTGAAGAAAAGTTTGGCATTTAAGTGGACAGCTGAAGGGAAAGCAAGTTTTAAGGCCATCAAAGAAGATATATCACAAGCCCTAACTCTTGTGAATCCATATTTTTCCAAGGATTTTATACTATATGCCTTTGGTGGCAGTGACAAATTTCTTCAATCCTAATACAATAGAACAAAGAAGATATAGAGCAGCCAATAGCTTTCTTCAGCTAAGGTTTGGAAGATTATGAAGTGAAATAATCTTTCATTGAAAAGTAGGTCCTGGTAGTGATAAGAGGATTGAAGAAGTTTAAGCATTTGGTTTCAAACAAAAAAATTCAACTATTGGTCTCCCATGTAGGAGTTAAAGACTTCCTTCTCAACAAGGACTTGAATGAAAAGCGTGCAGGGTGGATCACTCATGTCATGGAGTATGACATTGAGATCAAGGTCACTAAGTTGGTCTGTGGGAAGGGATTGTGTGAGTAGCTGGCCTCAAGTCAACAAGAAGAAGCAAGTGATGAAAAAGAAGTTGTTTTGGTCCTACAGGATAGTCAAGATGAAGAAAATGAGGATGTTCCTACTCCTTGTTGGACTCAAAACATGGTGCACTTCCTTCAAACAGGCATGTGTCCTCCAGAAATGAATAAAACAAAAAGAGGAACTTCAGACTACAGGCCATCCCATATGTACTTATTGACGATGTCTTGTTCAAAAGGGATATCAATGGCATCCTGTTAAGGTGCATTGGGACAAATCAGGTTGAGAGAGTGCTACAAGAGTTCCATGATGAAGCAGCTGGAGGCCATTTTGCTCCACGGGTGACAACACTCAAGATCATGAAGGTGGGTTATTATTGGCCCAGGGTGTTTAGTGACTACTATGCATGGATCAAAAAGTGCAGGAACTGTGCATTCTTCAGAGGCAAGGAGAGGCTAGCACTCCCATTACACCCAATTTCAGTGGACCAACCATTCATGCAATGGGGGTTGGATTTCATTGGGGTCATCAATCCAAATTCGAGCCAAGGCCACAAGTGGATTCTGATAGCAATAGACTATTTTACCAAGTGGACCGAGGCAGTGGCACTCAAAGAAGCTAATGAGTCTAGCATATTAGAATTCTATGAAGGATAATGACCAGATTTAGAGTGCTAGCCACCATTATATCAAACAATGCATTAGCATTCATAGGTTCCAAAATCACATGATGGGACATTAGGAAAATAATTTACCTAGCACTTCATCAAACTATTATAATCGTGGTAATGGCCAAGCTAAGTCCACAAACAAGAACTGTTGAAGATCATCAAGAACTTTGGATGAAAATCGAGAATCTAGCACACGAAATTAAAATCAGACCTATGGGCTGATAGAACAACACCTAAGAGGTCTATAGGCAGCTCTCTATTCAAACTCATATATGGGAAAGAGGCACGGTTTCCTATATCACTTGAGTTGCCAGCATTGTAACTCATGAAGCAGCTGGAGATGTCTGAGTTTGAACCAATGGAGGTCAGGTATGCAGAGCTGATGGAGTTGGAAGAAACTAGAGAACAGGCACTTCAAACAATAGAGAAGGATCAAGCCTCAATTAAGAGATGCTTCGATAAGAAGGCAAGAACAAGGACCTTCCAGGAAGGAGACCTAGTTTTGAAATGGGATGCAGATCGGGAAAAACCAGGAAGGCATTCCAAGTTTGATGCCATTTGGAGTGGCCCTTACATGGTCACAAAATGTAAAAGTAGCAATGCTTTCCAATTATCTACATTGGAGGGTGAAGAGTTGCATATTCCGGTGAATGGAATATATCTTAAACACTACTACTAAAAGGAAGTTCTCACCTTGTACATACTAGTTTAGTTTCTCATTCCTCTAAGTGCTTGTGCACATTGTATGGTCGTAGTTTAGGTTGATTTTCTTCTAAGTTCTTTACACGCTCTGTATGTTCTACTTGAAGCATGTATGATTTCAAATTTTGTATATATTTGTGGTGTTGTTTTTTGTCTCTTGCACAACTCCTTTAGAAAAGATGAAGCCTCAAAGCAATTTTCTACTCTCAAAACCATCGTTTAGAGATTTCTTATGAAGGTTGAGAGTGCAAAATACAATCGGCTCGTGAATCGGAGGTCGAACCAATTCCAGACCATCGTTCTCGACTCCATGCCCAATGGATATGACAAGGTAATTGGTTTTTTCTTCTTGTTATCATGTAAAATTGACAAGGGAAATTTTGCAGATAACCATACCAAAATTCTATTTTGGTCCCCTAATGAAGTCTAACAACATTCAAAATGGCCTAAAACTCCTTTCCAAAATCAAGTTTTAAAGAACTTAGCCATTTTTCACCTTTTTGAAATAGGCGCAAGAAATGTTGTGTCGACATAAAGAAATATGCGCCCCTTTGAAAATCCTTTGGCACCCTAAATGTCATGTCAACATAAGAGAAGTTGCGCCCCTTTGGTGCAGGTATTGACATGTCAACATCTTTAGACAGTGCCTGAAATGTGCGCTTAAGGTGCTGGAAACTTCATGTTGCCATCATGAAAATTACACCCCTTTATACCCTTGCACTGAAATTATCATGTTGACATCTCCAAATGTGGACTTAAGGCGCTGAAAATTTCATGTCAACGATAACCAACTTGCACCAAGGTGCATCCAAACCCGTGTCGACATCCTCGAAAGCTGTGCAATGAAAAGTGGGTGGGGTAATAAATGCCAAATTTTCTATATATAGGTGCTTAACACCTGTCATTTTCACAATTTGAAAATTGTGAGAAATATTCCTCTACACTGTCAGCTATCCTTGTCATGCCCGCATTCCGCTTTTCGATTTTGTGGACCCCAAAGTCATCCTTCGTCCTTTATTAAACTAGGTAAGTGGATTTTATCACTCTTATTATTGTTTGTGGTTTTGTTTCTTGGTTATTGGTGGTTTTAGGATTGTTATAAAAGTTAAATCTAAAAATGAATAAACTATCACCCCATAACCATCTGGAAAACTACCTTATCCCTCCTTTCAGATCTGCAAATCTAAGAAGGCTCTGCCTTGTTGCAAATCCCACAAACCCTCTCTTTGTCATTTTGTAAAACCAAAAAGAGAGAAAAGTCATGTAAAGAGAGAAATCTATGAAATTTTAAAGAAAATGCAAAAATCATTTATCCTTTGGTGCACTGTTTTTACACGTTGCACTCCCCACAGTCGCGCCTTGGCGCCTTGTCCCGCACTGCAACTCCGTCCCTCACCCACACCTAGTATAACACTTAACAAATCTCATAGAGGCACAGGTGCATCCTGACCAACATCAACATTTGATGTTGTGTCCTCCAAATATGCACTCAGCTGTTTACCTTTGGCGCATTGGGCTCAATTGCAACCCATTCAAAAATTGTGACTTAGGCGCCGAAAAGCCATGCAACACCATCTTTTGCAGCACCCAGTTAAAGCAATTCTCCAAAGGCGCTAGCGCATGATCCTTAACACCAACATTGCATGTTGTGTGTTGCTTACCCGTGCCCCGCGCCTTTCTCCTTGCGCTAAAACTTTCATGCAAACTCCCCCAAAAGCACACCCCTCTATAACCCTTTAGCACGGATTTTCCCCTATCAACACAGATGATGAACCCTTTTGCATGTTGACATCCCCAAAAGTGTGCCCAGCCTTTTTAAGCCTCTGCAGCATGCTATGAACTTGCGCCTTGCGCCCTAAGCCTCATAATTGCTCTTTCTTCTTTCTGCAAGCTTTCATTATGGATAACTTGATAATTGACATGGCCCTTCTGTGTTGGACCTCTTTGATTCTCCTTGTAGAACAACAACAACTATCATCGAGTCCACATGTGTCTTTGTCAATCAAAAAGCCAACCAAGTCTAAAGGTAAAGCTAAGTTGAAAGAACAAGAGATGAAGTATAAATACCAAAAGTCAGGATGTCTGACTCGTACGCAGAAAGTGATCTCAACATCAGAGACTCCAAGCTCGGGCACATTGATATGGAAGACTTCTGGGCAAGAACCAACAAGGCCACTATTGGTCCCTATATGAACAAACTGGTAGGTAGTGGATTACACTATGTAGCTAGGCTACCAGTTAGTGCTATTAATAACGAGTTCATCATGTTGGTGGCTTGATGCTATAACAAGGACACAAGATGTGTCGAGGATAAAGAAGGAAATATAGTCATCGACCTAACTGCTCGTCACTTTGAAATAACCCTAGGCATCCCTCATCATAGGCAATACGTTGCCATCAGCCTAGAATAATGCAAAAATGGAATGGGACGAAATGAAGAAAAAATGTATGCAAATGATGAACGAGCTATATCTTAAGAACAAAAATCCGGTGAGCCGATGGCCATAGACCATTTATCACAGTGACTTCAATGAGGAACTGAGTGATACAATCACTTTCTTGACTAGAGTCTATGGGCTCCCTGATGCCCATCATTTCCATAAATGGATGTTGAGGTACTTAGAGACCATGAGTAAGAATGTGCTTGAATAGCATTTTGGCTGGGAGAAATCATCAACGACACCATCTCTCAGCAACTTCAATAGGTCATGACAACTGGGAAGTTCTATATGAATTCCTATGTTGTATACACTGCAACATCAGTGAGAGATTTCAAAGGCCTGGCACGAAATGGAGTATGGCCTCAGGTCAAAATATATGAATACTACCTAGAGCTAAGGCTCAAGAACAACATCCCTCAGTTCTCAAAAATCAATGATGCCTTCTTCTATGAGGTGATCTCGCCTACTAGGCCAAATATGAGGCATGGTCAAACTAGCCCGAGTGTGGTCACTATCGCAAAGAAGTGGGGAGCATTATTCACGTAGTTTCCCACATTCACCTATCTCGGGAGGTGAATTTTGAGGGTGAACCGACTAAACTACCAAGGTATGTAGGGCCCAAGTTGATTCTCTTGGAGTTGTCAAGGAAACTAATCACATACCATGAGAGATGCATGAAGAGAAAGAAGGGTGGAACTCCATTCCCCCTTACAAAGTGGGCCGATGCACTTGAACCACACCGCCAAAGCCCAGGAAATGTATACTAAGCTTAAATTGCTCAATCTAAAGCACAACATCCCGGCCAGGCCTACCTTTGATTGCTTGAGGTTTCCTCCCAAAAGAAAAAATTGATCCTATTCATGTCCTTGAGATCGAGGACATCTACATCGACCTAACACATGAAATAGATCTCATGCGGAAGGATCACTCCAGCTGGCTCTAGAAGAAATCAAACACTATGGCGTGGCCATCATTCCAAAAGGATTCCAAGAACTTGATCAAGAAATTGATCAAGTTTATCTTGACACGGATGGGGATGATTGGCCATTTATAGAAATTGACAGAGCCAAGGCACCAAAGACCATTCAGTAAAGGGTCAAGCACATGTTGCAATGCACCAAAGATTGGTGTAAAAATAATGGTCTTACCTACCTCATGGTAGATTTCACTACCTCTCCTTCAGGAAGAGAACCTCCGAGGTCCGCCCAAGTGCTAAAAGGAAAGGGGAAAGACAATGAGGGAGAATCAAGCAAAGAAGAAGCTCCTCAAAGCCCTCCTACTACTTTCGAGAAGTAGGTGGTCGAACTGGTGTCTCCAAGCAAAGAAGAAGAGACCACCAAAGTTTTGATAGACACATCCACTTAGGATGTGGTCACAGCTACAACCACTGAGGTACCCACCATTCCCTCTTCCACTGCTTCTCCTCCCCCTGTTGTCGAAACATCTATCCCAATGGATGTTTCTTCTTCTCTCCCTTCCTCCCTTCCATCTTCTCCTCTCTCGTGGATATCTTTCACCTAGTGTTCTTTCCATCCCATTAAAAGATCCCTTTCGTCCTCCATGACCTTTTCTTCCCCTATGGTAACTCCAAGCCCTTAAGTAAGCAATGTGTTAGAATACTTTTGTCGATGCCACCACCAAGTGTCTCAACGTTCTTCCCTGTGGCCTCTTCGGTTGCTTCCCCTTTCAATCCCATTTCTTCTTCCATTTCCTCTACCCCTTCTCCCATAAGTCCAAGCTAGATTTCTAACCATCTAGGTCAGCTCAAGAGAAAATTTCCCATAACACCCATGGACTTCTCTATCATTCCAAAGAAGGGACCGAAGAAGAAAAAAGCTGTAACTCGCTTCTCTAAGAGCATCTCAGGAGAGAGGGTCATGGAGATTGCATATCTTGATCCCACCAAAGATAAGAAATATCTTTCTCCTACAGATTTTACAGTGACCCAAGTCATGATGGGAACCTCATCTGAGAGCTTGCAAGGAGAGGCTTTATCTGTAGTAGATGCCCTCTACAAGAAACTTCAAGAAGCAAAGGAGGAGAAGAGGATACTAAAGGAACAAAACAAACATCTTCTCCAAGCTTTGCAGAGAATGGGCAACGCACCTCCTATGACTGCTACCAAACCTCCTGAAGTTCTTAGTCAGGACAAGATAAATGAATACACCAAGATTGGAGAACAAGGCACAACAATGTCCTCCTGGATAGAGCGAGTCCTCAGAGACAGTGAGGAAATAATCATGAAATTCACAAGACTCTACCAGAGTATAGATCAGGCAAACAAGGAGCTATAGGCAGTAGAAGATCCCTCTCCGAGGAGTTAGATAATGCTAGATTGCAACATGAAACTTTTTAGGAAATGGTCGATTGCTCGGCCAACAACCTATTAAAAGTTGGCGTCATTGATCACCTACGGGCACACAACAAAGATCTCATCGCTTTAGATTATCGGGTTGATCAAATGGAATTTATCCTGGAGAGGATAGATAAAATCAAGGAGGAAGCCCTAGATGCAAAACATCAAATGGAGCAGATGGTCATGAAGATGTCTCCAGGGATGCTTAGCGAAACATTCACCTTGAGGGAGGCAGACGATACAATCTAGCTCTTCAAGGATATCACAACCCAAGGTTTGGTGCCAGAGACACTTTTGACCGAGATTCTATCAATAACCTTCTAGCTTGATGCGATTTCATTAGATACTTGATCGAGGCATGCGATGAGTATGTCGGGCTACCTGACAAGCTCAAGACTGAAAAATAAACTTGTGAAGTCATCGAAGACCACTTCAAGGGTCCTGATCATAATCAACTTCATACAATGATCAGCAAGTTTATGGAGTATCGAGCTCAGTATCACATCACCTCTCTGGATCAGAAGCAAGACACTTTATTCAAACAAAGAGATGACGACGAATAGTTTCTCTTCTTGTGTACGCTTTGATCTTTTTGTAAAATATTTTAAAAGTAGGTTGGCATTTATGATGACATCATCGATGTCCATGACACAATGGGATGGCTAGATATTTTGTAAATAGTGGTTGGCTTCTTTTTGTCTTCTTTTTCCTTCTCCTTCTATAAATACTGGAATACTTGTTGTATTTCGTGTGGAAATTTTTGTATGAAAAAATAAGTGAGGAGAGAAATACTTTGTACTTTCTTGTATCAAAAGAAATATTAATACATATGCTCAGACTTTGTGCTCAATATATGTGTTATTTGCATCAGATCTTTCATAAGTCAGATCTATGTTTTTATTCTGTTAGATTCATTCCTATTATCATTATATGTTCATCAATATTGCTTTATTTGTTTATGCAAGTAAGTTTGGCTCTGTTTACTACCAGCCCAAAGCATAAACCTTCTGACCTTTCCGTCTTGGAATTCATTTCTTTTCTCCCTTCAGATCTATCATTCCTCCGTTCCTTCCTCTTACATTTTTGTTCGCATTTGGAACTACCTCTACTGGGATGAGATCCCAAACCCCTCAAGTTAGAATAGTGTAGATTTGCATAGATTCCTGCTTGATAGAATAGCAATAAACTAGTTTCACTTTGTTGTCTCAAAGAGGGGCTATGCCTTGCACACTGTTGGCCTGTTTCCCCACGATCTATCTAACCGATAGATTTTTAGGAGCTTTTAGTTCACCGAGTTTCTCACAAAAAAATTTATATTTCGTAGATCTGAGATTCTAACATTTTCTAATATTTTCAAAACCTTGCAAAATTCAGTTCAAAGATCTGAAAATCAGCTTTCTAAATAACCCACCTTTTTATCCTTGCTAATCTCTATCAGAAAACCGCAATCGGTTGTTATCAAAGAGGATAAAATTTAAATATTAAAAATTACATGTTGCTAATTTTTGCAAAATCAGAAAATCAGCAAGTACAAGCAAAAAGATTGTTATAAATATGCTCTTAAATGTTGCAGATCTGAACAGATACGCTGGCAGATAAAACATTTACTTGTGGTAGAAGAGCTCATGGAGAAGTTGATCCAATCTTTGATCTACTTCAAAGGAACAATTTTAGTATCACTCCAGCATAATTCGCATCACTAAGTTTAGCGGATCGATCAATAAGAAGTGCCTCACCCCCACGAAGGAGCCAGATTTCATAGGGTGCTTCGACATCTATTTACAGTGCTCTTTTGCTAAGCAGAACCACGCTCCCTGCTCGCGTTCTTTTTCTAGCTTTTCAAATGGCAGTACCATGGGGAAATGCCATGGGCCCTCTAGCACTCCCACACCCATTTCACGCCCTCCCTCACGGAAATCACAAAATTTCCCAAAATTTGATGCGAGTGGAAATAAAAGCACGAATGCGCATATTGCTGCATTTATTATATGGATGTGACTCATGAGGATGTATTAATACGCCTCTTTCTCAGACCTTGCAAGGGCCTACATTAGAGTGGTTCCAACATTTACTAGCCAGATCCATCACCAATTGGGCCACATTACGAACTACATTTGAAGACAGGTATAAGCCTTCAGAAGACGCATTCACGTTACTGTCAAAAATCACTCACATGAAGAAGGAGGCTAATGAAACCATGCATGATTTTATCACCCGTTTCAATTCTTGATCAAATGTATGCCACCTACCATGTTGCCAACACTAGAGAATCAAAAGTGTTTCTTTGTGAACGCAATGAGTTTGAGAATAAGTTTCTTACTTTTACAAGAACAAGTACCAACCTTGGTTCTCGCTCAAGCTGCGGCCATTCGGATAGAAGAAAACCTACTTATATCTAGTGAGTTAAGATGAGAGCCATCAAAATAAAAGGCTTTAACTCCTTCTCAGTCACCTCATTAGATCCAACATTCCGTAAGATGGTGAATGATTTTCTCTTATTGAAGAAGTAATTATCTCAAGCTTCATCTACCACTCCATACTAGGATATCCCACGGAGGAACTTCACTCCCAACAATGCCCCCCAAAGGCCACGTTTTCCTACTACTACTCCAAGGTTAGCACTTGAGGCCCCTCTGGTTAATGCATTGGTCAAGATCAAAGAAGATGAGAAAATTTATGAAGAACCTTCGTCAGCAAGGCGAAGATGATCAAGATGTCGGTGAACCAACTGGTGACTCTACAATCGGGTATATGGAATTTGAGGATGAGGAATCTAATGAAGAAGAAGGTACCCTTGGGTATTCATATGGACATTCATTGTTGTTTTTACTCACTCATAAAGAAAAGAAGTAGAAGTCATTGCTAAAATACAAAAGGAAAAGGCTATATTAAATACACCTCCAATAATCACTAAAAGAGGTAATCCCCTTCCTACTCAACCTCCTATCAAACCTTTCGTAAAGAAATATTTTCCTCCTATCTCTCCTCCAAATCAACCTCCCTCCATTTCCATAAATACCAGTACCACTCCTCTACCATCACGAAACAAAGGACTCATTCCTTCATCAATGCAACCCTTAGTCACATTCTATATAGTCGATCATTCCAAAAGGACCAAGATCCAAATGTCTGAAGTTGAGTACCTTCAGTCTAACCCCGAGCAGCTTGTTAGATTAACCAAGTATATTCAAAGTCAAGCTGCCATCTCTCACCTTGTTTCTCCAAAAGGAATTCTTTCCACTCCTCCTGCATCCCGCATAAATGTTGCCTCGACATCCGCATCAGGTAAAATTGAACCTTTTTACCTCTCTCTTAATTAATGGTCACAAGTTAAGCAACTGCATAATTGATTCTGGAGCATCTGACAATGTCATGCCAGCAAAGGTCACCCATGCTTTGGGCCTCACACTCACTAAACCTTTCGGTAGATGTTACTCCATGGAAACCAAGCAGGTACCATTAATAGGTCAGATCAAGGATGCACAGTTCGCATTCGCAGCATTCCCTGACAAAAGAGTAAAAATGGCTATTCTTGTCAGGCTGATATTCTAGTAGCATATGGAATATTACTAGGAGGAGTTTTGCAGAGAAGTTGGTGCGGTGTTGGGGCCGTTCGATATCTCCTAAAGAGGAGATTTTCCTTTTTCTTTCAAATTGTAGTTTTTCAATACAAACAACACTGCCGAGTATGAATCTTTTCTACTTGGCATGTAAGCCATAAAGGAAAGGGGAATCAAGAATTTAAAAGTATAGGGTGATGTTGAGCTAATTGTCAATCAGGTGAAAGGTATATACCAAGTAAAGAATGACTAACTTAGACACTACCGCAACACATTATGGGATAACATCGAGGAGTTTGATGCTTTCTCAATCAAAGTAGTCTTGAGAGCTCAAAATGGCATGACTGATTCATTGGCCATCTCAGCATCTCCCATGCTCCCTCAACTTGGGTTAAAAACATACATATACCATTGAGGTGGTTTTTCACCCAAGTGTGCCGATAATTCACAAAGACCGGGCAGTATTCAATGATGACAATCAGCTTATCACTTTTTTGGAGAAAGCTGATAATTTCAAAGAGCTCCATTTCGATGGATCAACTTTTGTGTGTCGTGAGTCTCTCATGGGCCAAGCGCATGAATCAGTAGAAGGTCAGGGCATATGTCAACTCAAGGGAAATAAGATCCCGAAAGGTTTAGTTTCCCTAGAATGATTATTTGATAAGCATGACTGTTTTGTCAAGAAAAAGCGATAGGATAACCATGGCTCTTCTCCAGAAACCGAATATGTCAATTTGGGTACTACAAAACATCCTCGGTCTATGAACATCGGGAAGTGTTGTACACCCAAGGAAAAGTAGAAATTTGTCAAATTGTTGAAAAGATATATGGATGTATTGGCATGGTCTTATGCTAATCTGAAGTCATTTAAGCCTAAGGACATTCAGCATGACATCCCGCTAAAGGACGATGTCAAGCCTTTCCGTCAAAAGCAAAGGCACTACAACCCCAAAATCTCAGGTACCATCTAGGCTGAAATTCGAAGATGTTGGATGCAAGAATCATTTTTCCAATTCATCATAGTACCTGGGTTGCAAATATTGTGCCTATGTGGAAGAAAAATGGCGAGATACGCATATGCGTAGACTTTCACAACCTAAACCAGGCATCCTTAAAGGACAACTATCCACTGCCCATAATGGATCAAGTTTTGTAGGTAGTAACCGGTTTAGAAATGTTGTCCATGCTTGATGGTTTTTCAGGTTACAATCAGATTGAGGTCACGCCTGAAGACCAATTCAAAACAACATTCACCACTCCTTGGGGCACCTTCACCTACGTAGGATGTCGTTTGGTTTAACATATGCAGTGCCACCTTCCAACGAGTGATGGACTTTGCATTCAAAGGTATGATGGGAAAGGTCATCATAGTTTACCTAGATGACTTAACCGTGTTCTCTAAAAAATGAAGTGATCACTATGATCATTTGGAGCAAGTCTTGATTAGATGTCGAGAACACGAAATTTCTCTAAACCCTAAGAAGTTAGTTTTTGGGGTCACCGAAGGAAAATTGCTAGGACATGTCATCAATAAAGAAGGAACAAAGATAGACATTGAAAGAGTCAAGGCTATTCAGAGCCTTACCTTGCCCACAAGTAAAACCAGCGTTCACTCTTTCTTTGGAAAGGTAAATTTTCTTAGGTGCTTTGTTCTGATTTTTCTAAGAAGACTCGTCATATATCCAATATGATGAAAGGGTCACAAACATTCTGATGGAGTGAAGAAGGAAAGATGTCATTTGAGGATATAAAATCCTTTGTCGCTCATGCACCTATCTTGGTATGTCTTGACTTCTCCAAGGATTTCACATGTACAGTTTTGTGTCTGCACATACTATATCGGCTATCTTAATGCAGAAGAACTCTGAGGATGTTGAATCCCCATTGCTTTCATGAGCTCTCCTCTAAAGCCTCATGAACTAAATATGTCACAACTAGAAAAACATGCCTTCACCGTAGTAAAAGTAGTTAATAATTTCCGCTACTATATCCTAAACTCTCATACAGTAGTGTTGGTCCCTGACACGAGTTAAGTCTATCCTGACTCAACAGGAGTTAGGAAGCTTACGAGGGAATTGGATCGCAAAGGTCCAAGAATATGATCTAGACATCAGACCAACCAAGTTGGTAAGGGGTAAGGGCCTGTGTCAGCTAATGGCTGAGAATAAAGACTCAGAGGTACCTGAGGAGCAAGCGGCTCACGTTGATGAAGAACAAAGTGAATTGGAGAAAGTGGATTCTTTACCCATGGTTCTATTTGTCGCAACCAACGACGAATGGTATTCTGAAATCACTTTCTTTCTCACCTATGGAGAGTTCCCAACTCATCTAACCACTAAAGAAAAGTGGACGGTAAAGCTAAGATCCACGATATGTTATATGGGATGATGGGTTGTACAAATGCGGAATTGACGGTGTTTTTCTGCGATGTGTTGATAAGCCGCAGTAGATAAGATTGTTAAAGATTTTTCATGATTCAGCTTATGGTGGTCACTTCTCCTCATCGGTGACAACACATAAAATCATTTGGGCCAGGTACTATTGGCTGATGCTATTTCAGGATGCAGCTACCTGGGTAGCAAATGTGAACTTTGCCAATAGTTCGTTGGCAAACCAAAGTTGGCTACATTTCCCCTCAAGCCCGTCATTATTGATGAACCATTCAGGTAATGGGGAATTGATTTCATTGGAGCACTCAATCCTCAATCAAGTGCTGACATAGTTACGTCCTAACAGCAACGGATTACTTCACGAAATGGGTGGAGGCTATACCAGTCAAACATGCCACTTCTGAAGTTGTTTGCAACTTCATCAAGGAAAATATTATTGTGAGATTTGGCATTCCACACAAAGTCATTGCTAACAACACTTCCAACTTCTCTTCATGAGAAGTAATCAGTTTTTGCTATGGATACGGAATAACTTTGGCTCATGCCTCTGATTACTATCCTCAGGGAAATGGTCAAGCAAAATCTAGCAACAAGAACCTAGTAACTATCATACGGAAGCTAGTTGATGAGAACCAGCGATCCTAGCACAAGTCATTATACGATGCCTTGTGGGCAGATCGTATCACTCCAAAGAGATCTCTCGGCATGTCACCTTTCCAGGTATTGTATGGGACCGATGCCAAAATCCCTATCTCCGTATAACTTCCCGCTCGGTGCTTATCTTGAGCAATCGAAGATAAAAAAATTCAGAGTTATCTAGAAAAGAGAATTATGTACCTAACGGAACTTGAATAAAAGTGAGTGAAGGTGGTCGACAAGATCACTAAACATCGAATCAAGTCAAGAAGATGTTTGACAAGAAAGCTAGACAGAGAGATTTCTAGGTAAGAGATCTTGTTACGTAGGACAAACAAAGAGAACCAAAGGTATGCACGGAAAGTTTGACTCTCTTTGGAGAGGGCCATATAAGATCAAGCAACTCAATGGAGAGAATAGTTTCTATCTCTGATATCTAGATGGAATCGAGCTCCCGCTTCCCTATAGCGGGCAGCACCTAAATATCTTTAGGAAGCGAGCTTGCTCTCTTCTTACAATTTTCTTTCATTGTGTGTTTGCTTCCTATTTTTTGTGTGTTCCCTTTCTTCCTTTTTGGTCACCCTTGTTTTTGACTCTCTGTAACCCAATGGATAGACACGTGAAAACTGGGATTTTATACCCTTAAGTTTTACTTAAAGATAGTCCCCAGAAAGAGCCAACTGTTATCCTATAAAATTGACATGGGTAATTTTACAGATAACCATACCAAAATTCCATTTTAGTCCCCTAGTGAAGTCTAACAACATTCAAAATGGCCTAAAACTCCTTTCCAAAAATCAAGTTTTAAAGAACTTAGCCATTTTTCACCTTTTTGAAATAGGCGCAAGAAATGTTGTGTCGACACAAAGAAATATGCGCCCTTTGAAAATCCTTTGGCACCCTAAATGTCATGTCAACATCAGAGAAGTTGCGCCCTTTGGTGCGGTATTGACATGTCAACATCTTCAAACAATTACTGAAATGTGCGCTTAAGGTGCTTGGAAACTTCATGTTGCCATCATGAAAATTACACCCCTTTATACCCTTGGCACTGAAATTATCATGTTGACATCTCCAAATGTGCGCTTAAGGCACTGAAACTTTCATGTCAACGCTAACCAACTTGCACCAAGGTGCATCCAAACCCATGTCAACATCCTAAAAACCGTGCCAAAGAAAAGTGGGTGGGGTAATAAATGCCAAATTTTCTATATATAGATGCTTAACACCTATCATTTTCACAATTTGAAAATTGTGAGAAATATTCCTCTCGTGTGCTGTCAACTATCCCTTTCACGCTGTGTTCTAATTTTCAAGTTTGTGGACCCCAAAGTCGTCCTTCATCCTTTATTAAACCGGGTAAGTGGATTTTATCACTCTTATTGTTGTTTGTGGTTTTGTTTCTTGGTTGTTGGTGGTTTTAGGATTGTTATAAAAGTTAAATCTAAAAATGAATAAACTATCACCCCATAACCATCTGGAAAACTACCTTATCCCTCCTTTCAGATCTACAAATCTGAGAAGGCTCTACCTTGCAAGAAATCCCACAAACCCTCTCTTTGTCATTTTGCAAAACCAAAAAGAGAGAAAAGTCATGTAAAGAGAGAGAAATCTATGAAGTTATAAAGAAAATGCAAAAATCATTTATCCTTTGGCGCACTATTTTTACACGTTGCACTCCCCACAGTCATGCCTTGGTGCACTGTCCCCGCATGCAACATGTCCCTCACCCGCACCCAGTATAACACTTAACAAATCTCATAGAGGCGCAGGCACATCCTGACCAACATCAACATTTGATGTTGTGTCCTCCAAATCTATGCCCTAGTTGTTTTCCTTTGCGCATTGAGCTCATTTGCAACACATTCCAAAATTGTGCCTTGGGCGCACTGAAAAGCCATACAACACCATCTTTTACAATGCCTAGTTAAAGAAATTCTCTAAGGCGCTAGCGCATGATCCTTAACACCAACACTACATGTTGTGTGTTGCTTACCCATGCCCCGCGCCTTTCTCCTTGGTGCTAAAACCTTTCATGCAACACTCCCCAAAAGCACGCCCCTCTATAACCCTTTGGCACGACTTTTCCTCCTCAACACAGGTGCACCTTTTTGCATGTTGACATCCCCAAAAGTGCACCCAACCTTTTTAAGCCTCTACAACATGCTATGAACTTGCACCTTGCACTCTGAGCCTCATAATTGTTCTTTGTTCTTTATGTAAGATTTCATTATGGATAACTTGACAGTTGACATGGCTCTTCTGTGTTGGACCTATTTGATTCTCCTTGCAGAACAACAATAGCTATCCTCGAGTCCACATATGTCTTCATCAAGCAAAAAGCCAACCAAGTCTAAAGGTAAAGCTAAGTTGACAGAATAAGAGATGAAGTATAAATACCAAAAATTCAGGATGCCTGACTCATACGTAGAAAGTGATCTTGACATCAGAGACTCCGAGCTCGGGCACATTGATATGGAAGACTTCTGGGCAAGAACCAACCAGGCCACTAGTGGTCCCTGGATGAACAAACTGGTAGGCAATGGATTGCACTTTTCATCCGGGCTACCAGTAAGTGCTATTAATAATGAGTTCATCATGTTGGTGGCTCGATGCTATAACAAGGACACAAGATGTGTCGAGGATAAAGAAGGAAAGACAGTCATCAACCTAACTTCTCGTCACTTTGAAATAACCATGGGCATCCCTCATCAAAGGCAAGACGTCGCCATCAACCTAGAATACTACAAAAAGGCATGGGATGATAATGAAGAAAATGTTATGCAAATGATGAATGAGCTATATCTTAAGAACAAAAAGTTGGTGAGCCGATGGTCTCGGACCATCCATCATAGTGACTTCAACGAGGAACTGAGTGATACAATCACCTTCCTGAGCAGAGTGTATGGGCTCCCTGATGCCCATCATTTCCATAAATGGATGCTGAGGTACTTAGAGACAATGAGTAAGAATGTTCCTAAACAACATTTTGGCTGGGGAGAAATCATCGTGAAACCATCTCTCAAAGAACTTCAATAGGTCATGACAACCGGGAAGTTCTATATGAATTCCTATGTTGTATACGTTGCAAAGATCGCAAGAGATTTCACAGGCCGACATGAAATGGAGTATGGCCTCGGGTCAAAATATACAAATACTACCCAGAGCTAAGGCTCAAGAACAACATCCCTCAGTTCTCAAAAATCAACGATGCCTTCTTCTATGAGGTGATCTACTTACTGAGGCCAAATATGAGGCATGGTCAAACTAGCCCGAGTGTGGTCACTATCACAAAGAAGTGGGGAGCATTATTCACGTAGTTTCCCACATTCACCTATCTCGGGAGGTGAATTTTGAGGGTGAACCAACCAAGCTACCAAGGTATGTAGGGCCCAAGCTGATTCTCTTAGAGTTGTCAAGGAAACTAATCACATACCATGAGAGATGCATGAAGAGAAAGAAGGGTGGAACTCCATTCCCCCTTACAGTGGGCCGATACACTTGCACCACACTGGCCAAAGCCTAGGAAATTTATGTTGAGCTTGAATTTCTCAATCTAAAGCACAACTTCCTAGCCAAGCCTACCTTTGATTGCCAAGGTTGCCTCCCAAAGGAAAAAAATTGATCCTATTCATGTCCCTGAGATCGAGGACATCTACATCGACCTGACACACGAAATAGATCTTAGGTGGAAGGATCACTCCAGGCTGGCTCTGGAAGAAATCAAACACTATGGCGTGGCCATCATTCCAAAAGGATTCCAAGAACCTGATCAAGAAATTGATCAAGTTTATCTTGACACGGATGGGGATGATTTCCTGTTCACAAAATTGACAGAGCCAAGGCACCAAAGACCATTCAGGAAAGGGTCAAGCACACGTTGCAGTGCACCAAACACTGGTGTAAACAGAATGGTCTTACCTACCTCGGGGTAGATTTCACTACCTCTCCTTCAAGAAGAGCACCTCCAAGGCTGGCCCAAGTGCCGAAAGGAAAAGGGAAAGACAAGGAGGGAGAATCAAGAAAAGAAGAAGCTCTTGAAAGCCCTCCTACTACTTCCGAGAAGTAGGTGGTTGACCTGGTGTCTCTAGGAAAAGAAGAAGAGACCACCAAAGTTTCGACGGACACATCCACTTAGGATGTGGTCACAACTACAACCACTGAGGTACCCACCATTCCCTCTTCCGCTCCTTCTCCTCCCCTGTTGTCGAAACATCTATCCCAATGGATGTTTCTTCTTCTCTCCCTTCCTCCCTTCCATCTCCCACCTCTTCCATCTTCTCCTCTCTCGTATATCTTTTGCCTAGTGTTCTTTCCATCCCATTACGATCCCTTCCACCTCCATGACCTTTTCTTCCCCGTGGTAACTCTAGGCCCTTTAAGAAGCAAAAGCGTTAGACTACTTGTCGATGCCACCACCAAGTGTCTCAACGTTCTTCCCCGGCCCTCTTCGGTTGCTTCCCCTTTCACTCCCATTTCTTCTTCCATTCCCTCTACCCCTTCTCCCATAAGTCCAAGCTAGATTTCTAACCATCTGGGTCAGCTCAAGAGAAAATTTCCCATAGCACCCATGGACTTCTCTATCATTCCAAAGAAGGGACCAAAGAAGAAAAAGCTATAACTCACTTCTCTAAGAGCATCTCAGGAGAGAGGGTCATGGAGATTGCATATCTTGATCCCACCAAAGAGAAGAAATATCTGTCTCCTACAGACTTTACAGTGACCCAAGTCATGATGGGAACCTCATCTGAGAGCCTGCAAGGAGAGGCTTTATCTGTAGTAGATGCCCTATGCAAGAAACTTCAAGAAGCAAAGGAGGAGAAGAGGATACTAAAGGAACAAAACAAACATCTTCTCCAAGCTTTTCGCGAGAGAATGGGCAATGCACCTCCTATGACTCAAGTACCGAACCTCATGAAGTTCTTAGTTAGACAAGATAAATGAATACACCAAGATTGGAAAACAAGGCACAACAATGTCCTCCTAGATAGAGTGAGTCCTCAGAGATAGTGAGGAAATAATCATGAAATTCACAAGACTCTACCAAAGTATAGATTAGGCAAACAAGGAGCTACAGGCAAGTAGAAGATCTCTCTCGAGGATTTAGACAATGCCGATTGCAACATGAAACTTTTCGGGCAATGGTCGATCGCGTGGTTGACAACCTATTAAAATTTGGCGTCATTGATCACCCGCGGGCACACAACAAATCTCTCATCACTTTAGATTACCGGGTTGATCAAATGGAATTTATCCTGGAGAGGATAGATAAAATCAAGGAGGAAGCCCTAGATGCAAAACATCAAATGGAGCAGATAGTCATGAAGATGTCTCCAGGGATGCTTAGGAAAACATTCACCTTCAGGGAGGCAGACAATACAATCCAGCTCTTCAAGGATATCGCAACCCAAGGTTTGGTGCCAGAGGTCACTTTTGACTAAGAGTCTATCAATAACCTTCTGGCTTGCCACAATTTCATTGGATACTTGATCGAGGCATGTGACGAGTACGTCGGGCTACCTGACAAGCTCAAGACTAAAAAGAAACTTGCAAAGTCATCGAGAGACCACTTCAAGGGTCCTAATCATAATCAACTTTAGACAATGATCAGCAAGTTTATGGAGTATCAAGCTCAGTATCACATCACCTCTTTGGATCAGAAGCAAGACACTCCGTTCAAACAAAGAGATGACGACGAATAGTTTCTCTTCTTGTGTACACTTCATCTTTTGGTAAAAATATTTAAAAAGTAGGTTGGCATTTATGATGACATCATCCATGTTGCACCATGGGATGTTTCCATCCACAAACTTGACTCAAAGTTAACTTTGACTTTTTAGATATTTTGTAAATAGTGGTTAGCTTCTTTTTGTCTTCTTTCTCCTTCTCCTTCTATAAATATTGGAATACTTGTTGTATTTCGTCTGGAAATTTTATATGAAAAAGAAGTGAGGAGAGAAAGACTTTGTACTTTCTTGTATCGAAGAAATATTAATACATATGCTCAAACTTTGAGCTCAATATATGTGTTATTTGCATTAGATATTTCTTAACTCATATCTATGTTTTTATTCTATTGGATTCATTCCTATTATCGTTATATGTTCATCAATATTGTTTTATTTGTTTATGTAAGTAAGTTTGGCTTTGTTTACTACCAAAGACAAAGCATAAACCTTCCGACCTTTACTGTCTTGGAATTCATTTCTTTTCTCCCTTCGAGATCTATCCTTCCTTCATTCCTTCCCTCTTACATTTCTATTCAGATTTGGAACTACCTTTACCGGGATGAGATCCCAAACCCTCAAGTTAGAATAGTGTAGATTTGATTAGATTCCTACTTGATAGAATAGAAATAAACTAGTTTCGCTTTGTTGTCTCAAAGAGGGGATATGCCCTCGCACACCGCTAGCCTATTTCCCCATGATCTGTCTAACCGATGATTTTCAAACCAACACATCTAGCAGGAAGATCCCTTGTGAGTCACAAAATTGCTATCCATATTTTTCCCAGGAGTAAAACATTGGATCGAATGACCCAAGCATTGAAAGAACCCGATAAATCACGTTAGATTCTTGCAAATGGAGAGAGGGGACTCTATAATGGAATGGATGGAGGCCTGCGAGGATCAAGTGACCATGTGTGGGATAAATTCAGAAAATGGCTCTATCAAGTGAACCCGGGCTTTAAATCCATTCTACGGGTTACAGGTGGGATCGGAAACAAAATAACAGGGTCAAAGGAGATGAAGCAAAGGTCACGAAGAGGATAGGGGCAAGGATAGGAAGAAACGGAAAAGATCAAAGTATTCGGTCTCAAAATAGTTTTGAACAAGTCCAAAAATTGGCTAAGTATGGAGAAGGCAGCAAAGAGAGCCACGTCTCGAACGATGATTCTCCAAAGTTGAATCCAAAGAAGGAATCTCAAATGAGAGCCAAAGCTTCCACACATCCGAACCCCAAAAGTTGTGCGGCCATTAAAAATTCTTCGACCAAGCAGGAAGAAGCTAGATGTCACCAACTCAGAAATCCAAGATGGGAGCCCAAGGTGGGGACTCAAACTCGCACTAGCCCTCCACGTAGCAAATAGTCAACCAAGGTCAAAAGGTAGGAAAAGTAGGCTTCAAAAAGGGCTAAGTATAGAAGTGTTGGCAGGGGATGCCACGTGTCCAAGCAGTGCATCTCCAAGGGTAGATTCAAAAGTGGAGACTCAAACAAGTGCCAGTTCACCACATAGCCCAGGGTCCGAAAAAGTAAGGTAAAGATAGTTGAAAAGTCCAGAGTACACTCATGAGGCTTCTAAGTGTCAAAGAAACTCTCCTTTGGGAGAAAATTTTGATTGGGAGTTTCAAATGAGCGCGGAGCCTCCACGTGTCTAGTCTCTTCAAAGGGGATAGAGTCGGGTTGAATAGTCAATGCATAAGGGTAGGACGGCGGAGAGTGCCAAGTGTCCAAACGATGCTAACTCAGGGGATGAATAGAGAGAGGGTTCTCAAACAAGCATCAAACCACCGTGTGTCCCCGGTCAAAGAAATATGACCTCGCCAAGCAAAAGACTTAGCCAGAAACAAATAAATGAAGCAGGCCGGCGGAGGAAGCCACATGTCATCCCCGCACTTTATTCCAAGAGAAAAATATAGAGGCTACTTTCAGACAAGTGCCAACCCTCCACGTGTCCCAAAGGTCAAAAGGGGGCCTATTTTTCAAATTAGTTTTCCCGCCCTTTTGTATGGACTCCATAAAAACTTCCAAGGGTCATATCTTTCGACTCATGGCTCGAAATATTGCAAATTTGTTATCGTTGGAAAGATCTCGGCGCCCATGCTGTGGAGATCCAAAACTTTAAGTTTGGAGAGGTTAGGTAAGTAAAAATGGAGAAAACATCTTCAGGGCCATTAATGTGGGATCCATCTACCCCAACAACCAGATCAGATTCGATCTGCTCCGCCATTTCCTCCTTCTTCGAGGTGCTAAACTAGAGATTGATGCGGTCGAGGAAGATTTGGGGATAGATCTTAAAGGAGACATTAATAGTAGTGGTTGGGCTTCGACTTGCTTTTCTTGCTTCTCTCTCTTTCTCCTCTCTCGATTGAATCAATAAATGTTGGGTCGAGACTCATTCTATGCATTTTGTTGGTTTGTGTCTATAAGCAAAACAAATGTTCATCATTCCTTTCGCTGCATCACCTTATAGCTTAGTTTGATTTCGTACATTCCTTTTACCCCTATCTCCTTGGTAAAACTTAGATTAGGTTTAGGAATAGGCCCTCTGTAAGTTTTCATGCATACACCTAAATAGAGAAATAGGAACCACCTCTAATCAACGGAGAGTTTTCTCATTTTCTAAGTCTCACGCTTTGGAGAAAACTCAATGTTATGCAATCACACCAAATGAATTTGCCTTAGAAAAGTAGATCTCGACAACTAATTTGGGGTGTTGTGATTTTTCACTAACAACTCCTTGGGGCACTTTTGCCTACAAGAGAATTCCTTTTGGCCTCATCAATGTTGGTGCCACCTTTCAGAGGGCAATGGACCTAGCCTTTGGCAGCCTCAAGGAAAATGCATAGTTGTATACCTTGACGATCTGATTGTGTTTTCAAAAACCAGAGTTGATCATTTCCAACACCTTGAAATAGTCCTCCAAAAGTGTAGAGAGCATGGAATCTCCTTGAATCCCAAGAAATTTGTCTTTTGTGTCACCGAGGGAAAATTATTGGGACACATTGTCTCCAAGGAGGGAATCAAGATTGATCCAAAAAGAGTCCAAGTAATTCAAGTAGATCCCTCTCCCCACAAGCAAGAAGGGTGTGCACTCTTTCTTTAGCAAGATCAACTTCTTAAGAAGATTCATACCTGATTTTGCTGAACTTACTTTGAACATAGCCCACATGATGAAAGGGAAGCAGACTTTTGGTTGGTCCTCTAAAGGAAAGGTTGCATTTTAAGACATCAAGAGAGCTATAACAAAGACTCCAATCTTGGCATGCCCTGATTATAGCAAAGACTTCATTATCTATTTCTATGCTACTGAAAGTACTCTAGCTGTTGTGTTAACCCAAGAGAATGTTGAAGGTCATGAACTCCCCATAGCATTCATGAGTTATATTTTGAAAGCCCATGAGCTAAATTACACCATGATGGAGAAACATGCTTTTGCAGTGGTCAAAGCTGTGAAGAAATTTCATTTTTACATCCTCAACTCTCATTCTATTGTGTTTGTGCCTGATACAACTATTAAATCCATTCTTACACAACAAGAATTTGGAACCAAGAGAGGTAATTAGGTAGCCAAATTTCAGGAGTATGATATTGACATCAAACCCACCAAGCTAGTTCGAGGAAAGGGCTTATGTGAACTCATTGTTGAAGGAGCTGATGCCAAATTGTCCAAGGAGGAAGTTGATATCCCTGTTGTTCTTTTCCTCAGCTCAACTGATGAATGGTATGCTAGCATTGCACACTTTATTACTTATGGAGAATGTCCATCCCATTTGAGTGCCAAGGATAAGAGATCCATCAAATTAAGGTTTGCACAATATGTGTTGTGGGAAAATGCATTGTTCAAATGAGGCATAGATGGAAGGTTTTTGAAATGTGTTGACAAAGAGTAGCAAAAGAAATTGTTCTCAGCCTTTCATGACCAGGCATGTGGAGGTCATTTCTCTTCTACTGTCACAACCCAAAAAATCCTCCATGCTAGATATTATTGGCCTACCTTGTTCAAATATGCAAGTGTGAAGCATGTCAAACCTTTGTTGGAAGACCCAAATTGGTTGCTTTACCTCTCAAACTAGCAGTGATTGAGGAACCTTTTCAACAATGGGGTTTGGACTTCATTGGGATACTCAATCCACCTTCAAGTGTAGGGCATACTCATTTTTGACTGGAACTAATTATTTCACCAAGTGGGTGGAAGTCATTCCAGTCAAAAGTACTATTTCTAAAGTAGTATGCAACTTCATCAAGGAGCACATATTAATAAGGTTTGGGATACCAAACAAGATTGTCACTGACAATGCTTCCAATTTTTCTTCTGCTAAGATGATAGATTTCTCCTATGGCTATGGCATTTCCCTTGATCACTCTTCAGATTACTACCCCCAAGGAATGGGCAAGAATAATAAACTAACAAGAACTCAGGTCACCATTGTTCAGAAGCTTTTTAATGACTCTCAGAGGAATTGGCATAAGAAACTATATGATGCTTTATGGGAAGATAGGATTACACCTAAGAGATCCATTGGAATGTCTCCTTTTCAAGTGGTATATGGAGTTGAAGCTCAACTACCAATGACATTGGAACTGCCAGCCTTACATTTGATGAAGGCCATTGAGGATGCCACTTTACCAATTCATTGGAAAAAATAATTATGTACCTCCAGAAGTTGAATGAAGATAGATTGCAAGTGGTTGACATAATATCAGCTCATCAACTCAAGGTAAAAGCTTTGTTTGACAAAAATGCTAAACCCAAAACTTTTCAAGTGGGAGACAATGTTCTTCTTTAGGACAAAAGACATGAACCTCAAGACAGCCATGGTAAATTTGATTCCCTTTGGCTTGGTCCTTTTAAAATTAGACATTTTGCTGGTGAGAACTCTTTTTACCTAGATTACATGGATGGTTCTCCTCTCCCACTTCCTTATAGTGGGCAATTTTTGAAGTTGTTCAAAACCTAGGAGTTTTGGTGGTCCCTCTGTACATTTTATATAGTGTTTTGTTTCGGTTTTCTTGTTTTTTCTTGTTTCCTTGTATGTGTTCTCTTCTGTTTGATATTACTTTTTGATTCCATTGCCCAATGGATACGACAATCGATCTGTCCATCCCTGAATTCTCTATGGTTCTTGATTTTTACATCTTTCCTTTACCAAATCATCCCCGAAAGATCCAAATTGTTGTCCCCTCAATTTTCCCCCTTTTTAAAAATCCAATTTCATTAAAATTGAAGTCTTTCTGTGGAGGAATTCATGTTTCAAGCCCCTCAAATGCACATTTTGACCCCCATGACATTTTATGCATTTCCTCGATCTGCAGCCATTATAACATTCTATTTATTTCTCATGGATGGCGGGGGTTTATGATCTTATTTTATGCATTTGAAGGACGCAAAAAACTTGCATTCTTCACATACTAACCTTGTCATGAAAGAAAATCTTCATTAGGTGAAAAAATGCCATTTTCTCGTTCTCTCTCGTAATTTTCTACGTTCTTTTTCTTGTCAAATTCTTTCTCGAAGGTGAAGCTACGTGTTTTCTTCTCTTTAGATGTGGATGGATGGTGATTTTGGAAAAAATGTCAGATTTGCCTCGCATCCCCACGGGTCCCTGATTAGCTGGAGTAGTTTTGGTGGAATTTAGAGGTGATTGATCCATTTTATTCTCTAAGGAATTATGGCGAAAGGGTGAAAAGTTCTAAAATGACCCATGGCCCCGCTCACACAAAGGGACACATGGCCATTTTTCAGTTCATATGCGCTTTGGCAGACCGGCGGAGGACTTTAGGAATTTTAGCTTTGTTTCCACAAAGGGTGAAAAGTTCTAAAATGACCATGCAGCCCCACTCATGCGAAGGGATAAGTTCTAAGTTGAGGCCCATAGTGAATCAGAAAGGGACACGTGGCCTACATTGAAAAGTCAATGGCGGAGGCATGAACTTTCGGGGAAAAGTTGGAATTTTTCCCCTTTTCAAAATAGATAAAGTATAAAAGTGAAGCACATCCCCGCAACCAATCAAGTGATGCCATGTGTTGAAGAATGAAATCGGGACAGTGGGCCAATGGAGGAAAATGAGAATTTGAGCCATAACCCCATTTCCAATCAAGGTGTGCCACGTGTTCATGTTAAAAATCAAGGCGGGCCGACGGAGCAAAATGAGAAATTATGCTTTTTCTCCCAAATGTCTTGAAACAAGGATTTCTCCCCAATCCCATCATTGCTTAGATCTTGCCACGTGTAGGGTCCAATTTCAAAGCTAACAAAGGGAAAGAGTGGCTGAAAAGCACTCATCTGGTTTTTGACGCCATTAACAAACCAGGGCTCCAAAGGATACAAATGTGCACCATTATTTGTTCTTCTCTCTCTATTTCCTTGTCCTTTATTCATGAGATGCATTTATGGTTTGTTGTGGAGCGGACTTCAAGAAGAACAACAGTTAGGGGACAAGAATTCCCTCCTCTTTAGTGGGAGAGGTTCCCTTATTCAAAAGCAAAACTTATTTACATATGTACAGAGCATAGTTTTACTACGGAACTTGGATATCATGAAAGCATTTTTAATAGATCATCAATCACAAAAGTACAAAGGAATGAAGACGTGGAAATGAGTAGAAAGCATTCTCCAGAATTATAGATGACAAAATAATTCCTTATGCGTGCTAGAATATAATGAATTGGAATGAGACCATTTGTACTCGAATTAATGAGATGCAATTTGAAAAGACACACAGTTCCATAAATAACATCTACAAGAATACAAAGCTTCTTAGCATAATGCAGACAAATGATCTAACAATATTCAATAGATAGCTGCGAATAAAAGAATCAGATGAACAAAGAAAGAAGATCCTTTTGTATTGATTGCTTTACTATTTCTTACACTTTAAAAAATAAGCCAAGTTCCCCCCTCAAAATGGCGAAGAGAGGCCACTATATAGTTTTACAAATTAGTTACTCTTGGTAACTACCTTTTTAAATAATGTTTAGTTAAAGGGCTGCTTAACGCAAAACCCCAACTAATTACAATAAATCCGAGATGAGGAAAGAAAGAAGGGAGAAAAGTCAGGAGAAGAAGACAAGTGTTCATGATTGAGAAGGGCCCACTAATTTGAGGATCCGCTGTCTAAACCTTTTTAACACCTCTGCTATGTCTCTGCCACGTGGGACCGATGTGTTGGCAGTGGACTGGGTCCAAAATCCGAGGCACTTCTCCATCTCTTTGTCAAATTCAACGTGTGTATGATAATCTTTATTTGCTTCTTCAATAGCAGATTGGAGAGAGAAGATTTCCTTCATCTTTTCCTTAGAGACAGAATCCTCTTTGAACAAATTATCTTTGACAAAAGCTCTAAATTGAGCTTTGATTTCTTACAAGGAGAGAGGCACACCAGAGGTCTCATCATGGAGGTGGCAATGTATATCCTTGAAAGTAGATACCACCAAAGTCTTGAAGGCCTCACCCTTCTGCCAATTATTTCTCAATTCTCCCAAAGCTTCCTCCAGCACCTTGATTTTCCATTCCACACTGTATACCCATGATTTTGACAAGTTATCTTTTGCATCATCAAAGACCTTGCTTTCCATTAAAATATTTTCATCAGCCTATCCCATAAGGTGAAGGTCTACTATACAGCTGCTCCAGAGTTTGAGCTCTTTATCTATATTTCCAATGGTGGAGGAGAGTTTCTGTTGTAGATTATTTACCTTCTCATTGAGTTTGAAGGCTTCACCAATGAAATTCAACCCTACAATGAGCATATCATCCACCATGGCCTCCATAGCCCTTCCATAGATGGAATACTCTGTGTATATCTTTGATACTCTAGACTTCATCTTGGCTGAGGATCACAGTGGTGGAAGAGTAGTCAATGGGGTGGGGTCTAAAACTTTATCTTTGGACAACAGTGACTTGATGAAACCTGCAAGAACCTGAGCCTGCTCTTCCAACTTGCTCTATAGTTTGTTGCCCTTTTTCCACCCTCCCAATGACCCTGGTGACTATTTCTTGAAGATTTTGAATCTCACCTTCAGGGGTGGACTCTCCCATGGGGATCCTCGAGAGCTCTAGATCAGACGCCTGCAAATCCTATTCTGGCTTATCAACCTTGGGCTTGGCTATCTCCAGGAATTGCTGGCCCTGAGCATCGGATACTATTTTGAGGTGGTCCTGGCCTTCTTGGCAGGAGTAGGAGGGGTAGTACCCAATAAGGCCGCCACAACATCAAAATTGGGTCCCGAGATCGAGAGGAAGACTTTCTCTTCCTACTATCAACGAAAGGTTGTACCCATGCAAAAGAGAGGAGGAAGAAGAAGGTGGGGCAAGAGGACCAAGAGAAAGAGAACTCATGGCACTCAAAGTGTGCACTTTGTTGTTTCCTCTAGTTGAGATATGAGTGGGGCACTCGAGGCTTCTGGTACAGAGGAGTCAATGGTGCTCGGAAGCTCAGTGCTTTGAACTTCTTTTTCTTTATCCGTTGGGGCTTCTGGAGCACTTATAGAGACTGGCACTTCACTATCCTCACTTTCACTGAGAACAATGATGTTCTCTGGTCCTGAGGGCAAATTTTGAATGCTTCATCAGGGATCTTCTTCAACAGGCTCCTTCTTGACTTCTTTGATTTTCTTCTGATATACTTGGGTGGATGAGGAAGGAGTGGAGGATGTAGGACCTTTAGTTGATGAGGCAGGAGGGGTCTATGTAGGTGCTTCCGAACTGGTGTCAATGCCTCCTTTCTTGGTGTTGAAGTATCCTTGAGGAGGATTCTCCTGAATGCCTTCTAAACTCACGAACTCTCCTGTCAAACCAGATTTTGGTTCTTACTAGGACAGGGGCTAAGATTTCAGCCAGATCATCCTTCTCCTTTTTGAACCAATCCAAATCCTCCAAGGGAGTGTGTTTGACCAAGTTGTCATATTCATATGAAAACAGGTCAGAATTATCATCCTGAAGCCCTTCAGGAACTTGGTACAAGTTAAGCTCTTGAATCAGTTGGAGAGAAAACCTACCATAATGTCTCCTCCTTGCCTCAAAATCATCAACACAGTCAGCCCAATAGTCTTTTATGTCTGCATATGATGGTAATTGATTCTAAGGTTCTGCTCAATAAATTTCTTCAAGTCAAAACAAGTTCTTGGCCTGAAGAAATGGACAGTGATGGGGCTAGGCTCTCTCTATGTTTTGTGCATCTAGAGCCGTCTTGCAGGTGTAGTTTCCCAAAGATATAGGGAAGTGCAGGCCAGTGATTTTCTTATCCCTGCAGGTTCTGTGTAACTTGTCCAATTGCCTACATATCTCGATCAAGGCCATTTTATCATTGCAGAACATAGGAAGCTTGAGAGGGGTGCTCTCATAGCCTGCAAGCCTGATATAGGAGAATTTTCTAAACTGGATGAAGTAGGCACCGTACTTTGATATTAGGTTCATGGCTTCATCAGAGAACCTCCTCACCGTGTCACGCTCTCTAGAAGTCTTACAATGTACATGGTGAAAGCATCATTCACCCTCCTAAAGTTGCGATTGCTAGTGTCCAAGGTGAATTGAGGACAATAAGCATATATAGGGTCACCTTTATGAGCATCAATGTATGTGAATCCAAACCATTGCCTTGATGCTGCTAGGGTATACATCAGATATGAAGTCATGTAAAACTTCTTTGTTTGTTGTACATTGACAACTGCTCTGCTAGGTTCATGCTGATGATTTCTACCTAGTTGATATTCTGAGTTCCTTCACACACCATGTTGATAAGTGGGCACATCCAGAAATGGAACTCATTGGTAGAGGGTAAGCCCATGACCCGAGCTAGTAGGATTATAAAATCTGACAGCTCCTCATTAAAATCGGCATGAAACAGAGCTTTGGACAGATGGGACGCCCCCTTTTTAGGGTTTTTAAGCCAAGACTTTGCCACCCTCGCCTTGTATTTTTCACTGTCCTGGTCAAAGAGGGCCTGTGCCTGGTTCTGAGAGATTACTATAGAATTGTCCATTTCAGAATCCTTAGGGCAGTGCCAATGGCAGTAGCATCGAGCTTGCAATGAGCTCTCCATGCACATTCGTTAGTTTGCTTGAGTCGGGATTGAAATGAGTACCGCAGTGAGTACCATATCTGCACATTGCACTGAGATTGGGAAACCAACGGTGAATGCCAAGCCACTATCGTGAATCATTTGTGCCATAGGAGAGGGGTTTGAGTCTGTCATCCTAGTCCATAAATCTCCAAAGTCCAGGTGGCGAACTTCACTATCCCCGATATCGAACGATAGACTCGAGTGGTGAAACTTGCTCCTGACCTTGGAATTTAATCTTCATGTTGATAGTGATTTGAAAAACAAAGTCACAGTCTGAACTCTTGATGGAATTATAGGGGAATCGGTACATGCACAAAAATTCTGATTGCGAGGGTATGAGCAATTGATAGCAAGAAAGCAGTGTGCAAAAATGCGTAGGGGAAGAGCTTATTAAATAGCCATTTAGAGAGAGAAATATAATAAATGTGCATTAAATACACATCTACCAACTTAAAAGCAAGATATTTAGAAGAGCGGGAAAAATTAGCCCAGATGGCCTTTGGTTCATTTGGGACACGTGGGACGCGAAAGAGCGATTCGGCCGATGCGGGGAACGGGGAAAGAATGCACAAATGTTTATGGGACATGAGGGACGAAAGTACGTGAAGTGCGACGATGCGGCCGATGCGGGTGAAAGGTGAACAACGAGCCCGAGCGACTTGGGACATTTGGAACAAAAAGTTCCGATGGGCCCGCAAGAAAACAAATTTTCGGGTAAAGCGGCCGATCGGTGAACAGGGAGCCCGAATGAACTTGGGACATCTAGGACAAAAATGTCCGATAGACCCACAAATTACACAAAATGACTCAAAAGACACATAGTTTTTTCTCGACTTCTTGACTTTTCCCTTTACCAGAACAATAGAAAAGGCATTAACTCAAAAAATTTCAATTTTGAACTTCTCAAAAGAGGGAGAATTTTGAGAGGACAACAACTGGCTCCTTCTGGGGATGACTTGGCTAAAGTCTAAAGAAATGAGACAAGGCAAGAACTCTCTAAAATCTAGGGGAAGTAGATCAGTGCCTTATCCATTGGGCCACGGAGTCAAAAGCAAACCAACACAGAAGACAACACCCCAAACGAACAAAACAACAAAAAGAAGAAGGGGAAACACACACACACGCTATACAGAATATACAAAGGACTTCCTAATCACCTATGACTTAAACAATTTCAGGTACTACCCACTATAAGGAAGTGGGAGGGAAGAACCATCCATATAATCAAGGTAAAAATAATTCTCACCAGCAAAGTGCCTGATCTTGAAAGGTCCGAGCCAAAGAGAATCAAACTTGCCATGGCTACCACGAGGTTCATGCCTTTTATCCCACAACAAAACAATGTCTCCAACTTTGAAATCCCTGGATCTGGATTTTTTATCAAACAAGGCCTTTACTTTCTATTGGTGAGTAGATATTCTATCAGCGACCTTCAACCTATCCTCATTCAATTTGTGAAGGTACATGATCCTTTTATCCAAAGAATCATTGAAACTAGTGTCTTCAATGGCCTTCATTAAATGCAAGGCTGGTAGTTCCACTGTTACGGGAAATTGAGCTTCCACTCCATATACTACCTGAAAAGGAGACATCCCAATGGCTCTTTTAGGTGTGACCCTATCTACCCAAAGAGCATCATAGAGTTTCTTGTGCCAGTTCCTCTGAGATTCATTAACTAATTTCCTTATTATAGCCACCAGATTTTTGTTTGTCGATTCTGCTTGTCCATTCCCCTGAGGATAATAATCTGAGGAGTGAGCCAGGGAGATGCCATATCCATAACAAAAATCCATCATTTCAGTTGAAGAAAAATTTGAAGCATTATCCGTCACGATCTTGTTTGGCACACCAAACCTCACCAAGATGTTTTCTTTGATAAAACTACATACTACTTCTGAAGTAGTACTTTCACTGGAATGGCTTCTACCCATTTAGTAAAATAATATGTGCAGTTAATACGTGGGTGTGACCAGCACTAGAAGAGGGATTAAGTGTTCCAATGAAATCTAAACCCCATTGTTGAAAAGGCTCTTCGATCACAACTAGTTTAAGGGGCAAAGAAGCCAACTTGGGTCTACCCACGAAGGTTTGACAAGCTTCGCATTTATCAATCCACTTTGATGCATCTTTGAACAAGGTAGGCCAAGTAATATCCTGCACAAAGAATCTTATGAGCAGTGATAGTTGATGAGTAGTGCCCTCCACATGCTTGATTATGAAAAGCTGAAAGTAGCTTCCTCTATTGTTCCTTGTCCACACATTTTAGAAATCTTCCATCCAACCCACGCTTAAACAAGGCATTTTCCCACAACACATATTGGGCTGATCTTAGCTTAACAACTCTCCTCTCTTTGGTAGTCAAATGAGAGGGACATTCTCCATATGTGAGAAAGTGTGCGATATCAGCATACCATTCATCAATTGAGCCAAGAAATAGAACGGTAGGGAGATCAACTTTATCCTCTGGTAACTCATGTCTAGCTCCCTCAGTGATGAGTTCACACAGGCCTTTTCCACGGATGAGCTTGGTTGGTTTGATGTCAATGTCATATTCTTGAACCTTGGCCACCCAGTTTCCTCTCTTGGATCCAAACTCCTGTTGTGTGAGAATGGACTTGATGGTTGTATCAGGTACAAATACTGTGGAGTGAGAGTTAAGAATGTAAAAATGAAACTGCTTGACAACTTTAACCACTGCAAAAGCATGTTTCTCCATTATGGTGTATTTTAACTCATGATTTTTAAGAATGTAGCTCATAAATGCAATTGGGAGTTCATGATTATTAGAATCTTCTTGAGTCAAAACAACAGCTAGGGTATTATCTGTGGCATAGCAATAGATAATAAAATCTTTACTGAAATCTGGACATGCTAAGACAGGAGTTTTAGCAATAGCCCTTTTAATACCTTCAAAGGCTTCTTTACCTTCAGGAGACCAGCCAAACGTCTGTTTTCCCTTCATCATTTGAGAGATATTCAAGGTTAGCTCTATGAAATCAGGGATGAATCTTCTCAGGAAGTTAATCTTACCAAAGAAAGAATGCACTCCCTTCTTGCTGGTTGGAAGGGGAATTTGCTGAATAGCTTGAACTCGCTCAGGATCAATTTTTATACCGTCTTTAGAGACAACATGCCCTAACAATTTTCCCTCTGTGACACAAAAGACAGATTTCTTAGGATTTAAAGAGATCCCATGTTTTCTACATTTCAAAAGAACCATTTCCAGGTGCTGAAAATGATCTAGCCCTTACTTTGGAAAATACAGTCAAGTCATCAAGGTACACGACAATACACTTCCCTTTTAAACTTCCAAAGGCCAAGTCCATAGCTCTCTGAAAGTGGCACCGGCATTAATGAGCCCAAAAGGCATCCTTTTGTAGGCAAAGGTACCCCAAGGGGTAGTGAAGGCCGTCTTGTGTTGATCTATGGTATTAACTTCTACCTGATTATATCCTGAGAAGCCATCAAGCATAGACAACATTTCAGATCCCGTTACAGCTTGTAAGACTTGATCCATCATGGGCAAAGGATAGTTGTCCTTTAAAGAAGCTTGATTCAGATTTTTGAAGTCAACACAGATACGAATCTCACCATTTTTCTTTCTAACAGGCACAATGTTGGCAATCCATGTTGAATGGTGGATAGGAAAAATGATTTTGGCTTTTAATAACTTCTGTATTTCCTGAAAGATGGTGTCAGCTATCTTAGGATTGTATTGCCTTTGTTTCTGCCTGAAAGGCTTAATCCCCAGGTTTGAGAGGGATGAAATGTTGCATCTCCTTGGGTTGAAAAGCTTTTAGATCCTCATAAGAATAAGCAAGAACATCTTTATACTCCCTTAAAAGATTAATTACTTTCTTCTTTTCTTCCGGTGTGCAACATTTCCCAATGTTCACGAGTTTAGGGTCAATGGAACTCCCAATATTAGTTTTATCATACTCAGCTGATTGTTGTGATCCAGTAGAAGCTTTAGACTTCACATACCTGTCATGCTTGTCAAACAATTCTTCTAAACTCACCAGTCCCTTTGGAATCTTGTTCCCTTTGAGTTTGATACACCCATCTTGATCCATCTCTTCTTCATTGACATCTTCTTTATTGGAAGGCACACTTTCACGAGGCAAATTGTCACTTCCTTCAAAGTACAATTGTTCAAAGTTATCCCTAAGTTCTAAGAAAGAAAGAAATGTTGATCATCATTGAAAACTTTCCAGTTACTTGCATTATCAGGTACACTGGGCCTATGGATCATCTCGATGGTAAACCTATCTTGAGAAAAGTCAGGATGAGGTATCAACAATGATCCTGAGACTGCTAGTGAATCAGCCCTGGTGTTCTTCTCCCTAGGCACTGCTTCAATGGAGAAGGCATCAAGAAATTCGATGGAGTCCCACACCTGATTCCTATAATGTTTCAACCTTCTATTCTTTACCTGGAAAAGGTTTCTAACTTGCTTAACAATCAGCTCCGCATCTCCGCGAGCTAGAAGATTCTTCACACCCTTTTCTTTTGCCACATGAAGCCCAAGAATGAGAGCTTCATACTCTACTGTATTATTAGTATTTTCAAATTGTAACTTGAATGAGAAAGGACAAACCTTTCCCTCAGGAGACACTAATACTACACCAGCTCTAGAACCAGCTGAGGAACAACTTCCATCAAACTCTAATATCCAAACACCATTAGGATCCTTAAGTGATCTTTTGGGAAGTTGGATTTCCTCAAGAGACATAATCATATAGTTGCCATGCCCCATATCCTCATAAAGTATTTGTGCTTTGGGATCATCTGTTTTTTGTACAATATACTCAGATTGCTTCTCAGGCAACAACTTCTTCATTTGCCCATTAACAGGTATGAGGGCATGTGACCAATCCATTTGAATTTCTCCTCCCACATCTTTACAGAAGTTCCTACTTAGCAAGCATTCCATATGAAGGAGGAATGTCTGCTACTAGGATAGTAGCCAAAACCTTCTTCTCAGAAAAGTAGCAAAAGCTACTTGTGCATCCTTAATTCTTCCAACTAGGGGTACTTCCTTACTTTCCATAGAATAACAAGACCCGTAAGTGCATGTGAGAGTTAGGCCTAAGGCATGGGCTACTTTGGCAGGCATTACATTGTCTGATGCCCCTGAGTCTATGACACAGTTGCTGAGTCTATGGCCAGCTATAAGGAGGGTTACATAGAATGGTTTGATCTTGTCATTAGGTGAGGTGATAGAGGCTACCAGATTGGGTTGTGGTGTAGAAGATGGAGTGGGTAAGAGGCCTTTAGAGGTAGTTTTGGAATGGGAATTGACAAAGTGAACCATTTTGGCAAAAGCCTTGGGGTGGGTTTGATAGTACTCAGCCTCTGAGATTTGAACCTTGGTCTTTTTCAGTGATCAATGATATCGAAAGACCCAGAAGTGGATGAGCTATCCTCACTTGGAACCCTAGGCTTATCGGTCTTAGGAGTTGAAAAAGAAGTAACTTTAGTAGCAGAATTGACAGGACTCACCTTGGGTGTGGACGTAATGGGGATAGGAAATCCTCTTTTTGCAATTACAGGATAGTCATTGGATGTTCCTTGGATCTTTTGGCCGGTTGCATCACTTTCTCCTTTTTGTTTGTCTGCTCTCGAGTCATGACAATGTATGATTCGCTATTCATGTCCACCACTACTTCGTCATAATCATCTTCTTCATCAACACCTTCAGTAGTGAAGAAATTAACTCGAGATCCCTCAAGTTCCTCTGCTTCTTCATCGACCTCTTCAACAAATTCTTCACAATCTTCACTAACCTCTTCATCCTCTAGTTCTTCAACTTCACAGGTTGCGTTAACAGGGACTTTAATAGGAGGTCCTTCAAGTGCTAGCCTTGTTTGAGAAGTAGGCAAATGATTTCTGGGCTGAAAATTCCTCCTTGGAACATCTGCATAGGGGGCATGCTGAGCCAATTGTTTCTTAATGGCGATGAGATCATTTGCAAGTTTTTGTACTAGTGGATCAGTATTAGGCCCAAGAGTGGAAGAGGAGGAAGGGAAAAGACCTAGATTTAGAAGGATCTCTTCTCAACTTCCCGACATGATTAAATCATCTTCAACACTAACAACAAGAGTTTGATCTTTGGCCAATGTCGCAAGATTAGCTCTTCTCAATGCATAACTAACTTCCGGCAATTGGGCATTCAGAAGAAGCATTTTTGAATTTGATCTACAGGTTGAGTATCAGGTGGGATTTTGTTAATCAATTTGTTAAATCGAGCCACAAATTCTCTCATGGGCTCTTGTGATTCCTTCTTTATTTGAGAAATTTGGGCCAGCAAAGCATGCACATCTTCCACCGGTTTGAAACGATTCTCAAACCTTGCTCTCATTGTGTTCCAACTAGTGATAGCTCTAGCTGAAGGTGATAGAACCAATCAGCCGCATTATCTTGTAAAGTTTCAACAAAAGCCTCACTGAGACATCTTCATGTTCAACCCCCAGAACTCCACATGCAACTATGAAGGCCGTGATATGCTCATCAGGATGTACCTTACCATCACCTCTGAATTTGGGAAGTTCTTCCGGTTACCTCTGGGTAACTCATGCAAAGGCTGAGGAAGGGCGAGAGGCCCAACATGATGGCCCCAAGGCAATGGTACCACCATTCTTGGAAAAATGGCTTGAAGGGGAACTAAACACCAGCAAGAATCAGAGCACGAAGATTAGGACCGAGTTTCTTTGAAGAAAACCACCCATGGGGGTTCTACTTTTGACAGGAGGAATGCTTGTTGAACGAGCTCTTCTATTTCTTCCTGTTGAAGGGAAGGGAAAACTCTATTGTTCCAAAAGCTGAAACTGAGAATCTTCAATACCACGGGCCCTTCTCCCACGAGTAAAACATGGAGTCGCCAGATCAAAGGATGATCGATAAATGATTATGGAACTAGAATACGTCAAGAAATGATTTCCCAACAGAGTCGCCAAAAACTATTGGTCATCAAAAAGGACTTCAAGAACAATAGTCAGGGGACAAGAAGTCCCTCCTCTTTAGTGGGAGAGGTTCCCTTATTCAAAAGCAAAACTTATTTACATATGTACAGAGCATAGTTTTACCACGGAACTTGGATATCATGAAAGCATTTTTAATAGATCATCAATCACAAAAGTACAGAGGAATGAAGACGTGGAAATGAGTAGAAAAGCATTCTCCAGAATTATAGATGACAAAATAATTCCTTATGCGTGCCAGAATATAATGAATTGGAATGAGACCATTTGTACTCGAATTAATGAGATGCAATTTGAAAAGACACACAGTTCCATAAATAACATCTACAAGAATACAAAGCTTCTTAGCATAATGCAGACAAATGATCTAACAATATTCAATAGATAGCTTGCGAATAAAAGAATCAGATGAACAAAGAAAGAAGATCCTTTTGTATTGATTGCTTTACTATTTCTTACACTTTCAAAAATAAGCCAAGTTCCCCCTCAAAATGGCGAAGAGAGGCCACTATATAGTTTTACAAATCAGTTACTCTTGGTAACTACCTTTTTAAATAATGTTTAGTTAAAGGGCTGCTTAACGCAAAACCCCAACTAATTACAATAAATCCGAGATGAGGAAAGAAAGAAGGGAGAAAAGTCAGGAGAAGAAGACAAGTGTTCATGATTGAGAAGGGCCCACTGATTTGAGGATCCACTGTCTAAACCTTTTTAACACCTCTGCTATGTCTCTACCACGTGGGACCGATGTGTTGGCAGTGGACTGGGTCCAAAATCCGAGGCACTTCTCCATCTCTTTGTCGAATTCGACGTGTGTATGATAATCTTTATTTGCTTCTTCAATAGCAGACTGGAGAGAGTAGATTTCCTTCATCTTTTCCTTGAGACAGAATCCTCTTTGAACAAATTATCTTTGACAAAAGCTCTGAATTGAGCTTTGATTTCTTGCAAGGAGAGGGGCACACCAGAGGTCTCATCATGGAGGTGGCAATGTATATCCTTGAAAGCAGATACCACCAAAGTCTTGAAGGCCTCACCCTTCTGCCAGCTATTTCTCAATTCTCCCAAAGCTTCCTCCAGCACCTTGATTTTCCATTCCACACTGTATACCCATGATTTTGACAAGTTATCTTTTGCATCATCGAAGACCTTGCTTGCCATTAAAATATTTTCATCACTCGTCCCATAAGGCGAAGGTCTACTATACAACTGCTCCAGAGTTTGAGCTCTTTATCTATATTTCCAATGGTGGAGGAGAGTTTCTTTTTGTAGATTATTTACCTTCTCATTGAGTTTGAAGGCTTCACCAATGAAATTCAACCCTGCAATGAGCATATCATCCACCATGGCCTCCATAGCCCTTCCATAGATGGAATACTTGTGTATATCTTTGATACTCTAGACTTCATCTTGGCTGAGGATCACAGGTGGTGGAAGAGTAGTCAGTGGGGTAGGGTCTAAAACTTTATCTTTGGACAACAGTGACTTGATGAAACCTACAAGAACCTGAGCCTACTCTTCCAACTGCTCTATAGTTTGTTGCCCTTTTTCCACCCTCCCAATGACCCTGGTGATTGTTTCTTGAAGATTTTGAATCTCACCTTCAGGGGTGGACTCTCCCATGGGGATCCTCGAGAGCTCTAGATCAGATGCACCTGCAAATCCTATTCTGGCTTGTCAACCTTGGGCTTGGCTATCTCCAGGAATTGCTGGCCCTGAGCATCGGATACTATTCATGAGGTGGTCCTGGCCTTCTTGGCAGGAGTAGGAGGGGTAGTACCCAATAAGGCCGCCACAACATCAAAGTTGGGTCCCGAGATCTCGAGAGGAAGACTTTCTCTTCCTACTATCAACGAAAGGTCACCCATGCAAAAGAAGAGGAGGAAGAAGAAGGTGGGGCAAGAGGACCAAGAGAAAGAGAACTCATGGCACTCAAGTGTGCACTGCTGTTTCCTCTAGTTGAGATATGAGTGGGGCACTCGAGGGCTTTTGGTATAGAGGAGTCAATGGTGCTCGGAAGCTCAGTGCTTTGAACTTCTTTTTCTTTATCCGTTGGGGCTTCTGGAGCACTTATAGAGACTGACACTTCACTCTCCTCACTTTCACTGAGAACAATGATGTTCTCTGGTCCTGAGGGCAATTTTGAATGCTTCATCAAGGGATCTTCTTCAACAGCTCCTTCTTGACTTCTTTGATTTTCTTCTGATATACTTGGGTGGATGAGGAAGGAGTGGAGGATGTAGGACCTTTAGTTGATGAGGCAGGAGGGGTCTGTATAGGTGCTTCCGAACTGGGTGTCAATGCCTCCTTTCTTGGTGTTGAAGTATCCTTGGAGGAGGATTCTCCTGAATGCCTTCTAAGCTCACGAACTCTCCTGTCAAACCAGATTTTGGTTCTTACTAGGACAGGGGCTAAGATTTCAGCCAGATCATCCTTCTCCTTTTTGAACCAATCCAAATCCTCCAAGGGAGTGTGTTTGACCAAGTTGTCATATTCATATGAAAACAGGTCAGAATTATCATCCTGAAGCCCTTCAGGAACTTGGTACAAGTTAAGCTCTTGAATCAGTTGGAGAGAAAACCTGCCATAATGTCTCCTCCTTGCCTCAAAATCATCAGCACAATCAGCCCAATAGTCTTCTGTGTCTGCCCATATGATGGTAATTGATTCTGAGGTTCTGCTCAATAAATTTCTTCAAGTCAAAACAAGTTCTTGGCCTAAAGAAATGGACAGTGATGGGGGCTAGGGCTCTCTCTATGTTTTGTGCATCTAGAGCCATCTTATAGGTGTAGTTTCCCAAAGATATAGGGAAGTGCAGCCAGTGATTTTCTTATCCCTGCAGGTTCTGTGTAACTTGTCCAATTGCCTGCATATCTCGATCAAGGCCATTTTATCATTGCAGAACATAGGAAGCTTGAGAGGGGTGCTCTCATAGCCTGCAAGCCTAATATAGGAGAATTTTTTGAACTGGATGAAGTAGGCACCGTACTTTGATATTAGGTTCATGGCTTCATCAGAGAACCTCCTCATCATGTCACTCTCCAGAAGTCTTACAATGTACATGGTGAAAGCATCATTCACCCTCCTAAAGTTGTGATTGCTAGTGTCCAAGGTGAATTGAGGACAATAAGCATATATAGGGTCACCTTTATGAGCATCAATGTATGTGAATCCAAACCATTGCCTTGATGCTACTAGGGTATACATCAGATATGAAGTCATGTAAAACTTCTTTGTTTGTTGTACATTGGACAATTTGCTCTCTAGGGTTCATGCTTGATGATTTACGCCTGTTGATATTCTGAGTTCCTTCACACACCATGTTGATAAGTGGGCACATCCAGAAATGGAACTCATTGGTAGAGGGTAAGCCCATGACCCGAGCTAGTAGGATTATAAAATCTGACAGCTCCTCATTAAAATCGACACGAAACAGAGCTTTGGATAGATGAGACACCCCCTTTTTAGGGTTTTTAAGCCAAGACTTCACCACCCTTGCCTTGTATTTTTCACTATCCTAGTCGAAGAGGGCCTGTGCCTGGTTCTGAGAGATTACTATAGAATTGTCCATTTCAGAATCCTTAGGGCAGTGCCAATGGCGGCAAAGCATCGAGCTTGGCAATGAGCTCCCCATGCACATTCGTTAGTTCGCTTGAGTCGGGATTGAAATGAGTACCACAGCGAGTACCGTATCTGCACATTGCACTGAGATTGGGAAACCAACGCAGGTGAATGCCAAGCCACTATCGTGAATCATTTGTGCCATAGGAGAGGGGTTTGAGTCTATCATCCTAGTCCAGAAATCTCCAAAGTCCAGGTGGCGAACTTCACTGTCCCCTATATCGGGAATGGCAGACTCGAGCGGTGAAACTTGCTCCTGACCTTGGAATTTAATCTTCATGTTGATAGTGATTTGAAAAACAAAGTCACAATCTAAACTCTTGATGGAATTACAGGGGAATCGGTACGTGCATAGAAATTCTGATTGCGAGGGTATGAGCAATTGATAGCAAGAAAGCAATGTGTAAAAATGCGTAGGGGAAGAGCTTATTAAATAGCCATTTAGGAGAGAGAAATATAATAAATGTGCATTAAATACGCATCTACCAACTTAAAAGCAAGATATTCGGGAAGAGCGGGAAAAATTAGCCCAGATGGCCTTTGGTTCATTTGGGACATGTGGGACGCGAAAGAGTGATTCGGCAATGCGGGGGATGCGGGGACAAATGCACAAATGTTTATGGGACATGAGGGATGAAAGTATACGTGAAGTGCGCGATGCGGCCAATGCGGGCGAAAGGTGAACAGCGAGCCTGAGTGACTTGGGACATTTGGAACAAAAAGTTCTGATGGGCCCGCAAGAAAACAAATTTTCGAGGTAAAGCGGTCGATCGGCGAACAGGGAGCCCGAATGAACTTGGGACATCTGGGACAAAAATGTCCGACAGACCCACAAATTGCACAAAATGACTCAAAAGACGCATTTTTTCCGACTTCTCAACTTTTCCCTTTACCAGAACAACAAAAAGGCATTAACTCAAAAAAATTCAATTTTGAACTTCTCAAAAGAGGGAGAATTTATTCCTTTTGGATATTCTTTTCTTGGGGACAAAGTATGGATGTACACAAATTGTTATAAAACATGTTTTGGCCATGGAAAAAGGATTCGAGTTTTTGGGAACGTAATAAATTTGGAAGTAATTCAATACGAAGCTTTATTTCTCGTTCCTTTGTTATATCTCTCTCTCTCCTTGCTCAATTCAATGGATCATTTGTCTTTGCATTCAAAAGAAACTTTGTGTTCTTGTCTGTCTAATATTTAAAACTTTGTGTCTGATTCACATTTGTGATGAAGTGATTGATCTTTTCCCTATATTTTCTTGGTTCAGTATAAGGATATATTCTGCTACTTATATCTCTAGAAAACATTGTTGTTTTCTTCCTTCTTCATCTCTCTACTCTTCCAATCCTTCGTATTGATAATCTTTTAAGTATGAAAACATTCCAGAATATCAAGGTCCAAACATTGAGAGTTGTATATTTGTACATTTTTTTTCCTGCTTTCAATATGGGAATCTCTCCCATTAAATAAGAGGGACACATTTGTCCCTTTGAGTGTGGTTTCTAGCCATGTTCCATTTTGAAGCCCAACAAATAGTTAAGTATCTCTTAAACATCAAGAAGTGTGTGTTTGCTACACCATTTGGAACTTTGTAAGGGCACATCATCTACAGGAAGGTTTTTAGTGGATCCAGCTAAGGTTGTATTTATTGTAGACTTGGAAGATCCTACTAGTCAGAGTGAGGTGCATGGATTCTTAGGTCACACAAGGTATTACAAAAAAATTATCAAAGGATATACGAAGATTGTCACACCCCTGGAAGAGTTACTAAAAGGGAAAGGGACATTCTACTAGGGAGAACCACAACATCACACATTTGAGGTATAGAAGGAGAAACTTACAACAATGCCTATTCTACATTTTCCCTCATGGAACCAACCATTTCATGTATATGTGGATGCCTCTAGCACAACCATTGGTGTGGTTTTAGCTCAACCTGGAGAAGGTATTATAGATCATCATATTTGTTTTGCTAGTAGAAATTTTAATCCTACATAATAGAATTAAATAGCAACTAAGCGCGAGGCCTTATCGATTATCTACGTACTACATAAATTCAGAAATTATTTTCTAATAACACCTTTTGTATTCTACACTGATCACATGGCATTAAAATACTTGTTAAATAAATATGTTTTATAGGGGAACATAAGTCGATGGGTGCTCTTATTCCGGAATTTGATTTTATAGTTATGGTAAAACCAGGTAAAAGTAATTTTGGCCCGAACACTTATCAAGGATTCATCGGGGAGGATGTGGAAATAATTAAAGATACAATTCCAGATGCATAGCTATACAAGTTACACTTTGCGCCTTTAGAATTGGAGGATATTGCTATCTTTTTATGCCTTTGGTATAGTGTCGGGAAGGGATGAAAGCATTGGAGAAGAAAAAACTTAAATTTCAAGTGACACCCTTTATGTTGATCAATGGTGACTTATCCCAATTTGGAGGAGATGAAGTATTACGCTGGAGTGTCTTTGGAACATGAGCGCACAAATATCATGGAAGAGGCTCATGGTGGTATTACAGGTGGGCACTATATAGGTGATGCCACCATGCACAAGATTCTACTCACTGGATTATGGTGGGAGACTCTGTACAAGAATTAAAACAAGTATTGTAAGGCGTGTGATCACTTGTGAGCACCTTGGTAAACTTGGGAAAAGAGATGAAATGCCTTTGAGGCCTATTGCTAGTGCATAGCCTTTTGAGAAATGGGTTATAAACTTTGTAGGTCCTATTTCAATAGCACCATGCATAATGGATCATGTTATATCATCACATGCACAAATTATCTTACAAGGTAAATAGAAGTAGAGCTGCGAAAGGATTGCGTATATCAGCTAACACATCCAGGTTCTTTTGGGAAAATGTTCTTACTAGGTATGGATGTCTGCTAAGCTTGACAAGTGATAGGGGCACACACTTTTTGAATGAGATGATCATGGATATTATTGGATGAATTTATGGTTGCGTACCACAAGAATACACCCTATCATCCTTAGGTAAATGGTACTACTGAGGCCTTCAACAAGATATTGAGCCAAACCTTGACAAAAATTTGTGATGTTGGAAGGAAAGATTGGGATGATAAAGTTTATGTTGTACTTTGGGCGTATAGAAAAACCTATAAGAGGTTGAATAAGGCCACACCCTTTCAGTTGGTGTTTGGCACAGAAGTAGTTCTTCCTATGGAATTCATGTTACCTTCGTTGTGTATTACACGCACTGGAGGTCTAACCAATGAGAAAGCATTAGAAGAAATAATTGACAGGTTTATACAGTTAGATGAGAGGTGCGCCATAGAAATTTGGAGTCAAAATCAGGAAAAGGCCAAACAGAAGTCATGGCATGACCAACACATAAGGGATAAGAAGCTTAAGGTTGGGCAGATGGTATTACTTTATGATTCTAAGTTTCTACGCCATCGAAGAAAGCTTAAGGTGCATTGGTTGGGACCATATGTTATCACTCATATACTTGAATCAGGCACTTTCCAGTTAGAGGCGCTTGATGGAATACGGTTACCCAGTTACTTTAACAGGAGTAGGCTGAAGCCCTACTATAAATAAGTCTTCTTGATGTTTGTAATAAAGCAATATTTCCATTTATTACATGTTTACCTTTCTATATTTCCTTTAATGTATTTCATTTTTGTCATTTTCTTTGTCAATTTAGATTGGTGTTTTGTGTAATAAGCGCATTTGCGCTGGAAGCTAATTATAATTTGAATTATTTTTATGTGCAGAGGACTACACATACCATTTTGGTGGGGTGGTTGTTATTTTTCATTTACAAATGGGTACATATGATAAGAAATTGTTATAGGTGTTATTCATGTATGGAAAGGCATTGTTATAAAGGAGATTGCTTCTAAAGAAGACCATACATGGGAATGAATGAATTAATAGTATAACGTGAGGTAAGCGTCCATCAAAACTACTAGAAAAGGGAAAAGTGGTGAGGCACTTGGTGGATGGAAGCGCGTGCAAGAGAAGTCTATAGCCGAGGGTAGGGAGGCACACTAGAAGGTTATAGTGGGCATGAAATTTTACCACACAAAAATTTTCAAAATTTTGAAAATGGTCAACTAATGAGAGGATTGTTGGTAAGTGAAGGAGAAATAAATGCACTAACGTTTTGAAAATTTATATAAGGACATGATGCGGGTTCATTTTTACCTTTGCAATCACAAGTATTCGAGCAAGCTAAGTGCAACTGAGCCAAGTGAATCATGTTGAGGTGTAGACAGCTTGCAAAACTAGACGTGAAGAGTAGATTTTACGCGGAAAAGGCTTACATCCCCATTGATGAAGGATTTGAGCAAAATAGAAGCATTGAGAAGGATCTAGGGCACGAGGTTTCGAGCTAGGGCACGGGATTTTGAGCCAAGGTTTAAACTTATTCAAAACAAAAGGCAAAATGTGGGATTTTATGATGGCATCAAGAAAGCACCTGCAACATGCACAAAGGAAAGAAAAAGTTGGAAGTTGAGGTTGAAATTTCTCCCGAGAGAAATTTTTCAGAGATGCAATACCTGGAAGGAGTAATATTCAGACAAGATTGGGATTCCCACATCCGGATACAAATTAAGTGACTACAACCACCACACCACTGATAACAAGGGAGAGTTGGACACTTTGCTGAATAAGAAGACCAACAAGTGCATGGTGGAAGATATGTCAATGTATGATGATGCTGGGGAAAAGTTTCTTAAGTAGGTAGGAGTTTATCAACTATATGAGCTCCCATACTTTGGAAAACATGAACCTTTATACCAATGGCTTATGATCGATTCCATGAAGACTTCTTCTATTTCATCGATAGAGGGTTAGGATCACATTGGCCCTAATTGTGACATTAATAGGATTGAAGGGCACAGGGACATACATTGTTAGTGATATGACTGATAAAGAAGCGATTATAGCCACAAGTAAGGAGTTGGGGTATACCAAGGGTCCGTGTGGAATGGAAATCTATAGATTGAGGAAGTACCCTATGGTGCAGCAGCGGTAGCATATCTTCTCACCAAGCTAAATGATCAAGAGTGATGGTTGCAGGTAAACACCATGTGGCTTTATGTTGTAAAGAAAATGTCCTAGGAGAAATCTACAACTTAGCAGGCTATATTGTAGAAACCATTGTTGAGGAAGCGTGCGCAGGTGAAAAGATAAGTTTTGGTGCCATCCTCTTATCTCTTGTATTTATAGAAATTGGAGTGCCCGATGGGCCAAAGAATAAAATTTGGGAATACCTCGAGAAGAAATCCCTCACGGAAAGGTTCAAAAAATATTTATGTGAAGGATCAATGAGCGGCTCATTTAAGCAAAGGGCATAAATGTGGTATGACCGACTTCACGTGATCTACACTTCTACATCATGTAGTTTGCCATGAAGGATGGGACATGGAGTCCATGGTGCAAATTGCCTTATGCATTCACAATGTGCTACTTCCAAGCTTTAGTTCATATATTTTTTGATGCACGCTTTACGAACTTCAACACAGACAAGGTAGATTGTGACTACCATACCCTTAGGAAAACATATGTATATCTAGGTTGGTCTACCTACATTGAGAGGCTCATTTCAGATGTCATAAATATGAAGCCAGTAAGCTTGGCTATTGGGGACAGTGGATCCACACTCATATATCTTCATCTCAAGCCTAGGCTAGAGAATAATAAGTATGTGGAGAATGAGTTCATGCTCCCATGGCCGCTTAAGGGAAAGTATACAATGGAGAATGTGTCAACTCCAAATCCCGTGACCATATAGATAGTCAAGGAGGAAGAGGAACACAAAGATAGTGGAGGCTTTGACCATAGAGGCCGGAGGTAGCCCATAGATAAAGTGGAGAGTGAGTGTGCAAATAATCAACCGCATGCATAAGAAGGAGAAGAGGACTTGGATGTGGATGTAGTCTCTAAAGAGCACCGGTTTAAAAGGTATTCAAAACAACCATGACCCAAGGCGCGGGAACACCAAAGCATGTAAGAAGATAAAATAGAATCTTCCCTCGTAAAGAAACACTTAAGAAGAAGAGAAGGAGAAATACGAAGTTGGATGAGGAGGCAAAAGAGTTTGAAGAGAGCATGCCTAAAACCTTGGTGTAACCATAAGATATGGAGGAACCCAGAGATAAAGAAATGAAAGATGAAGAGGAATAGGTAAAGGAAGTAGAAGAGACGGTGCAAGAGAAACTTAGCGTGCATGTTACTCCTTAGGAAGAATAAGGGCCAAATCTAAACCTTGGCACTCAAGTTCCTAAGGGGCCAAGAACAAAGAGAACAAGTAAAAAAAAATGTTGTACCAAGTATGGGCTATGCTAAACACAAGCAAAATCATTTGCGCTCGGTTTGAGCACAGTGGGCCTTAAGGAATTGTATGGATGGGAGTTGATGGATCCATACATAGCAACCATGTGCATAAGGAAATAATTATCCTAGGTCTATACATACCCATATGGATGAGCTAAATTTCAATGTCTATGAGGAATCTTGTGTATCAAGGAGAGTGAAGAAGGCACCCCAAAGTAGACACATGACAGTAAAGCCTACTCTAATGTCTAATGAGTAGGTGAGAAATGCCTTAGTTAAGGTATCTGTATAGGTGGTGTGGAGGAATATTGATAAGGCTACCACCATTAGAGTGTTACTTGAAGATAACAAGGAAAAAACTACAGAAATAGCACATTTAAAAGGAGAAAAGGACCTAGAACAGAAAAAGAATGAGGCCTTCATTAGCATGGCAGAAGAAATTGGAGACTATGTTTTGAAAGCAAGACCTCATCTTGAGTCTAAGGTACCTGAGAAGTTTCCTTTAGCTATGAATTATGTGTGCACATTGGTTGATTTAGTGCTAGAAGATGGGCCAATTTGAATATCAGTGCCAAAGGATCCTGAATAAGAATAAAAAGAGCAAGGGCCTCCATGGTTAGGAAAATTTCAAATTATGAGGCATTGCTCCAAACTCTGAAGGATGAACTAAAGAAATCCAACCAAGCTCTAAATATTTGTGCGGCACCAGAAGTAGTGATAAGGATCAAAACTCTGGTTGAAGATAATGACGTTCTGAAGGCCATGAAAGATGAGACACTGGGATGCATAGAAATATTTACACTTGTGAAATAGAATCATGAAGCCCTTGTAGTAGCCCAAGATACACATAAGAAGAGAATAAATGATATTGGGAAGCTCATAGTGTAGAAGATGAATCTTCTAGAGGGAATGATGACTGTAATGGCCAATGTTGTCCAAGTATTGCAGAATAAAAGGAAAATATTACTCAAGACGAATTGGAATCCATTTCCATAGACATTTCGAGAAAAAGACAAGGACCATGCTTTGGATGACCGAAAGATATTGGAGAGGCGAGATTAAAATAGAATATCCAAAATTGATCCTCCCGGTTGAAGAGGAGGGTGTTGCTGCAGAGTAAAGGTCTATTCTTTTGTATAGTGATTCTTTACATTCTTTCCATTCTTATTATTTATTCTTTGGGAACATCAGAAAGAATCCCCATTGTCGGGATGATAATGTACTTTAGTGTGGGGTAATGTTGAGCAGACAATATTGTTCTAAGGAGAAGACACATAAAGGATTTGTGTGTGGGAACAAGGCGCATTTGAAGGTGTAGAAGGATAGGAAAGGAAACGTGTGTCACGATATTTTATTCAGGACTTAGCCATTTTCATGGATGTAAGCTATTTTTGGAGATAACGTGCGAGCACACATCAAGATGGAGACTTACGCAACACGCAAATGCTATTTTGGGAATGAACGTATGATAAAGCACCATGTTTGAGTTCAATATAATAATAGGATTACTTCTTCTAGTTAACTATAAGATTTATATTATTAGCACACTTGTATGTATGCATGTTATTGTAAAGGCACATGGCTATTATTAACATGCAACCTATTTTGGGAAGTGTGTAGGCGGTGAAGGGAAATTCCCCACCCCTATAAGTATCTAGTGAACTATGTAGTTTAGAGAGAGTGAATTATTGTAGAGTTATGCTACTAGAACTGATGTACGCATGACTTATGGTAATATTTTTTAATGTAAGAAGCTTCTATGTATTACATTGTTTAATATAATGGAGTATATTGGATGGATAATGGTTTTAAACATGACTATAACCGATTTTTGCATGGATAATCTTATTATAGTTATCATTTAATTCATGATTCTCTAAGATATTGATCGGAATATGCTCTATGGAATTTTTATGCTTATTTACGGTTCAATATGTTATATCTTCAATACACTAGCATCCTGCACAAAAAAATCTAAAGAGGGTCCTGGTACCTTTGCGCACTTCTAGTGAGTGCTCATCTCAGGGAAGGGTGATGTACCAAAGCATGCCTAGGTTTTTATAGGTTTTATACCGTGAATTATAGGCTGCATCGATGTCAACCCCCATTTTTATAAAAAGCAATATAAAGGATTAATAAGCAAAGTGCATGCAAAAACTCAAGAAATAAAAAATTTGAAAGTAATTGAGATTAGATCTAGAAATTGATTTAAATAAAAGAAATGTAAATTAAATGTTACCCAGTGCAGGTCGATCGGTGACCCAAACTATGTAAAGACAAGTCTACAACAACACGGGAGGATGGATCTAGAATCTAACTAAAGTATGTAAACCCTACAAGATATGGATGCAACCTAGATGCAGATAGAGGCTTGAGTATGTTAGAGTCAACTGCGAGAAGGAATCGAAGGAGAAGAAACTAAAAAATGGTAAAAGCGAGGATTGAAAGGGAAGATTCAAAATCATGACCTTGGTCGATGGTGACCAGGGGTGAAGTGACGATGACGGGGATGAAGAATAGGTTGGTTTGAGATAACAAGGGATTAGGGTGATGATTATGGTAGACTAGAATAGAGACAAAACACATGAGGAGGATGGAGAATCCTTTGGGGATGGAAAACACAACTACAAAGAGCTGAGTCAATGATCAAGATAGTAGATGATTGTAGTAAGGTAGGGCTAAAGGTAGAAGGACTAAAAGGAAACCTACAAGTATGGAAACTAGAAGAACAAACCGATAAAAGTGTCTTGAGCACTGATGAAGATTATATGATCCTACAATGTGTTAGATTCAACAAGATAACAATATAAATGATATAAATAACATAAAAAGCAATGTAAACCTCTTGATTTTATGTAGATGATCAAGAAGAGCTTCTAAGGGTTGTAAGAGGGTTGATGAGATGCTCTGGTTTGAAGGAGGAATTGCAAAATGCAAGGGAGTCACACCTATGTGTTTTCTATGTTTTTATGTGTTCTCGTTGCATTATAATGATTTCCACCCTAATTATGGAGAGGTGTAACTTATTTTATAGGGTCGATAGTGACTAGGATAGGTCACCGCCGATCATGAGAGAAATTTTCCCCAAATGGGATGCATTTGTGATTTTGATGAGTAGAAAAGTTTTTAAAGCAAACAGTGGGAAGGGATGTGATAAGGATGAGTTGGGGAATAAAGATAGGTTAGGAAAAGCATAAAAATGCATGGGGATATTTATTTAGAATGAAAGCATCCTAAATGGAAATTTATTTAGGGCATGTGGATGGATATTAATTAATTAATTAATAGCAAATAATTAGTTAAGGAAATTAAATGTGATGAGGTAATAGATGGGTAATTGATTAATTAATTAATTAAAGGGGATTAATCAATTAATAATGATGGGATAATTTTAATTTAATTGAATAAGGGTGTTGAATAAAATAAATATTCACACGCAGGTGATGAGGGTAAAGATACTCAATTTTAGGTGTCTACAATGACTTTAGAAGAAGTGATAAAATATGTCACAATAGGAGGAGAATCGTCGTGCATGCTAGTAGAGACAACCTCAAAAAGAGATGAAAGTGGAGTAGAAAATTCACATTCTGCAGAATCAAGAGATATAACATGCTCACTATTAGAATCATCATCGCTAGAAGATATAGTTTCACATGTAAGTATTTTATCGAATAAATCATCAACATTTAATGCAAGGAATATGAGATGCAAATATACAATCATCCCGAATAGTATGAGAAGTGACATCATGCACACGTACATTTTCATCATGTTGTTTATCTATAGTATCACAATCAAGACCAAACATATAATCGATAATAGAATCATCAAGAGTTTCAACAGAAATATAAGAAGTCAAAGTATTCCTAGAGCCTATGGAATAACAAGGAGTGCAACACTGAAAATTTTCCTTCTAGAGAAACAAGGCTGAAAGAAGAATGAGAAAAAATAGTAGAAATAGTGCATTCAATGGCTCGAAGATGTTTGTGAAGCTTATAATCAACATGAAGACTAAGATAAAGAGCATTAATTTCAATATTAGTAACCTCATCGGGAATAGGTTTGACACTCTCATGACACATGGCTTGCCTTGGAGAAGAAGAACTACTTTTAGCCATTAGGGTTTAGTGGATCCTAGGGAAATGAGTTCTAATATATGGGTTCACCAAAATGATTCAAAAATATATAATTTATAGATGCCTAAATCTAATTAAAATGTAGCGGTGAATGAATAAACAATGAAGTACATAATTGACCCAAGCAAATAAGTAATTAAGATTTAAAACCCTAAGTGCAAATGACGAAATAAAAAAACTTAGGTGATTCGCAAAGATATCGAAGGTGTGCATAAATAGGTAATTGAGAAATGCAAATTTCAGACTATTGCGATGAAGCCTAAACAATATAGAGGTACTAGAATATGTTTGACAAGGGCACCTAGAGGGGACAGGGGGCATTTGGCGTTGGCATCCTGGCTAGGCACTAATGTCCAGATAAGAAATGCCAAAGTATGAAAAGAGAAACTGAGATAAAAGGAGTGTAAGATCAACAATAGAATCAGAAAGAAAGAAAAGATGGCCAAAGACATGGGTTAATTAGTACTTTTCTTACTTAGGAATCATAGGAATAGTAGTATGTGATCAGGACAAGATAGATACCCAAAGTGCATGATTTAGTGTAGACAATGGACATAGCTCAAGGACTCAAGCCAACCATCCAAGATGGAATTGATGTTTTTACTTTTAGTGAACCAATACTAATGTTTCTTTTCAATGCTTGATATTGTAGCTCTTATCTTGGTGAGAGACTCCAATGTGTCCTCATTGAAGGAAAAGGGATCCTCGACTTCTTTCTTGACATCTTCCTTAAATGGATTCAATAAATCATTCGTTGAGGCATTCTCATCAATGGCATCTATTCCAAGCTTATATATCTTAATGTTGACATCATCTTGTTCCTTGCAAGCATGCTCCTCATTTGAATCTTTCTCATCTAGAGCATAGTTCAAAATCTCATACCAGGAGACAAGATTTCTAGCCCATACTTGTGACAAATTCTCGGATGGATAATCAAATACCTTCCTTTCCACGAACACACGAGAATGAGATCTCCCCATCTCCATCACCAGTGGAAACACTTGATCCTAGTGTTCCTTTTCTTTCTCGATTTCATCCCTTGTCATTTGGACCTTGGTGGTTGTTGTGCACATGTACTTGAATAATGAAATCATCTCTAGAAGCAACACTTTCCCTTTTTCCACAATATTGTTCACCCATTTTTCATTTGTTATCCCTTTCATGGTGAAGCCCTATGTATTAGGTAGATTTCATATCTATGTTATCAAATACAGAAAGTACCTAAAATTCAAAATATGGCACGGTTTAACGATACCTATGTCAACAATCACAATATCGATGATAAGATGTGAATAGTGGATGAGCACTACTCCTTTCTCCGAGTGAAGAGACATGTAACCAAAGACAACTAAACAAGAAATATTAGATAAAATGGGATGATGAGCTGCTCAAAAAAGGCCAATTCTAGGAATCCAAAGGGACTTCCTCAAGGATGTTAGTTTGTTTTCATACAATTAAGTGAGTTGATAATAATGATAAGATAAGAAATGATAATGACAAGGATGGAAGCTAAAACTCAAGGTGAAAAGGCAGATCAAGTTCCTCTTCATAAGTGGCCCAAGATAAAGTGGTGGCAATCTAGATGGCTTCAAACTAGTTATACCAAAAGTAGTTTGTAGTTTCTTGTCAAATTTTGTAGAGGAATTTGATTTGTTCCTTAATGTCATTGATGTCGAATGTGAACGTAATGACACATAAAATAAGATCATGTAGGATATCTATTTTCTCCCACACAAAGGGTTGTTAGATGATTGGGAGATCGTAGATTATTATGATCGGGTGAGACTGACTTGGAACAATCATCTACAATAGATACATACTTGCAACAAACAAGTTAAATCCAGGAGTATAGATAATAATTGATGAAATGCAATGATCTAGTAACTTGAAACTAATTGACGAAAATGCGCAAGCAATTTAAAGTAATCACCGATGATTTAGGGGATCATGGTCAAATCCTATAAAAAGATTGATTTTATTTAAAAATGATAAATTGATGAAAGCAGAGGCTTAGAATGATTTTATTATGCTAGCTTTGATGTGTAACTAGACTAGAAATGAAAATAGACAAGAAATAACTGACCTTGTGATGTGGAGATAGTTGCAAGAGTGTCCACAAGAGCTAGTTTATTTGATGAGCTTGATTTATTGATCATTTGATGGTTGAAAGGCTTGTGGATGCAAAAACCAATGTGTTGTGGCTCTTGGGAGTAGTAAAGCTTCGTTAAAAGACTTGGTGATTTATGGAGTGGTGGAGCTTTATTGTTGGCTTGAGATCAAATATACACGGTCATCCAAAAGGTCTCGAAAGATCCTGAAACATGAATTCAAACTCCTATTTGTAATCGCGAGTGATTTGCTAGAATTTTCGGTGATCCGGGAAATTCGAGAGGAGAACATTTGGAAGTAGTTTCAACCACTTCCAAAATGGTATTTTTGGGTATGGGAAAATGAAAATGGTTAGGTGAAGAGGTTAGGAGATGTCAAGAGGTTAGGAGGTTATGATGAAAAAGGATATGATATATTTGAAGATGGTTTAGGAGGTTTTAGGGGAGTTATAGTGAATTTAGATGAGTAAATATGATTTACCGAGGGTGAATAATAATTTTACGTAGTGAGTTGGGATGGATTAGATAGGTTTAAATTGATAGGTTTAATTAATGTGCATAGGCATATGATGAAAACCAGGTCTCTACACATGTTTTTTGAATGGATTTTGGATCAAAGCTACTGATGGGAGTAACTTCTTTGATTGGAAGAGATGAAGCGACATTCAAATCCATGAAATTCTAAACATACGAGGTTATTGATTTTACATGATCTTCCAACTAGTCAATTTTATCCTTGTACTCATCATTCCTTGCAAGAAGGCGAGTGAAATATTCCTTGAACAAATGTGTATCTCCCTCATGCATTTCGGGCCTAGCGGAATGGTTCTCATCTCATAGTCATCTGGGTTCATTTATTTCATGGTCTTGATCACATTTGGCCAAAATACTTTCGGGTCAAAGCATGGTGTTTTCTCCCACTTGTTGTCCCAAATATGCGAGTGGGAAATGTGGCGGGGTGGGAAGTTAGGTGTGTTCACGTAAACAACCCCTTCACGTGAACCCCTTCCACGTAGCGTAATTTTGTGCCATGTATGGCATGGAAAGGGGTTCCCATGAGAGGGGGTTTGTGCGAACACCCCTTCGCATGAAGGGGTGTTCGTACAAACCCCTAGTTTATATATTGGAGGTTGCGTGGAGGATTTCAATTTTCCTTCACATGCCTCCTTCACGCTAAGCACATAGCCAATAGAGACCGTTTTGGATCCCATAGAGCCCACAGTTGACCCAGAGTGATTTATATCGTCAAATATCCAACAACCAACCCTGAGCAAGTTCCTAAGCCTATTAGGTATGTTCATTTTTTTCATTTTTGTAAAAAATTAGGGGAAAAAAGAAACCCTAGTTGAAACCCCAGTAAATATATTGTATCATGACTAGGCTTCACAAATTTCATTGTTCATTGGGCATCACGAGTATGTTGTGGTCTTCTTTCAATGTGCTTATTAACATGGAAATTACTATTTTTAGGAACCTAACAGAGCAGTTCTACCTATTATAGTTGAACAGAGTGTTCATTTTACATTGAAAGAAATGTAATTAAGCAACCAACTACCGACTATTACCTGGAATAGAACAATCTTGATTCAAGTTAATATATATACCCACACCAGTCCTAATCTAATAAGCATATTATTCTTGTCATTTATCTGTAATTATATCTACAATTAAGTTTATCTTGGTCTGAACTACACACGATGCTCTCCGTCCAATGTAGCAAAAATTATATCAACATGAGCTTGCTTGATGTCCCACTTGTAACCGAGATTCCACCAATGCATTTTAGAATTCTGATTAAAATCAAGAAGTCAGCCCCACTTACAAACAGTTTTCTGTGAGTAATATTTTTTTGCCAGTGATTGGCACTATTTTTGATGTTGCAAGTTGAGGACCGCCATTGATGTCTGAACATTGTAAATTATGGTTGACCTAGGAACCATATTTCTATAAGACAGACTATAAAATCCACATGAATTATATCTCTTAATAGGATTCAACAACCTTGGTCTTTTGTTATCTGTATCCATTACATAATGGAAGGATTAAGCAGCCTTAAGATTGTGTCAAGTATTTTATGTGGCATAAGTTATTCATATTATGTTTTGTCAAGGTTTCCTAAGGGACTAGCTTGCCTTCTCGCAGTGGCCCCTGTCATAGTTTTTCACACAGTTTTGTCAGGTCAAGTATCTGGTGTTCATATGAGAGGACTAGTGGCATTCATGTTTATGTGGGTCAGCTCTTTCAAGTTGTTAATGCTTTGTTTTGATGTGGGTCCTCTTGCAACGCCATGGGCAAGGTCCAGTCTACTTCATTTCATGGTTGTAGCTGTTGTTCCAATAGAGTTGCAGCAATCCCAGTCTAAAACTGACACAGAAAAGCCTTCCAGATGGAAAATATGCATCAAATTGATTCTAGAAGTATGCACTTATGCAGGAACTATTTACTCTTTTTCATTCAGAAATAGGATTCCCCATGGCCTAATAATTTTGCTGTATGGATTGTGAATATATTTGAGCCTTGAAAAATTGATTTAACTATTTTTCTTATGGAACCTTATACAATTAGAGCAGGCATCAACATAAGACTGTACTACTACTTTTATTAGAAGTGGATTGATTTAGCTTTGACGAAAACATTCCTCTTAGAACAAAATGCCAAAAATCCAATTTTTACCCTTCCAAAATAAATTCAACCATGGGTTTCGAGTGGAATAAATTAATAGTTGAACAAAGTGTTTATTTTCCATTGAAAGAAATACAATTAAGCAACCAACTACCAATTGTTACTTGGAGAGAACAATCCCCACTTTATCAATTTTTTTGTTTTCAAGCCTTGTTTTTTGACCTATAACTTTGTTTCTACTCCCTCATTCATCCTGTGATAACAACGATACTCCTTTAATTTGAAATCTCATGATCTCAAATTAAAATTTAACCTCACTCCACCAACCATTTAAATGAGGATCTTGCAACACAATTTTTTTTAACAAAGGTCCACTTCATTTTAGTAAAGGGGCTCAATTAGTTTGTGGAAAGTTCAATTTTAATTTTTTTAGCTCTTATATTGAAAAATTGAGATCTCATTTCTTGAATCATTAGCAAATATGCTCTATTTTTACAATTGATTTTTGAATGGCATTTATATATTGGTTGGTTGATAGATATTTTTTCCATATTTTTTTGAGAATGAGGGTAATATTATAGTTTCTCCTTCTAAAGCAACATGGAATTCCTCCAATAATAACATTTTCAATGATGGTAAGATGTGTGATTATGCAACTCTACACATATTTTATATTTGTAACAAAGGACCCCACCTTCATCTAGGTAACATTTGAAGAGAGTGTGCATAAATATTGTGGAACATTTTCACACCACCACACATTTCTTTTTGTAGATCCTCTTGAGCCTCCTAGATTCTATTGATATCTCATGCCCTATGAAAGGCTTTCCTTAATAACCTTGCATCACTCACAATTCACATAGTATTACATCAAATCAACATTTGCAAATTTTGCAATGTCTTGCATTGTCTCACAACATTTACAACTTCTTGCAATTTTGTACAATGTAACTACCACACCTCTCAACTTGAGTTCAATTTTACGTTACCTTAAGAGTGTGTTAAGTCTCATGCTTGAATTGCACCTAGTGACATCTCACACTATGCATAGAGCTTTCCTTAACAAAATTGTATCACTCATAGCTCCTCAGTCTTGCACCAAATCAACGTTTTCATCTTTTTCAATGTCATGCAAGTTACCTCACAACATTTTTCAGCTTCTCATAATGTTGTGCAAGGAAACTAACACACCTCTTCACTTGAGTTTACTTTTTTCATGCCTTTCGTAGTGTGCCAAGTCTTATCACCTAATTATGTATGTTCATAATTTTACATAGAACTTTTGCACACAAATGTCTTTTGGTCCTTCTCATGCTTACTCACAAAACCATACATACTTTGTGCCATGCATAGAGCCTCAAAGCCCCACAACATTGATTGACATATTTTGGTGCATGCCCAAATCTTGTCACCTCATGTCAACCTTTCCATTTCATCTCCATTGATGTCATTCCTAGGGAGAAAAATGAACTATAAGATTCAATGGTTTCCTCTTGTTCACATTTTGGCTTGATGTAGAATTGCTAGAAATCAATTTTATCGTATCCATAAGGTTGGAGCCTTTGGTAAAAATAATACTAATCATAGTGATCCTAACCTATGTAGAAAATAAGGATGAACCTATTATCATGGAATTTATCAAGAATGATATATTAATTCTAGATTTCTTTTGAGAATATGAATTTGGTTTAGATTTCACAAAACAAATGCACTTGTTTATTTTAATTCTTTTAGGATAATTTTACATAAATAGAGAATACATTTTATAAGTGTTTGTACTTCTAGTCATGTTGAAAAACTTCATCTTATCTCCTAACATATTTCATTGATTTTTTATGCATGGTAATAAATTTGTTCCCTTAGCAGTGACTTATAAAATGTATTTTTTGTGATGTATCTCTTTCATGTACTTTGTCTTGAACTATGCCATTTGAGGTTGATTTACTATGTGATATTTATAATGGAATAACTTAGATTTTACATTATTCCATTTTTGAATGATAATTCTATGTTAGTGAGTTTTTATTACAAATGACAATAAGATATGTAATTTCTTATTTTCTTGATTATTTGCATTCAAGCTTGAAAATCATATTTCTATTTTCATTAAAATAGGAGAATATCTTAGGAGAATTTTTTCATTAAAAGTATTGTAAATTGAATTTTACTTTCATTTTTTACAGTCATGGCTTCTTCCGCTCCTAATTTATTTGAGTGGACCGATCTAGAGATTGTTAAATTGCAATTTATTCTCAAGGATCCAACTTCAATTGGGCACTATAAAGCCCATTGTGAAAAAATATTGGTTGATATTTGTAGAATAGAAACAAGTTTGAAAACATAAAACCCATTTGATTATGAGTCAATTAAATTTTTATGGATGCATTAAAATCAAGTGTCTCAGAGATGTAGGATATAAAGAGATTCGATTCACAATTTCCTATAAGGAAGTCGTTAAGAGGTCTTTTTGGAGTTTTTATGCAGGAAAATCGAAAGTAAGGGAATATTATGTAAACAAATGTTCATGTCCCCTATGTGCACCTTTGATTTATCCTATATTTGTGGCCTCTCAAGGCTACTTTCCAAATAATGACCAATTACCATTATACTTCATATTGATGCTACATGTTGAGGTTCACTAAACCTAAAGGTGAACTATGTAGACATCCTTAGTTATTTGGGGTAGAGGCATGGCCATATTAATCACAGGGAGTCATATCAAAAGGAGGGAGCTCGTACAATTGTTGACGCATGACGCGACAGCTTGCGACCGAGGCCACAACCATTCTTATCAGGCTTTTAGGATATTGCATCACCTGTCGTTATGACTGCACATGAGGGTATTATTGAGGGTCTTATGGACATTGCTCACGAGACCCAATTGATCTCTTATGACCATGTGGATCAGTAACTTCAAAGATGCGGTACTAGTAGTGGAGGTGTTAGTAGCAGCGTGATGCACGCAGTGAGCTATATGCTCATGCACATTTGATTTCACCAAATGACTTTGAGGGGGTTACAGATGCCACTCAGACATGTCGGTTAGGACACATCATGGTTGATGACTTGTTACGTGCATATGAGGTGATTGCACGCATTACATCGTTCCACTATCGGGGTTTTAGATTTTATAGAGAGAGAAGTGTATCTTCTAGTTAGGGTATACTACTACCACTTATATAGTCGGACCTCTGTTGTAGGGATCAACACACCCAATGTTTAGCACATTTCTATTCGGTGTGTGAAAATTAAACCTTAATTTAATTTTTAAAAAATATTTCATCATTACTTTACAATTTATTAATATTAAAATTGATCATTTACTTGTGTTTTTAGGCTTCTACTCTAGTGTGTGGTGCTTCACAGCCCACACCATTTTCCCACATGACATACACACAACTCTTGATTAAGCGCAACATGGATCTTGATGTTTTGGGCTTAAGTCACTTGGCTTACTTGGCTGAGTCAAACATTTGCAGTGTTGAGGTCATGGGTGGCAGTCCCATAGATTTGGAGACTCGTTCCGTAGAGGTATATATACATGTGTTTTAGAATTAATATTTAATCTAAATTGAAATGTTTGAAATTAATGAACTTTATTCAAAAAACTTATTTATCAACTTCTGACATTTAATTTATTTTGTTTCATAGGGATCTACGGACAAAGATCTACACATAGTGTAGATACTCCCAACATCCACCCAAGGATAGATACTAAGGTAATCAATTGAACATATCTATTATATGATGTATTTAATTAATCAAGAAATTGTTGTAGAATTTCACTTATAAATTTTAATATATGGTATGCTATATATAGTTTCTTACATGTGTATATTTCTTTTTTAAACATGTAGGGTGCAGCGCAGCCTAATGAGGGGTCGGCACTCATCTACGCACAAAGGATACTTCAATGATATTTTAGATATTTTAGACATTTTAGACATGTATATACTCATTAGACATGATTTTAGAGATTTTAGACATACATATATACTCATACTCATTCTAGACATGATTTTTATATTTTGATATATGTCTTTGACACATGTGTGTGTATATATATTCATTAGACATGTGGTTTTTTATATTTTTATATATATTCATTCGACATGAATTTCATATATTGATATGTAAGGTAGCATAATTTTATATTTTTATGAGTTGGTGTATATTTATAATTATGGACATGAATTTCATTTTTGTCTCTTGATGAAATGATAATAGGTATAATGATAGATAAGATATTAAATACCCTTCATTTTTGTGATATAATGTAAACTTCTTTAAAATTCTATATTGAATCATTTGATGCTTAGGTAATTTAGTAATACTTTATGTTACATTAACCATTTTATGGCTTATATATAGATTTTTTGATTTCTTATGGATGAGGAAACAAGGCTCTATAACTCGTTTAAGTGCTTCAAAATTTAGTAGTGTCTACTTTTAGAGATTTGGTGTTGTTTTAGGATTATTTATGAGAGATTTGTATTAAATTAGGGATATATTTATGATAGGAGGGATTGCAAGTGGTAGGTATGTAATTGTGTAAGGTAGAATTACTTTTATAAGAATTCATAACTTTAAGTTTGCAATAAGGAAAACCTATGGGATATGAAATGGCCCAAGAATATATATAAAACTTAAAAAGTAACCATTAGGTGGTAGTAAATGGGGCTAGATATCCTAGAAAGAAATTGTTGGATCCTTTGGTCCTTGTTTTAGGGTCATGAAGTAAGATAATGATCAATAGTCATGAAGTAAGATAATGATAAGTCACGTAGGTTTTGAATGTTCTTACAAGTCATTCTTAATCTCAAAACCCAATATTTTTTCCCATGAACCTTTAAATAAAGAATTTTCTATATGTTTTTCTAATCTCCCTAATATCTTTCAATACCTTGAGTCATGTAGTTCTGAAAAGAAATAGTATTCAAACCCTCAAAATTCTTTATCAAAATTTTGTAGACCCTACTCTAAAATGTGAAATCTATTTGTTAAATCTATATAAAATACTTAATTGTCTATCAAAATTTAAAAAATTCTATAATCTGCTAGAAATTTCCCCCAAAATGGAAATTTCAATAAGGGGCCATAATGTCTATCATTTTGCTCACATGAAATTTTAAATGAAAGTTAGATTTATAGGCTTACCTAGTGTAAAATATAATCGATTCAGATATGAAAATAATGTATAGGACACTAAGAACTTGTTTCAAATTATTATAAAAGATGCCGAAAAGAGAAACTAAAATGAGGAAAATAAAAAACATAAGAGAAGTTACTATATGATACATAAAAAAACTATATGATACATATTATACATTCCTCTTTCTATTATTTCAAACAATGCAAATATAAAAATAAATTTATCTTCCAAAGGAGAAAGCATATGAAATTGTAGATGTCTCCACCACAACTATATATGACATAAAAAATGATGCAAGAATTACAAGAGATACAACTCAAAAATTTGGTGAAGCAAAATTCCTACATAGAGGCATAAGTTTTTCATTATGTAGATAATCAATAGTGGGTAAAAATTCCAAAGGGTACATGAGAGGGGACTACTTCAGTTCAAAAAATTTAGAGATAGACCACATGAAATTTTTCATATTATATTGATAAGGAGTTAATCAACTTACCACCTAATTACTATCATCTTCCTCACAAGATTGAAAAGGTAAAAGGACAACCTTTATTTTACTTATAATGGCATTAATAGGCATCATGAAAAACAATTGTTATGATTTGTGATAGAAGAAAGAATAACTCGAGGTTGGGGAAATATCCTATGTGTTTTAAATCACTATCTTGAGTAATTTTGCATAGTGTAAAATGGAAGGCTCGTTTGAAGAGGAACATCCATTGATTTTTTATGAACTTAAAATGATGCATGTTAGTTACATCCATCCATGAGTGAATAAATCATCAACTCAATTTTTGAAAAATGGTGATGTTGTTTTACATGTACACAATATCTAAAAACACCATCAATACAAGACATGTTAGGTAGACCTAGCACCAAGTTTTTTGAACTCATTTGTTATATATATGTAGTTCAAGTATCCAAATCCTTCATGATAAATTTTTCTCAATGAGTCAACATGAGAAATTAGTATGTCCCTTAAGAATACTCAAATCCATAAAACACATAGAAGTGTGAGCTATGATCAACACCACCATAGGAAATCACCACCTATATATTACGTAAATCTATATCAAAACATTATACTAAGAAAACTCCACATTCTTCCCATTTATAGAATAAAAACATTGATATATATGGATATAATATTATGGGAGATACTAGGGAACAAAATTGCATCATTAATGAACCCATCCTTAATATCACAACAAGAAATTTTTCAAATATGTATGCCAAATGACAAATAAAATAGATAAAATATTCCATTCCTGGAAGACATCAATATATAATATTCTAGGTCCTTCTATATAATACCAAGTGGCTCAACTCGTTGTTCAATGACCTGTAAAAAGTTTTTCATGGTCTTCTACATCTAGTCTCCATTTTTTACGTTGACCACTTTTAGTCTTCACCTGATGCAATTGTAACCTTGTAGCAATTATGTGATGGGTGTAATGATACACCTTTTTGTCTAGTTTATAATCAACAAAGTGAATCCCACTTTGGAGGGCTTTCACTTGTTGTAAATATGTTCCCTGCACTACAACCGAACCAATATAAAATGTTGTCTCCTCACTTGTTATTTCACATGTTAGCTTTGTTCTCTTCTTATGTAATGCAATAAGTAGTACTCCACTTTCTCAATATTGTCTTCTTCAAAGAATGCCTGCAAATACATCACCTAAAACAAAATTGAAATAAATATTCAATTATCCGTATATTGTAAGTTATACATATAAATTCAATTATCAAATTATACAATCCTTATAATACCCCTTCCCAATCGAAGACCTTTGGCCTATTTTGTCAACCCGACGGCCAAAAATATAAGGGTGACTTAAGTTATAATAAATTATTATAAAGTGCTATAAAAAAATAAAATAAAATTATTAAAGCACTTATATTAGTTTATTTAGCTTAATAAAAATAAATTGTAATCCCTATGGAAAATACAATTTTCCTTAAGGGGTAAAATTCATTGTAAAGGGATTTATTATATTTTATTCCTCCTAGAAAGGATAATGGTGACTTGGGCCAAAGGGGAGTAATGAAGCCTAAGAAAGATAAAAACATAATTAATTTATGTATTTCCCCTAGAGAAATGCGACTTGCACTAGGAGGAAATGTTGTTGGGAAAACATTTAATATGGGAAAATATTAAATGTTTGCATAGGGAAAATCATGTGAGCTCATTGGCTGGTTTGGAGGTTGGTTGTTGGTCCTTTTCCTTTAAAATGGAAGTCGACTTGCCTCTTCCTTAATCCAAATTTTTATATGATATTTTCTCTATCTCGGATGCTTGCTTATATTTTTAGGAACTCATTCATATAAGAATCAGAATTTTTGGATGCCAAATCAACTCATAAATCAGATCTGAAATCTGATTATAAAATTGGTAAATAACCCTCAGAAGAATTATGAAACTTGGGTATTTTCATTCACAAAAATTATGAGATATTAGACAATTGTTTTCAGATCTAAATACCTCGATAATAATGCCCAAACAGTCCCAAAGTGAGTCGATCCAATAGAGAAAACACTTTGCTGCAATTTTATTCACCAAAATACTTGAAACATCTTTAATAAAATTGTTGGAAGCCTGAAATAGATTGAAAATCTGATTACAATCAATGGGAATTTATGAGTGAAAAACCCTCTCAAACTCTTGGGGTTTTCATCCACAAGAGGTAGAATTCACAAGGGGTTTCGTCCTTGGAATTTTTTATGCAAAAGCTTAGAGCTCAAATGCAAGAGAAATATCATATAAAAATCTGGATTATGGAAGAGGCAAGTCAACTTCCCTTTTAAAGGAAAAGGGCCAACAACCAACCTCCAAACCAGCCAATGAGCTCACATGATTTTCCCTATGCAAACATTTAATATTTTCCCATATTAAATGTTTTTCCCAACAACATTTCCCTCCTAGTGCAAGTCACATTTCTCTAGGGGAAATACATAAATTAATTATGTTTTTATCTTTCCTAGGCTTCATTACTCCCCTTTGGCCCAAGTCGCCATTATCCTTTCTAGGAGGAATAAAATATAAGAAATTCCTTTACAATGAATTTTTCCCCTTAAAGTAAATTGTATTTTCCATAGGTATTAGAATTTATTTTTATTAATCTAAATAAATTAATATAAGTGCTTTAATAATTTTATTTTATTAAGTCTAATTTTTTTTTACTAGGAAAATGGATCGAAAAGTGTGAAAGTTGCGAATGATGGAGGGAAAAGTGCAAAAGTTGTGAATCATGGAGGGGCCGTTGGGAGGAATCGTGAGGATCTACAAGCACCGAAAGGGGATTTGATTGGGCTCGGCTTGGGTTTGGAAGGTTTTGGGCTACTAGAGGAGAGTAAAGCCTTGGTGATCGGGATAAATCTACAAACGGATCTGTTCCCAATCCTAGGGTTCTAAAAATGTGACTTCGTCAGACAAGTGGGCTAGGAAATGATTGTTGCAAGAATATTGGGGATGGGGCTACTAGTAATGGTGGCTCGGCTCAACCCCATAAATCTACTTCTTTCAAAGAGGCACTGCTAATGATGGAGGTTGGTTTCAGGAAAACAAACATCATGCACTTAGACTTACCTGGTTGATTTGGCCAAGGATGTTCCTTCATTAACCATCGAGAACCCAGAAGTTGAGGAATATTTCAAAAATTTATCTCGGGATGCAGTGATTGGTAGGTTTAATGGCTTTTGGCCTTCCTCCTCTAGCATTATATCAGTGGGTCTTCGAAAACTGGACCAATAAATGTGAAATCTCTCTGTTCCAAGGGATTTTTTGTTGTCCATTTTAGGGAATCTGAAGATTATCAACATTGTTTGATAGGTGGTCCTTGGTTTTGGGGACATGTGGGTTTATTTTTAACTCCATGGTTTCTAGATTTTGATCTGAATACTTATTCGGTGGCCAAAACGTTGGTTTGGGTCAGGCTACCTAATCTCCCCTTGCATCTGTGGTATGCCCTGGAAGATATCGGAAATGCTCTGGGTAAGTTTATTAAAGAGGATTTAGATAGAACACATTCGGGTATGTGTTCGTATGCCCGAATGTGCATGGAAATTGATTTGAGCAAAGGAATACCTGATCAATTAATCTTAAATTCGGTAATTTTCAGCATTCACAGGTCTTAGACTATGAGAATATTGCATTTCGATGTAGAATATGCAGAAAAACGGGCCATTTACAAGATTCTTGCCCTTTCAATAAGAATCAAAAATCTGTAAAAAAGAATGGATCGTCTTCATCTAGTGGCTGGGGTTTTGTAAATCTAGATTTGGTATCCACCTCGAATTTTAAAGATAATATGAGTAATCTTAACACAGCAAGTAAAATGGTTTCAAGAGAAGGGAATGCAAGAAAACCACTTGGTAGTAGGTGGAATAAAAAGGGGGCATACATCCAAAAATTCAGAATCAAATTGGGATTCGGTGTCAAAAATGTGATGGTTGTGGAGAATTCTAGTGAACTGGCACTGGTTATTGCGTCTGACCTTGGAAAGTGGCAAGAAGTAAAGAAGAGGAAAAACAAAAAGGGACGAATGGGAAGCATCGAAGATTATTTTCCATCACACGGTGGGAAGTAATTTTGGGATAATCTTTCTGTATGGTTAGCTTTTCTAGATGCATTTGTAAGTTGGAGAGCAGCAAACAGTAGTCATTGTTTGTTTCTGGCTAATAAAGCCTTTTGTTTTCTAGAGGTTTTGGCCTCAGTTTTTGAATAGGGAATGGGTCCCTTCAACCCACCTTATCAATCAAATAATAATAATAATAATAATTTTTATTTTTTTATAACACTTTATAATAATTTATTATAACTATCACCCTTATATTTTTCCTCCGCCATCGGGTTGACAAAATAGGCCAAAGGTCTTCAATTGGGAAGGGGATATTATAGTCCTCCCTTCCCAAAATTGTTTTCCCTCACGTAATTTTGAATTTTTTTCCAAGTGCCATGCACAATAGACAAAACATGTTGAAGTGATCCGCAAGCCTAGAACCTGTACCTGTCAAGTGGGCTAAGACTTGCCCCCATATATCTTCCACGAGATGCTCATATACATGTACTTGGAGCAATGGTTCAACAAACTTCAAAATGAAAACTTCATCTTCTACCATCTCATGATGAAAATAAATTGGAGTGGGTAGTAATAAATAAGACACATTATCATTCACCTCATACCTTGGAGTACCCTCATTATTTGTCTTTATGATGACTTGACTTTGCTGCACCAAATTCTGTGTATCCTTGTACACAAAGGGCTGAGTATCTTCACCAAACAACTTATCATGAGATGCTGCTTTGGAAATTGTAGCACTGTAATTCCACACAAGTTTCCATGTGAGGCTCCTCCTCATGTTCTAGCTGTTCCATAGAGTCTTCTTTCATGGGTGTAGACTTCCTTGCATCAATTGCCCACATCTTTTCCTTGAACTCTTGTAGGTGTTGTCTCGCTTGAGCGGCTATCAATTTAGCAGCTTTAGCTCTATTATTCCATTCCTCACACCTTTTCAATGTTTCCATTACATCTTCTTTGCTTGCATATATGAACTTCTTCTCTTGTCTATTATCAATTTCCCTAGCAAGAAAAGTTTCACTAACACCATTATTTTGCTCAATAGAGACCATACCTTTTGAAGCCTCTTCTTCTTTATTTAGCAGTAGATCTAATTTTTCCTCCTCTACCCCTTGCTCCTCTTTTTCCTCTAGTACATCAAACCTCTCCATGAACCTTTGGCTACAGTCATCAAAGAAGTAGATAGATTCTTCCCCTTGGGTCTTTATCAAATGATACCACAAATCCTTTGTTATCCCTTCCAATGATAAGGGATGAATTTGAGGGCATCATCCACACATAAGATTTGATGGCAAGTATGCCTCCAATTCTAACAACCATGAGCTCACATAAATTTTATTAGTACCATCAAAAATAGAAATCTTACCCCGCCACAAAGAGTAAATTTCTAAAGAAATGCATGTCGATGCCATTTTTTCCTACTTACATTCGATATGATTTTTTTTACTTCTTTCCTTCACCCTAGGTGGGAGGAACATTGCTCTGATACCACTGAAAGATCCCCAATAGATCTTTTTGCCCAAAATGAATTTTTCTCACTTTATAAAATAATAAAATATACTTTTGGCAACTATGGGAAATAAACTAGGGCAGCCGGGATTAATTTATGCAAAAAGCGACTAGGGTTTTATATGCAAACACACCCAAAATCAGCATACAATAATTATTTTTACTCCCAAACCCTTGGAACAATCTTGGAGAATTTATGGCAAAAATCAAATTTTACAACAGCTGGAAAATAATTTAAATTTGAAACCCTAACTACTGCAATCTTCAAGATAGCATAACTTTCTCTACACAAATCCAATCTAAGCAAATGACATATGCCTAAACTTGAAAAATACAAGGAATAAGATGGTGTAAACCAAATTATAACAACAACTACCAAATATGTAGATCTGGCCCTCCTACTATTTCGGACCATACATTTAGGGCATCAAATGAGCTCCAAAAATTATTTTCTCTATCCTAGATGCGTGCCTATATTTTTAGGAACTCATTCATATAAGAATCAAAATTTTTGGATGCCAAATCAACTCATAAATCAAATCTGAAATCTGATTATAAAACTGGAAAATAACCCTCAGAAGAATTATGAAACTTGGGTATTTTCATTCACAGAAATTATGAGATATTAGACAATTATTTGCAGATCTAAATGCCTCAATAATAATTCCCAAACAATCCCAAAGTGAGTCGATCCAATAGAGAAAACACTACTTCAATTTTATTCACCAAAATACTTTGAAAAGTTTTCAATAACACTGTTGGAAAAAGCCTAAAATAGACTGAAAATCTGATTACAATCAATGGTAATTTATGAGTGAAAAACCCTCTCAAACTCTTGGGGTTTTTGTCCACAAGAGGTAGAATTCACAAGGGGTTTCATCCTTGGAATTTTTTATGCAAAATATTAGAGCTCAAATGCAAGAGAAATATCATATAAAAATATGGATTATGGAAGAGGCAAATCAAATTCCCTTTTAAAGGAAAAGGGCCAACAACCAACCTCCAAACCAGCCAATGAGCTCACATGATTTTCCAATGAAAGATCCCAAACCCCTTTTGCCTGATTTTTTTATTTATATATTTCTCAAGCTCGATCTAGACCGATAATGTCAAAAGAAACCATATAACACCATACTCAAATTGCATAGATAAATTAAATAAAACAAACCCCGCAAATTAGATGAATATAGAAAAGGTGCTTAGGGTTTAAACAGAATGATTTCTTCATAAACAATTCAGCCGTGTATTGAATAATGATTTCTAATGTTAAATATTTACTGGCAAACAATTATAAATCAGAAATAGTTTGATAACAAAATATTGTCCAAAACCCAAAGAAAATGATTCAAACCAAATCGATTTGATTTATAATTGATGCCGAAAGGTACAATAATTATCTAGCATGAAAAATACCTCGATATCGCATAAAACAATTATAGAATAAGTTACGCCACTCTAGAAAAGTCCAATGCCCACTGCTACAATTTATTTCTCTTTGAACTGATGAAATGTTAAAAACTTGTGATTACAATGAAGATCCATCAAAAGGAACTCCTCACTCTGCTCCTGGGGTTTCCGTCCACAAGAGGAATAATCCAGAGGGTTTCCATCCTTGGATTTTGTCTACAAAAGCTCGAGCTAATTATCGGGAAGAAGAATAATAATAATCTGCATATTTTACCTGATTTGGGCCTTATAAAATCAATACTTTTGTTTTGAATAAGAAAACTTAAGTGTAAGGGCTGATTTAGTGGAGTTTCATACTTTACCCTAGTCATATTTTCTCATTATATTTCAGATCTGCATATAAATAAATTGTTGCATTTGATTAAATTGGATTTGGGTATTTGGATTTGCCTAAAATCCAACTAGGAGCAAAATATGTCCATTGGGGACATTACAATCCTTTTAAATAAAACATACCTTGTTTAACCAGTCTAGATATGTGGTCATAATTAGTTGAAATCAATGGCACATCTTCAAAACTATCATCATGATCTGATCCATATGTGTCATCCACAACTAAAGGAGCTTGCTTCCACTCACCTACATACCCATGTTCTTGACTATTGCACTCGAATATAATTTTTCATGCATTCATAACAAAAACAAGAATAATCTCTTATACAGATTGTCTAGTTATTACTATCCATAGTCATCACAGAGTGCAAATACCTAGAATTAGGAATCCTTTCACATCCATACTTTTTCCTTCAATCAATACCTTCAATTAATCATGTACAAAATCAATAAATTTTAAAACAAACATCAAAATTAAGAATAATTTTTTAAATTTTTTTAACTTGTAGTCAATAAATCACATCAAGATACATATATGTTTTAAATGCACATACCTGTTATCTCCCAAAACACTTTGTGTGGGGTTGAATCCTATGAGGTTGAAGCCTGAACTATAAAATGTTTCTTACACCATTCAATAACGGTGTGATCATAAATAAACCGCTCTCACTCATAATCAAATCTTTGTTTCTTTAGAGCATGTTTGATGCATGCACCCGCACCATCGTTTTCTCCCTTCTATGACCACTCTAAAAAACTCCATAAATGAGGTATTTTGTGATGACGATGATAATGACTTAGTGTAAAGAAAGGGCAAGAGGATTTGAATTTTGATGTGTAACCATCCGACCAAACAAAATGTTGATCTATTTATACTCCTCATTGATGAAGATATTGAAATAAAAACCAAAACAATGCTACACAAAGTGGTTGTCATGTTCCTTGTCATCACTTATAGAGAAGTGATACTCCTTGATCACTCGCTTCACATCCTGCATACTTCAACCCCATCCAAATCCAATTGTGCATGCCTATAAAATACTTGAACCATGATGGTTGCCTAGTCAAGATGCTAATCATGTGTCCGAATCTCTTTTTGATGAGAAAATGAGTAATTCTTAGCAAAATCAACCACAGACAATATGGAACCAATAGGGAATTTTTCTCTATTAGTATTGAATTGTGTAGCCTACCACTTTGCATAGTGAGAATGTTTGATGTACTGACTAATTAAACTTTTGAAACTTTGCATGAATGCAACAATGGGGATTTCCTCTTGTACCAAATCCAACCTGGCTGCATCCTTTCCAAGCCATGTTTAATATTTTATGTATTTGAACCTACAAAATAAATACATAATGGAAAATTGTAATATTCATTTGTAGTAAACATACAAATAAAAATAAAATAAGTACATCCAAATTATATATATATATATATATATATATATATATTTATTTATTTATTTATTTATTTATTTATTACCTTTTTAAACTATGTCCAAATCTTCATTTGTTTCTGCAATAATTTCAAGCCTCCGCACTTGTCACATACATCTTTGATGTAAGCAATACGATCATTAACATGATCATCAGATATTGTGCAAATAATAGAAGCTATGAATTCAAAGGACACGTGTAGGGGGATTTTCAAAACCATTTGATGCTTCTTGTAACTTTCTATACACCTGAAAAAACATAGATTTTGAAATACATTAATTTTAAATCACATCTCAAAAACAAAATTTAATCAAATTTCTAATATATAGATATAAATGAAAGCACACCTCAATATATATGTAATATAAATTTTTTTGTACCTGATAGTGATAATCAAACTCAACGTGATAGCGGCAACAACATGTTTCAAGGACTTTATCAGCTCACACATACCAAGGCTTCAAATTCTCAAACATTTGTTGTCCAATCTTAACATCTGGATGTTCTTTTATAAACTTGATGTACATATCATGTTGAGTTATTTCAAGCCAATGTTTTATATGTTCATCATAGTTATTGTGAGCTATCTTGTGTTTTAAAACATCCCTCACATTTGGAGAAGGACGAGTCCTCTCAATCCAAAAATCTACAACTATCTTCACAATATTATCCTCTATTTTATCAAAATGTGGATTTCTACACATTAGTGCACAATTTACTTCCACATTAGAATCATCCAATTTCTTCCTCCTCTTTGCATACCTATTGATAGTCTTTCTAGATACACCCAATACCTTGGCAAAAATGGTAACATGGTGATTCTTTTGTGTATCTTCACTTAAAAATGAAGTTACAATTGCTCTACAAGAAATACTCTTATTAGCATACCTTGTTTTTGTACCTAAAGAACTTATTCCTTTAGAAACATTCCCAACAAATTCTTCTTCCATATGTTTTGACTTTTCATATCCAAAATCTACACCCAACAATTCTAATGTTTCCTTCATATCAACATGATTCAAGAATGTAACCAACAAATGTGCTCTAAAGAATCGTAGTCAAATTAACAAATTCACCATATATTATCTCTACACTTTTTGTTGTTTTCTTTTGTGATAGTGGTTCTTGTTGGGAAAATTATTTTACTATTTATAAATCCATCTTCACCAAGTGTTTCACATTTTTCTTGGGAAGTAATTCCATAACTTTTGTTATCACTCCAACATATTGTTGTGCATCTTGATATGTTTCCATAAACAAAATTTAAGAAAAATTACACAATTCATGAATACACATATATGAGCTTATTTAGAAACATGAATATATTAATATATATATATATAAATATATATATATATATATATATATATATATATATATATATATATATATAACATATATATATATATATATACACATATACATATATATATATATATGAGCTTATTTAGAAACATGAATATATTAAAAGATTTTAAGTTGATAAATAACTTAAACTAACTAGAAGATAAAATACTATTCTAATTCATCAATTCCTCCTGGATATGACTACAAAAATGATTTTTATACTCTTTTTTACCTTTAAGCTTGATAGGATTTACTAAACAAAAAGAAGTTCTAGATTAATTACATGCCTTTAAACATAATTTTGAAGGGAAATATGTATACACTTTGAGGAATATGAATAAATTTCCATTTACTACATACACAACTGAAGTAGGAGGAGGATTATTCTTGAGAGTTCTAAACAAGATTGTTTTAATAGAGCTCAAGTTTCCCTTATCGATCTAGTTTTCTTGGACCCATTGACGTAGTATTGATGTTTATAGGCATAAAAATTGTATTTAATGAGATATTGTTTGTTTGTTTGTAAGGATTATTTCACACCTTAATTTTTAATTTGTTTGCAATCACACACTTTTGGATCCTTTCTATCTTCCTACATTTTAAATCCATAACACAACTAGCTCATAATTCACACCCATACAATACCACTAGAGTTACAAGTAACCCAAATAGGAACTTGGTGGTCTTTCAATCCCATAAATTTACATTCTTACATCTATTCAGAACTCTTGAAATTTTTACATCCACATTGTATTATTTTCATTTTACATGCATCCCAATTAAGTTTAATTTGTGAAAGTCTAGACCAAGATAATTGTATTTAGATACCACTTCATGAGGTCCTTCTTGAAATCTACTAAACAACAATATACTTTTTCATTTGTATTCTAGGCCTTTTCAACTAAGTGTTTGAGTGTGACATAATGATCTATTATTGATTACTTTGGTCTAAAACCTACTTTCCCCTTTTCCCACTTTCCTTTTTATTAAGCCTAATTATTAATATTGTGTTCTATCATGCTCCCAAAAATATTTTTGAAGAGGTGATTGATCATGATAGTTTGTTAGTTTGAAGGATTATTAACATCTTCACTCTAAAACAAAGGCAAGGTTAGGCTAGTTATCTACTCTTTTAGGTAAGGGTCATGAGTAAGGGTTCAAAGCAAGGTATAATGGTTATTAGAACTAATAGCTGGGCATTATGGAGGAATCTCTCTCACTAGGGAATCAACCACTAAATATGAAAAAATAATAGGGTTATAATCACATAAAAAATTCAGTTGGTAAGAAATTACAATGAGCGGTTTTATGTATTCTTGACCAAAATGTTTAATCAAAATCACGAGCGGGTCAAGGGAAAGAAGTACACTAGAATCAAGTAAAACCAACAACAACAAATAATATAGATACAACATTGCATTTAAGGAAAAAATAATCATAAAAAGATGTAAAAAAACATAACATGGAAGGCATAGACCACCAAGTAGAGATTAAGGATGTTGAAGAAGCTTACAACCCCACAATGACTCCACTCATTTTGTCATCAAAGATCTGTGTGCAATAACAATAAATAAATAATAGAACACATGGAAGTAAGGGGGAAACTAGAAGATGTTAAAATGGAGGAGATGATAATTGTCACACAAAGGCTAAAATAAGAAAACAACATGCTTAAAGAACATGTGAAAACTATAAAATATCATGAATGTTGGATAGTACATATGAATGGTACACCCTAAATCAAGCCATCCACTCTTCAACAAAAGCCAAGGTAGGGATGAAAAGGAAAGTACAATGAAAATAAAAGAAGTGTGAGAAACACTTCATAACATAGAAGAGAGAGAAAATGAGCTACAAAGTAAGTTAGAAGAGGCTAAGACATGCACACAAGTGATAAAAGAACCATTAGGAAAGCATCAAGAGTTGATAAAGAGGTAAGTCAAGAGTCAAATGATAGAAGAGAGAGAATGACATGATAATTATAAAATATAATTATCAAAGGGCTAAAATATTAGGGAGAAGGCTACAATGGAAAGGGAAAATCAAACAAACAAGTAGAATTAGTAAGATGAGAGATGGAAGAAGGGATATGCATATCCATGTCACAATCATAAACTATGTGGATAAAGAAAGAGTGCAAATAAATAAAGGTATGTTGAGAGGATCATGTTTGTATCTAGACGAAGACAACCTTTTGGCAGCTGAAAGAGAGAAACGATGAGTGGGAAAAGGTGAGGCTAGAAAGGAGAAAATGATATCTAAGCATACCTAAATAATGGGAAAACATATATTACATGTAGATAAACATTAAGTAAATGATGAATATGGCCCGCTTGGGAGCATCTTATAATGGTGAGCTAGAGTTTAGAGGCTACCCTTGACAAAGAGGAATTGGGTTAAGGCCCATATCCAGAGATAGGTAATTATTTTTAATGGAACACATAAGCACGATGGGGGAAAAATGTCAAATTTTGAAGGATACTAGAATAAAGAAATAAAATGTGAAGGGGTTAACTATAGAGATATAGATGGGAGGAATACAAAGGTTCTTGTTTTTTGGGAACAACCCAATTATGAGGATTAAGTTAGAAAGGTGTTGGTAGGTACTGAAACAGAGCCTCTCTAAGAGGTGAGAGAGGATGTTGAAGAATGAAAGTTGATGTTAAATAGAAACCCTAGATTTAACTAAGAGACCAATACAACCATGTGTGCTAGAGAGTAACAAGCAATATAAAAACAAAGTAGATGGCTAGATCAAGATCTAAATTATACTATTGAGTGGTTGCAATATTTTTTACCATGTTTTATATTTAGGGAGATTAGTCTGATGTTTTGTTGATATTTCAACAATTAGTGTTTTGTTGAATGATTTTTTTGTGTGGATTCTTTTTCGTAAGGTTGGTTCTTACGTTGTTTTTGTTAGAGCCTTTTATTTTCACATATTTTTTCTATTGTTTTAGGTTATGGGATCCTATCAAAACCCTTACCTTTACCCAATCTAAAAAACATATTATCAGATTTACCCTAGAACGAAAAATAAAATTATGATCTATCAAGGGTTTCTATGTATGTACCAATTTTTGTAGCCTTGTCTTTCACTTTTTGTGTTCTCTCTTTGTTTGTGCCTTCCTACGAATTGATCTTATAGCATTCTTCTCTTCTTTCTATTCCTCTATATATTTTCATTTCTCATTCTTTGCATTTCCCATTATTCCTCCACTTCAATAATTTTCACCTGCACACATAAATTGAGCTAGATCTGAATTTCTAAGAGTAAACTCAATAGAAAACTATACACGTGCAACTCTTATTATATAGAAATCTCAATAGAAATTAGGTTAGAAATTAGGTTATTTTTAATTTCACTTTTTTATAACTTTAAAACAACTTTTCTAATTTTAATACAATTTAAATTTAATATACAATTATTTAATTTTGTAATATACTTTTAAATAAAATAACTATATGTTTTAAAGTTAATTGTGTTATATATAAATAATAAAAATTGTTTTTTAAAAACATAATAACATATTATATATTTTTGGTCAAAAACAATTTAAAAACTATAATTGCTTTAAAACTCTAGTTTTAAAAATAAAATTTGTAAAAACTAAATTTAAAACATAAAATTGAACAATATTATTTTAAAACTATAGTTTTAAAAAACATATTGCAAAACGACCAAATTAGAAGGAAAGCGTATGGGTGGTGTTTTGGTGGCAAGTCAAGTTTAGAGGGAGTTCGCGAGAAGGGGGATTCGCATGAACCCCCTTATGTGGCACCTATGTGGCACCTAAGTGGCACATTTTGGCACCAAATCCATTTGGAGGATGATTGTAAGCCAAAATCAACCACTGAGGTGCCACGTAATTACGGTTAACGAATTAGTAAAATTACAAAAAAATAGATTTTTATTAGCTTTCTAAAAATATAATTTTCATTTTTAAAAATTTGTTTTACTATTTATTTTTATTTTTTTGCTAACATATGGTATTTTAGGACAATCAATAGTACACAATCAACCCAATTTGAAAAATAGCAAAATATATCAAATTTTTTGAAAAACTAAACTTACTATTTGTTGAAGTCTTCTTCGTAGCTATGAAAAAAAAAAAAAAATCGATATAAATCTTAAAAGTTATTGGCATAGACGTGTACGTCATTTATTTGAAAATATCTTCACTAAATAATATATATCAATAGTACACAATCAACCCAATTTGAAAAATAGCAAAATATATCAAAGTTTCTTGAAAAAATAAACTTACTATTTGTTGAAGTCTTCTTCGTAGCTATGAAAAAAAAAAAATTCGATATAAATCTTAAAAGTTATTGGCATAGACATATGTACGTCATTTATTTGAAAATATCTTCACTAAATATATATATATATATATATATATATATATATATATATATATAGAAAAAAATTGACAAGACCTCAATATTCGAATCTTGAACATATATCTAAAATTTTATGGTGAAAAAATAAGTTTTCATTTAAAAACACCACCGGGGTCAGTCGTTCCTCTTTTATAACATAAGAAACAACGTACGAATAAAATTTAAAAAAGACCATATTTTTTACTAAAAATAAAATAAAAATATACATGTATTCTACACTCTAAACACAACATTTTGTTAGTACTTGGAATTTCATGAATGTGTACGTTTTGTGGCTATTACCTTTAGAAAATAAATGGAACTAAAAATTCATGTTTATAAAGGTACAAAACATACAAAACGTGGGACATTTTATTGTGGTTTGACCCATTATATATTCATTGCCCAAAGTACCACTGAAAAAGTGTGAAGCTATCTTCCTTGTTAAAGTAGAAGTTACACAAAAGCCACAATAGAGAGGAAACTACACCCGGTCAATCTTTGTTTAGATTTAGTTCATTTCTAGAGGCAATATAGATTTGTTTTAATTTAGAAATAATCTATATTTAATTTCTTTTCTTTAATTTCCCATGCTTGTAGAGTTATTTATTTTATTTATTTTAATTAATCTTGAAAAATACAAAAACATTAGGAACTTAAATCATTTTAATTGTTTTATTTTTATTCGAAAAGCTTCATTAAAAATAACAAAAAAATTTAGTGTAGTTGTACATTTATTTTATTTAAATAATAGTGAATGTAGTTTAATTAATTAAAAGGGAATTTAATTTTCTTTTATTTAATTCGGACTCTTTTATGATTGTTTATTTAAAATTGAGAATTTAAAGTTGTGTAGAGACTTAGAGCAAAACAACATCCCAATCATTAATGGCTTAGACTACATGTTCCTAATCATCGGCCCCATTTAATCATCTTTCCGACCTCATTCACCTTGCTCATGAGTTGGTGTTGCTACATGACCATTCTTGGTTTGCCCCAACCTCGTAGATGATATTTAAGCCAATTATCATCTCGTTGGGCAATGAACAATATCGGGAGACATAGATCTTGGTTTCCAAGCACTAGTCTTTAGATCTACCCCTCTCCCCCCTCAAATCATAGGCCAACTAGACGCACTTTCATCAATAAGTGACCATATTTGAGAAATATTGGGATGACCTTTCCAACTAAGCAAACCAGACAAACGCCCAAACCCTCGCTTTCCTGCCGTTGATCCTTCATCGCCATTCTCAGTATGACCCTCTTAGGAGAGGAGTATCTAGAGATGAACCGACAATTCCTCGATTCTAGAAGCTAGGCCAAGGTGTATTTGGTTTTACAAACATAGACTAAGAATTGTGTGTGACCATTATCCTTGACTATAGCATCACGCTTGTTGAAGTTAGACAAGCATTTTCCGCCTCTCGACAAGTAGTTTCGTCACTTGTAATTTGATTCATAGGCACTCCCACTACTACAAGAAGGGGTGTTTTGAGACAATAATAGAGACAATACTTAACTAAATTGTCTCAAATAGAGACAATAAAAAAGTTGTATATTGTCTCTAATATTGTCTCAATGTAGGTGTCTCTAATTTTGTCTCTCCGTAGACAATATAGATTGATAAATATTTTGTCTCTTTTTGTCTCTCTAGACAATATCATTTGTCAAAATCTTTTGTCTCTCTAGAGACAATACTAATATCAATTTTTTTGTCTCTTTAGAGATGATATGAATTTAAAGAATGAAAAATTTGAATTTCAAGAATAAATAATAATCAAATATCATATAGTGAAATCAACGGCTACATATAATCTATGATGTCAGATTGATTGATAATTAATATTATAAATTAAAAACAATTTGATTTGAATCTTGTGCCCAACAAATGGGTCCACAAACATTTTATTAATATCAAATAAAATAAAATACAAAAGGGTGTCTAAATGTCGTTAACCCTTGACATACAATGATAAAATACAAAAGGGTGCCTAAATGTCGTTAACCCTTGACATACAATATTAACACCTTCTCTCCACCACCAACTTCAAGCAATTCATCTGCTTCCCTAGTGCTACTTTGAGGTTCTTTTTCTTAACTTTTATTTTGAGCAATTACTTCTCCGCCGGCAACTATCATCTTCATGTTCTTCACTTTGATTTTCTAACTTCATACAATTTTCTACTATTGTTAGCAATGAAGGTGCATTGAATTTTAAGGTATTAAGAACACATGTTTTACTCTAGTTCTACCAAAAGTATTCACAAATTACATTTAAACTAGGAAAATAATCAAAACCTTGCACAAAACTAATAAGCTAAGCTACGCACTCATATACCTGTATGATAAAATCCATGTTTTTCTACCATTCCCAACACATAAATATCGAGGTGATCCTATGTACACCATCCAAGAAAATTATTTTTTGTGATAGTTTTGAAGTCTCTTCCACTCATGAGGAAGCTTTCTGCAATCTGTAGCTAGCTTCAAGTAACAACCATTAAGGTTAAAAAGAAAATAATCATTTAAAGCATAAATTTAATGGGATCAAGAGGCTAAGCTATGAATGCCACCCAAAAATCTGACTAGAAGGTCTCCACATAGCTAGCTATGATATAAACTATAATGTTTATAATGATGTATTAAACGTTAATAAATAGTTAAAGACTTAGGTCATAAATGGGACCACAAAAGGCATACCTTGAAGGGATATAAATATTTAAATGTGGGAAATAAAAATCACACATTTGTATGTAGATAGCTCCACCAAAATGCATATATTCATAACTACAAAAATATATATAAGGAAAAAAATTGAGCTTCTCATTATTACCTTGGTGCTGACAAAGCCTCGATCATCATGGTTGCTACCTTTCAAGGTTAAGAAAACATTGAGATTCAACAACTACTTTTGATCTTTTTGGCATTCATTAGCCCAACACAATATAGTATACCAACGTAATTGGCAATGCTATCAACATGCCAAAAATAACTATCAATCCAACCCAAGTTAACAACCATCAATAATTGTGAGAAATATATATCCAAACATAATTCTTAATCCAACCCAAGTTAGCAACCATCAGAAATTGTGAATTAAATATAGTGATCAAAATGTGTTTCATTCTTATAGATCGAAAGGATGCAACACATCACTAATGATGATAGGTATATGTGCAAGATATTAAACTAAGATAGATTTGATATCAATGGCAGCCAAGTTGTTTACAACAATGATACAGATGGAAAATCTTGTGTGAAATCCTATAGTGTATGTGAGCCTATATACGTTAAAAAAATGTAAATTAGGTCACTTAAATTCCCAACCTGGTGGCCAATGAAAAATTTAGAAAAAAATTTAACTCACCCAATGCTCAAGATTTTAGGATGTATATTGTACTCTTTTGTAAAGACAAAGGGAACAATGCCTTGAGGAAGTGCTGCCTCATGTACAGTACAAAAGAAAAAAATCAATTTAGGTGTGTATTATCATGCAGAGATTAGTATGTACAATTAATGGAAGGAGGTGTGTAATACCTGTACAATGGCCACGTGAAGTAAGACACCTCTCAACCCAATGGCGATAGAGGCTTACTAAAAATGGATATGCTGAAAAGGATTTAGAAACTTTTAAGCAAATGCAATAGTCAGATCTAAAGCATCAATGTCTCACCTTCATTTTACTATAAACACCAACATTCACTCAGCTTCAGCCTTGTATATAAGAAATTAGTTATAATAACAATTTGTTTTCAACAAAAAATACTAATAAATTTAATCTGAATTATGTATATTGAAAATGGGACTTCAAATCATGTGGCCAAAGGGATTTTGGGATTCATGATTGCTAATGTAGTTTCAAATCGTTAATGCAAAAGTAAAATTTCCATGACAACACAGTAAGTTATTTAAGCTCAGCTCAAATACATACAAGGGAGGCTCAAAGCGAGGTACTACAAAAGATTTATTTCAAGAAATTCCTAATAAGAGACACAATCAATGATATTTTGTATTTCTATAAATATAAGGAGATTCTAAATTCATCAATGATTCAATCATGAGAGTTAGGTTCCATAGTTGAATCCTTAATCATTTTGTTGAGGAGGCTATCATTCTCAAGGAAATATGCTAAGCAATTATCTTCATCCATCCCAGCAGTGAAAAAGATAACTCTCAGCATTCGTTTCATAAAAGAGTTAATTCGAGAAACAAAAGATAATTTAAAAGGGCATGAGATGAGTGTAAAACTCAAGTAATACAGCCATGAGATAGAAATTATAGAATAAATCTTCAACAACAGAATGGCAAGCCTCATTAACGAGCAGTCAAACAGTAAAGAGGTGAGTTAGTCTAAATAGATGCATCATCAAAAGGTTGCAGAAGTTGAGAAGCTAGGTAAAATAGTTCATGAACTAGAGGAGGTTGTACTTTTAGGGGATGATGTTGCAAATGTTGTTTGTTATTATCAGTGACAAGTGCATAAATTATGGAAAGCAAGAAAACAATTGAATGAGAATTATCCTGTGTTAAGACAAAAGAAAATTGTGTGGCATGTGTTGAAACAAATCAATGGAAGGAAGCATTTTTGTTTTGGTTTTAACATCAGTGGCTGAGATGTGCACAAATTATCAAACCCTGAAATGTGAATGGCTCATACAGTGAGCCACGGAGAGAAATCACCACACCAAGCTTAGCACACAATAAAAGGGAGCCAACAATCCAATATAGCAGGGTATAAAAAATAGGAAGAGCTCAGTTATGTGTATGGAAAGATATGTAAATCGAAAAGCTCACCCAGATTTCATGAACCAAACCCAATACGATGCCTTTCAAGATAAGTCCATAAAATTCTATACAGAGGTATGCATAGCTCTTCAACAAACTCTTGAGCTAAGATAGCTTGAAATATAGAGATCTCGTTAATGGCAAGTGTAAAGGAGGCAGAGTTCTTGGAGGATGAATTTGTGAAGAAAGAAAACAATGAGCTAGGAAACAACTATGGAGGCCATTAATAAGTGAACATAGCTTGACTTGAAATGGAAATGGGTGAGCTTAAACAACTCAATGAATTTATTCGATCTAAATATTTTTAGGAGATACTTATTACTATAAATAGAACCAGTCAATTTTTGTAGTTATTTAGGTGGTTGTTACCAAATTAGTTGTACCTACATTTTTTATTCCAATTAAATTTACGCCGATTAAAGTGCAGAGATTAATTCTCCTTCCAAAGCTAATGCAGCTCGGTAGATTACTTACCCAATAAACTAATCTTTATATCTGTTAACTTTTCTAAACATATTTACAATGGACAATACATGTTGTTGGTTTTAGGAGAGAAATCCATTAAGGGACAAGAAATAGACTATATATCATAGCCATTAAAATGCATATTTCAAATAGAGAGAAATGCAGCCAACAATAATCATGTGTTACCACACTTACATGTTTAAATAGTCTAAGAGGCACATAAAGTAAATGTAGTTTTAATAAACTATAAGAACATGTTGTAATATTTTAACAAGAAATAGAATGAATAATAGAATTGAGTTATAAAAATCATTGCTTAGATAATAAGACTCAGCCTAATCTCGGTTAGTCATTAGGGAACAACTTTTTCTTAGTCATAAAATTGTCAACGTTTGAATAGGAAATATGTACACATTATCCACTTTCATCACTATTAATAAAATATATTTAATGACATGAAACATAACACATAATAGTAAATATAAAATTCAAAACAAACACAATTGTAATTTATAGTAAAATTAATCCTAATCTCAATTAGTCATTAGTGGGAACAACTATTTCTTAGTCATAAATTTGTCAAGGTTCTATGGGAAATATGTGCACACTTGTCACTTCCATACCGTTAATTGGGATGGAACCAAACACATAACATTAGTCAGAAAATTCAAAACAAATAGATTGCTCCAATAAATATCAAAACAAATTGTTTAGAGAAACAAATTATCTACCAAATCAATCCTTGTCACTCATCTTAATGATAATCACATGATAGAGGATATTTCTCAAAATATATGTAATTGAACCTTAAGTGCAAAAAAATTAAATAGACCCTTGAAAGTTCATGTGAGATTCAATATTTCCAATAGGCTCTTGTAGGATAGAAAATATGTATGAGTATCCCTCCAGTTTATGGAAATATTAATCTATTGAGTACTTTTAATTTGGTATTAGAGCAGGTTTTGTGTGAGAAAAGTCAAGGGCATGTGTAAAATGGGTTTTTGATAAATATTAGAGGGGTAGGTCCAATATGCTCTTGATTTCTCAGGAGTATGATAGACTTTTCTGTGGCATTTTTTTAACTTTAGGTCTAAATTTATTTGATATGCTATATTTATAGAGGATATTTAGAACAAAAGTAGGGGCATTTTATTTTACTGAGGGTGAGAGGAAAATAACGGTGAAGGAAGAGGCTTTTGTCTTCATCTGTTACCATTTTATTTTGTCTTGAAATAAAACATATCAGCAAGATAGGATCCTGTATAATAAGCAGCATGCAACAAACAACAAAGGTGTCTGAGATGGAGTAGTTGAAGTGTTTAGATCTGGAGATTTTTTGATAGTTAATATGCATAACATTGACAAGAAACTACAACTTGCATCAAGCAGAGCCATGATTGTAGGAGGATTTTATTTCATCCTCATTGGGCAAGCTTATCTCATTTCATGAGACATTAATGTTAGTCATCGCAGCCATACAAAATAGTAATGTTAAGCACATCCTGAGGCATAAATAAAGAGAACAACATTTTATATCTATTGCTAGATGTGTAAGAGGAAGCTGAAGCATGTGGCGCCAATCAAGTGTGCACAACATCATTATTTGCATCTGATGTGCAGCTGTGCAAAGAGAGGTATAACTTAGTGAAGATTTTCGAAGGGCATGGTGAAGGGTAGTGGGGAAAGCATCATATTTGCAGCCCATAAGTAAAATAAAAATGCATATGTTCCTGAAACAAAGAGATATATATTATCTGTTTGCAATCATTAGCATGGGCATGATCTGCAAAATAAGCCACATGCCCACTCAACAAAGAAAAACCTAGGCACAGAGTGGCACCATTAATCCCAGCAATAGAGGACACCATCCAAATGGCCATATGAGAAGAGACCTCATCCAACCAGCAAATAAGACAAAATTCATTTTGAAAAGGCTTATCTAATATAATTTTATATGGTTTTAAACTAAAATTGTTGTTTCCTAATTTTTATCATCTTGTTTCATCTGATCAATCTAGGTTTTAGTCTTTTAGTTTATTATTAGGAACCGCACAAGAGTTGTAAAGTATGCCCGAAGGGATAGTAATGTTTAATTATCTCTTGATGGAAATATGTTGATTGTAAATTTCATTTTTTTAAATCAAAATTGAAGGGCTCCAAGTTCATTGTGAAATGAGTTGCCTCAATTGTAATTATGACATGTGGTGAACCGCCAATTAATAATTTATAGTGCGTCTTCCTTGTTTGAAGTTTGAACGTCCTTCAGATTTTTTTGTGTTGTCACAGAAATCAGGAGTGAGACAATTAAAAATCTAGCATGTGGCAAACCACCAAATTCCAAATTTCATTTTCACTCCAAATTTGCACACACATTGTCTGCTACCTCCAAACAACTCTATGAAAAGATTGCCTTCTCCCCAAATCTTTTACTGGGGCCCAATAATAAGTGGAATGTTTTGAGCCCATTAGTAGATGGACTCATAGATTTAATGTTTTATGTTTGTGGTCTTCTGGTATTCAGTCAAAGAAATCTTTCTTTAGATGCCTTTTGATTGAAAATAAGCTTGTTGTGGGCTTCTTATTCACTATAAGGTGGTTGTTTTCTTTTTTATATATATTTAATTTTTTTACTTTTTAAAAATATATTGTACGAACGTACCCACAACATACCATGCCCAAGGTTTTTAAATATTTATCGTTTAACCATACCGTATCCGTATGTACCCGTACCAAAACAGTCTAGTTCATGTTTCTCTTTTTTGGGAAAACATCTCAAATGCCTTCACTTATATCCACATTCATGTTTTTGTGATTTCTTTAAGCTTTACTCACATGTGCAATATTTGTTTCCGTGTTCTTAGGTTTTACTAACTTCCTTGCAGGTTTAATTGGCATTTTCGCTAATCTCAACATCATTTTTATCCTACATTAGATTATTTTAGTTATACTCACTAGATTTTGGTATTTTTATACCCTTAGAGAATGAGGTTTAACACATTTTTTCATTTCACCAGTCTTTCCATGTGTGATTTTTTGTTGTATTTTAAAAGGAACTGAAAACTACCTGATTTCATTTTTCATTTTTTTACTTTAATCAAAAAGTGAAATCACAATGGAGGTGAATAAATGGGCAGTAGATTCCAGAAGCAGGAAGATAAAAGAATTGATTTCAACTGATTTTGTAGATGAAAATACCATGTTGGTTTTAGCAAATGCCTTGTATTTCAAAGGTATGTGGAAGAAAAAATGTGATTCCTCTATAACAAAAAAGGTACTTTTCATTTACTTAGTGAGAATAGTGTGAAATTACCAATGATGACTACTGTAGGGAAACAATTTATTAAAAAAGTGTTGACTGCAAAATACTAAGACTCCCCAATGCTAAGGGACGGGAAAATCAATCATTTTCTCTATATTTCATCTTGCCTAATGATATCAATGTATCCCAGAACTAGAGAGAAATGTTACTCCTAATTTTCTTGAGCATCATCTTTCCCAAATAAAGTGAAGATACACTCTTTCTAGTTGCCTCAATTAAAAATTTATCGGCATTGAGGTTACTGAGATGTTGAAAAATTTAGACTCGCCATTTTCTTAAGGAAATAAATTTCACATAATTGGTAGACTCCACTAGGAGACTTTATATTTCAAATGTTTTTCATAAGTCATTTGTGGATGTTAATAAAGAGGGTACTGAAGGAAAAACAATAATTGGAGTCATTGTTAACTGGTAGTTCTAAATAAGGTATGTCATCGAAGACATTATAGTCAATCATGCTTTCATGTTTGTGATTTAAAAAGAAAGAACTGGAGTTATTCTCTTTGTTGGACGTCTTTTAAATCCTTGGAATAGCTAGTAGCTATAGCCTAGATTGTTTCAGTACATGTACAGGTACAGGTATGGTATGCTAAAACAAAAATATTAAAAAATCTTGGGTACAGTATGTTGGGTTCAACCATACATTATATTTTTAAAATGTAAATATATATATATATATTATAAATAATAAGCTTATAGCCTTAACAACCTATAAAATATTTAAAGCCAACAACAAACTTATTATGAATTAGAAGCCATCTAAAGCAAGATTTATTTGATTGAATACAAGAAGACCACAAAACATTAAATCTACGAGTCCATCTACTAACGGGTTTACAAACATTCCACTTATCGTTAAGGCCTAGAGAAAAGTTTGGGTAGAACAAAATCTTTTCATACAGTTGTTTAGATGTAGGCTCTTGGAGAGGGTGCCCTTTGTGCCACCTCATAGTATCCTAAAAGTCATTCTCATCCTCCATAATTAGTCCAATAGAGGGAGTTTTCAAAGCATTTCTGAGCATTGTATACATTCTGAATTGATATAGAGGAAGCTTATAGAAAGCTTTAAGGTCTGTTCATTCCATCCACTTCCTAAATTTGTAAAATTCATGAAATATTTTAATTCTTTCTTAAACCAAAGGAGGGCATAACAGCCTCTTGTCAAGGAAAGGATATTTTAATTATATTGTAGATTCGACAAAATTGATTTATAGGCCTAGCACCTAGTGTCAAAAGCAAAGAAGATAGGCTCGCCCAACCACCAAGTGTTTCACTTGTTCCCATGCCTTCCAAATTGACTGGGTAATAAAGGACGCACGAGGAGCATCAAGAAAGCCCCCAAATAGAATGTCAACCAAATAAAGTTCTTTTCATCTCTCTTGACCCTTTGGAGCCTATTGGCAATATTGAATCTCACACAAACTTTCCAAGGTTCAATTCAAGTCAAAGCCCTCAAGATTTATTTATTTTTTTGCAATGTTTTCTTTCCATCTTTAAACCGAAATGTTTAGAAATTTTCTAAATTAAGCAAAGTTAAATACTCTAGAAGCAAAATTTAAGGACCTACCCATTGATTTTTTATTAGTTACATAGATGTGACTCCAATATATATATATATATTATAGATATATAAAAGAATTTATACCTTAGTTGATTGTGTAATAAACCATCACCCTCATCAATCAGACTACAAAATAATTTCAAACAATTTTAAATCATGCCTATGTTGAATAGTGTTTCTCCTTAAAAAATATTGTCTATGAAGATCACACATAATTAACACTTGAAGGCCTATGGCTTATGTTGTTTTTACAAGCCACAATACTAATTAACCAAAAAAATTGTAAATCCTTCATAATTTCCCAATTTGATGTATATTTCAATGCAAAACCACACTTTGGGTGGACTGTTGTGATCATATTTGTGCTAATCTTGATATGAGGAATTGAACTACTTCCTATAATGTTTCCTCTTTTCGAATGAGCTTGGATGAAGACCTTTGGCCCTTTTTGTCTACCCGATGGCCAAAGGAGGTTTCTAGGGTGACTAAGTTTTTATTATTTTATTATATTGTGCTCATGTTTTTAAAATAACATTATAAGTTGCACATATAATAAATAATAAAGCTTATTAATAAATTAAAAATGTCAATATCAAAATACAATTAAAATTAATTGTATTAGAGGAGGAAAAGTGCGACTTGCCTATGGGAGTCATAAATAGGAAATGTGTCATTAAGCCCATAGGGAAAAATGCGACCAGCATAGGGAAAAGAAAGAATGTGATTGGCTGGTTTAGAGGTGGTGGTTGGGTTGTTTTTCCTTTATATGGGCAAGTCGACTTGCTTAGAGACATCCAGATTTTTATTATCAGATTTTGCATTGTTAAGAGCTCTTGCTTTTATCAGAAATTCCAAGGACGAAAACCCTTGTGAATTAAACCTCTTGTGGACAAAAACCCCAAGGGATTGAGAGGGGATTTCACTTAGAAATTTCCAGCGTTCTTATTCAAATTTCCAGGTTAATTTCAGCAGTGTTTGTGAAGGTGTTTTTCAGTGGTTTATGATAGCAGTTGGGTCGACTTATTGTGGATGGTTTTGGCAACATTTCAAGAGGTATTTCCTTCAAAAATATTTGTCAAATATTCTCCATATTATTGTAAACCAGATCGCTGTAATTTTACATTTATCTGAAGTGTTATTTTGAGGGTTTCAGGCAGATTAATAATCAGATTTCAGATCTGATTTCTGGGTTGTTTTGGCTGCAATAAATTCTATTTTTGCATGATTTGATGTCTAAAAATACCAGTAATCATTTGGGATTGACAGTATAATTTTTTAGTGTTATTTGCATTGAGATCCAGCTCAAACCCTAGTCGCATTTTCTTAATTAAATTCAGATCTGCATTAGGGTAATTGCCATAACATCCATAAATTTGTAGTTGTTTTTATTTGGTTTAAAATTCATCGGAGTGTCAGGGAGACCCATTAGGGATCCTTCATTCGCTCCATTTTAATTGAAAATTGAGCATATTTTGGACCTAAAGGAAGTCACGCACATGGGAAATGCAAATTAATTACAAGAATTAGGTGAGAAAAATTCAAAAATCTTATCTAGCCACCATGATTTATAGGAAACCATTAGATAATCAAAGGATTTAGGTTTCTAAAAGATAACTGAGATGAATTTGATTTGATTTAAGGAAAAAATGCAAGCTAAGATAAAAATTCCCTTTCATTTTTGAATCTCTTAAGAAAATTGAGGAAAACTTTAGTCCTTGTTGAGATCTCTTTGTACAAGCTTTGGAATCAAAGGGAATTTAAATAAAGAGAGAATTGTGTGGGGGGCTCTTTATGAAAATCGGTTGTGGCTTAAGAAAATCTACAAAGTGAGAAGGATATCAATAAAGACTTGGCACGGCTCTAAAATCATAACTAAAGCTATTGAATTCAACTAAGGTAAATGCTCCCACCCTTAGAGAGGATGGAATATCAAAGAGGGAGACATAGTTCATTATCAAAGTTCAAGAAAAAAATGGGAAAAGGAGAGCCCTCCCTCTTCTCCAAGTACCTAAGGGAAAACATATGGCTGCAAAAATGTTTTTGATACTATATGAGATAAAATTTCAAAAATGTCACATATAATAGACACATAATACGGTTGAGAATTGAGAAGATCCTCCTTGTTTTTCTGAGACAACAATAATGACATAAATGATATGCTACTTCCCAGTTAGAATCCATTAATTGACATTGTAAAATGTTAGAAAAACCATACATGGAAGTTCTGTTTTAATTTTATTCTTCTCTTTTTTTTCTTACAAAACTCTTTTCCGTATTAAATTATTCTAAAAGAGTCAAATAATTTTACATTTATCTAAAGTGTTATTTTGAGGGTTTTAGGCAGATTTCATATCTGATTTCTAGGTTGTTTTGGCTACAATAAATTCTGGTTTTTGCATGATTTGATGTCTAAAAATACTAGTAATCATTTTGGATTGATAGTATAATTTTTTAGTGTTATTTTCATTGAAATCTAGCTCAAACCCTAGTCATATTTTCTTAATTAAATTCAGATCTACATTAGGGTAATTGCCATAACATCCATAAATCTGTAGTTGTTGTTTTTATTTGGTTTAAAATTCATTGGAGTGTCAGGGAGACCCATTGGGGATCTTTCAGTGGTATCAGAGCAGCAATCCTCCCACCTGGAGGGTTTTGTTTGATGCAGCCTAGAGAAGTTGGGCCACACAGATATTATACAAGGAGTCAGGCACGTATTCTAACAGATTTAGATATAGAAAGTAGTATTGGAATCATGGACAGAAGAGAGGGATCACATAGTCCCCCGCGGCGTGAGTGAGTTGACCCAGATATTCTTTTCAGCGGTATGATCGATTCCCATCAGGAAATGATTCAGACCATGAGACAACTGATGGAGAGCTTGGCTATGAATAGGCCGAGAGATAGGCATAACAAAAGGGAAAGATCCGTATCAGTGCTAAGATCACAGAGGGCACAACAGGGCACCTACCAAGGTGGGTAGCGTGAGAGGTTCCCCTCCACGTGATAGGAGACATACAGAGGAGAGGAGATCCACGAGGACTACGGATAGACCTATGCAGCCTAGATTCCTACAGAGGGAGGAGCCACCATTAGTTGAGGACCCACTTGAGGACACAGTCTTTCAAGATAATGTGATGGTAGCTCATGATGAGTGGAGAGAATTATCGGAGGAGGTACGGAATGCCTTTCCCCTTCACCAGTATTGTATTCAAAAGAGAGAAAGCTTGAGAGCTAGACAAGCGCAGAGACCTAGGGCCCAACATAACAGAGAATTGAAGCAGGTTACCAGCAAGATGACCCTTTCCACTTTTGATGTCGTGGAAAGATTAGTGCCAGGGCATGGATTCACAAGCTTGATACATACCTCACTCTCAAACCTATGCAGGAACAGGAGGCTATTCAGTTTGTTACTCTACACCTGGAGGGAGTGGCATACGATTGGTGGCACCATGGGCTTATCACAGAAACATGACCTACTACGGTCATATAGGGAGTTTAGTGAGAAATTGATTGCTAGATTTGATCGCAAAGATGTGGAACTTTATTATAGGGATTTGGCACAACTACGACAGAGTGGGCCCGTTGATTCTTACATCAACGAATTTCAACGGATTGCAGTGATGGTGCCAGAGATGCCCGAGAGACGTGTGGTGATGCTTTTCATTGAGGGTCTGCATGACAGGTTAAGAGGATTGGTCAAGGCCCTTAGGCCTAGGACATTACACGATGTTATTCAGACAGCATTAGATTTGGAGACATCTCCCACTTCTTACCAGCCTAGTAAGAAGCCCTTCACGAGCTCCAAACCGTTTCAACGTTCCACTAATCAGCAGAAGAGTGTTCCCCCTCCTAGGATGGATCAGGAGACTCGGAATGAGTTGAGGAGGAAGAAACTTTGTTTTCATTGCAAGGACCACTGGGAGCCTAGACACAACTGCCTTGGGAAAGGCAAGGTGCATCTTATTGAGGTCATTTCAGATGTGGAGGCAGAGTCTTCAATAGATGCAGATACAGAGGACAGTGATGATGATCACAACGCACATGAGGAGCAGCCCCAGGTAGAGCTTGGAGAGGGAGATACATTAGGCTCAGGTACTATTGCTTCACTTTCTGGAGTCCCTAGGTACCACCCCTTTCGTTTGAAAGGAGTACTTAAGGGCCAACGAGTTGTTTGCTTGATTGATAGTGGCGCTACACACAATTTCCTTGATGAGGGGTTTGTGATGAAGCGGGGACTGCAGGTTGAAGAATTTGAGGGGTTCAGTGTACGAGTGGCAGATGGCTTTGCTCTGAGCTGCACTAGACGGGTTTCACAGCTTAGTATCCAGATAGGAGACTACACATTGACAGATGACTTCTACATAGTTGGACTTGGGGAGATAGATGCAGTTTTAGGTATTCAGTGGCTACAGTCTCTTGGGAGATATGTGCAGGATTTCAGACGGATGGAGTTGGAATTTATGGCAGATGGAAAGAAGATTGTGCTACGAGCCCTTTCAGATGGTGGTCCTAGAGTTGTTTCAGCACATCGGATGGAGTCTATCATCAGACATGGAGAGGTTGCATGGGCAGCCCAATGTTTCATTTCATCCAAATCTTCTTCAGATGATGGGCAGCAGTGGCATACAGATATTCAGACCATAGTGGATAAACATGGGCAGGTTTTTGGTGACATTCCTCCAGGAAGACCGCCAGACAGAGGGTTTGAGCATGTTATAGAGTTGGAGGAGGGTGCCAAGCCAGTGATCACTACACCCTATCGTCATCCTAAGAAATTTAAGGATGAGATAGAGAGGACCATTAGGGAGCTTCTTGATATGGGGCATATCCATCCTAGTTCTAGCCCATTTGCTTCTTTGGTGGTGTTGGTGAAGAATAAGGACAGGACAATGAGGATGTGTATTGACTACCGGGCCCTCAACAAGAAGACAATCAAGAACATGTATCCCATCCCTCGTATTGATAAGCTTTTGGATGAATTTCATGGGGCCATTTACTTTTCGAAGATTGATCTTCGATCGGGAGGTACTATCGATTTGTGTTCGAGAGGAGGACATCCTCAAGATAGCATTTAGATGTCATTATGAGCATTATGAATTCTTAGTGATGCCATTTGGCCTCACTAATGCACCTGCCACTTTCCAGTCATGCATGAACCTATTAAACTAACCATGTGAATACTAATTCCTAACATTCCCCCCCTTAGTATTTACATGGTAGAAAAACATCCACACACTCCTCTACAAAGGCCATGCTCACCCCACGTGGCATGTCCAACTCGTGACTCATGACCTTGATCCAAAAGAAAGGCTCACTCCTTCCATGGTTTTAAACAGGCTTACCACAAACCTTGAAGTGACAGGAACCTCATCAACTGTCGACCTCGCGTGGTTTTCTGGATCCTCCCACAAACCCTTTCAAGATCCATGAACTGATTTACTCTGGTGCTACTGTTCACCACTATGCTTATACATCAGGGAATAATGTAGGAAACACAACATGCATATCTCAAAACTGCACAATAGAAGATATACTGAAAAAATTTCACATTACTTCCTATAAGAATCGTAATGTTCTTAATTGTAGTCTCTGTCTTTGATCGCTGCCACTCGATCTCGAACAACATAGAAAACTGCCACTGCCACTGGAAGCTTTCCTTGACTAAGTCATTTTGGGTGCAGAATGGGAATGGAACATTGGTATGTATTCCCCCCCACAATGTGAAATTCCACACATATAGATACTAAGAAGCAAACTGCATCGAAGAACATACTCTGAATGGATCTTGCTAGTTAGGTCTTCAATCTATTTTTATGGTCACCGATGCTAGTGAACGTATTCTTCTAACCCTCAATGTCCATATTCCAACGAAATACGGCGATATGAGAGGACCAAGTCGGTCGAGGATCACCGACGGTCATCTCTCAACGCTCCAACACAACTTTCTTTCCAACATCCATCAAATACCAAACAAAACAGAACACTAAATCAAGCACTGCTGAGAAAATGGAAACCATATGGGTGTATGGTTGTATATGAAGACAAATGTTGTTGTAAGGATTGTTATTTTACATCTCCTATATAATGGAGTGTATTGAAATAGTGAATTAATGAAAATATAATATAGAGTACTTGTTTTCAATTATTGTCCCATGGGCTATTTCATGGATTCTTTGTATTAGATCGAGTAATTTCTATATTGTTATAACAAATGTGTAACAATATATATTAAACTAACCATGTGAATACTAATTCCTAACAGAACCATCTCTTCAACAAGCAGTTGAGGAAGTTTGTGCTAGTTTTCTTTGATGATATCTTGATCTATAGCAGGACATGGGAGGATCACTTGAGGCATTTAGATGAGGTACTTGGCATTATGGAGGTTCAGTCTCTATTTGCTAAGATGTCCAAATGCGAGTTTGGACTTACTGAGATATTGTATCTTGGGCATGTCATTGGGGTCAAGGTCCATCAGGAAAAGATACAGGCTATGCAGGATTGGCCTTCACCTAGGAACATATCAGAGTTGCGGGGATTCCTAGGGCTATGCGGATATTACCAGAGATTTGTGAGAGGTTATTCAGATATTGCTGCGCCATTGACAGATCTCACACGGAAGGGGGCATTCAGATGGACAGATGAGGCACAGATGATATTTGATAAGCTCAAGGTGGTGATGAGCACATGTCCAGTCCTTGCTCTTCCGGATTTCTCTAAGCCGTTCATTTTAGAGTGTGATGCTTCGGGCTCAGGTATTGGTGCAGTTTTGATGCAGGACCGTCATCCCATTGCCTACGAGAGTAGGAAGTTGAGGGAGAATGAGAGGTTGTATTCCACCTATGACAAAGAGATGCTCGCCATCATGCATGCATTGGCGAAGTTCAGGCAGTATTTGGTGGGAGGGAAGTTCGTAGTGAGAACCGACCATAACAGCTTGAGGTACTTCTTGGAACAGAAGGAACTCAATGAGAGGCAGCAGAAGTGGGTCAGCAGGATCCAGGCCTATGATTTTGACATCGAGTATGTCAAAGGGAAGAAGAATGTTGTGGCTGATGCACTTTCGAGGAGGCCCCATATTGTTGTCCTATATTCTGTGAGTGAGATTTCTACAGATTGGAAGTCTCAATTGGTGGTCGAGTATTCAAGAACACCTTGGCATGTGAGATCATGGATGGAAAAATTCAGGATGAGCGCTACCAGGTAATTTCTGATTTGATTTATTATAAGGGTAGAATTTATTTGGTACCTGAATCTAAGCTTAAGGGAAAGATTCTACATGCACTCCATGATGCACCATTAGTAGGACATCCAGGTTATTTCAAGACATACAAGCAGGTTAGAGAGAGATTCTCTTGGAAGGGTCTCAAGGAGGATGTTCTACAGTATATTCGAGAGTGTGTGACTTGTCAACAAAACAAGTCCGAGCATACTTTCCCTGCAGGTTTATTACAGCCCTTACCTATTCCAGAGCAGAGGTGGGAGAGTATATCTATGGATTTCATTACAGGACTACCAGTTGTGCAGGGCTATGATCGCATTTATGCGATAGTTGACAGGTTGACTAAGTATGGGCATTTCTTTGCCATTCCCACGAGTTTTAAGGCACCACAGGTGGCTGATTTATTTTTTAGGGAGATATTCAGGTTGCATGGGCTCCCGAAGAATATTGTCAACGATCGGGACAACAGGTTTATGAGCACATTTTGGCAGAACTCTTTAGATTGGCAGGCACTGAGTTGACTCCGAGCACTAGCTATCATCCGCAGACTGATGGGCAGACGGAGATTGTGAATAAGTGGATTGAGGGGTACCTACGCAACTATGTTTCAGGACAGCAGAGGGCATGGGTTAAGCAACTTTATTTGTGTGAGTATTGTTACAATACTACGTACCATATGTCCATCGGTATGACCCCTTTCTCGAGCTTTGTATGGTTATGACGCGAGATCCTTTGTGGATATGGCGTTTGGAGATAGTAGAGCTCCTAAGGCTCGAGAGTGCTTACAGGACAGCCAAGATATCCTTAAAACCCTTAAGGATAATATGCAACATGCCCAAAATCAGCAGAAGGTGTATGCAGACAGGCACAGGACTGAGCAATCATTTGACATGGGCGATATGGTCTTTTTACGACTCCAGCCTTACAGACAAAGTACTCTTAAGAAGAGTGGAGCAGAAAAGCTTAAGCCTCGTTTTTACGGTCCATACAGGGTAGTGAGGAGAGTTGGACAGGTGGCCTATGAGTTGGAGTTACCTTCTGAAAGTAAGATACACAATGTTTTTCATGTGTCTTGCTTAAAGAAGGCATTGGGGCAGCATGCGACTTCTTCAGTAGAGTTACCACCCTTGGATGATGAGGGAAGATTGGATTTGGTTCCTGAGGAGCTTCTTGGATTGGAGGGAGAGAAGGTTGCGGAACAAGGTGATTCGAGAGTATCTAGGTTCGTTGGAAAGACTTACCTTTGGAGGATGCCACTTGGGAGGGTGAGTCTATTCTTCAGCACCCAACATTACTGCAGTTGCTTGTGGGCAAGCAACTCCGGGAGGGAGGACTGTAATGTCCCCTCTTTCCGAATGAGCTTGGACGAAGACCTTTGGCCCTTTTTGTCTACCCGACGGCCAAAGGAGGTTTCTAGGGTGACTAAGTTTTTATTATTTTATTATATTGTGCTCATGTTTTTAAAATAACATTATAAGTTGCACATATAATAAATAATAAAGCTTATTAATAAATTAAAAATGTCAATATCAAAATACAATTAAAATTAATTGTATTAGAGGAGGAAAAGTGTGACTTGCCTATGGGAGTCATAAATAGGGAAATGTGTCATTAAGCCCATAGGGAAAAATGCGACCAGCATAGGGAAAAAGAAAGAATGTGATTGGCTGGTTTAGAGGTGGTGGTTGGGTTGTTTTTCCTTTATATGGGCAAGTCGACTTGCTTAGAGACATCCAGATTTTATTATCAGATTTTGCATTGTTAAGAGCTCTTGCTTTTATCAGAAATTCCAAGGACGAAAACCCTTGTGAATTAAACCTCTTGTGGACGAAAACCCCAAGGGATTGAGAGGGGATTTCACTCAGAAATTTCCAGCGTTCTTATTCAGATTTCCAGGTTAATTTCAGCAGTGTTTGTGAAGGTGTTTTTCAGTGGTTTATGACAGCAGTTGGGTCGACTTATTGTGGATGGTTTTGGCAACATTTCAAGAGGTATTTCCTTCAAAAATATTTGTCAAATATTCTCCATATTATTGTAAACCAGATCGCTGTAATTTTACATTTATCTGAAGTGTTATTTTGAGGGTTTTAGGCAGATTAATAATCAGATTTCAGATCTGATTTCTGGGTTGTTTTGGCTGCAATAAATTCTATTTTTGCATGATTTGATGTCTAAAAATACCAGTAATCATTTGGGATTGACAATATAATTTTTTAGTGTTATTTGCATTGAGATTCAGCTTAAACCCTAGTCACATTTTCTTAATTAAATTCAGATCTGCATTAGGGTAATTGCCATAACATCCATAAATTTGTAGTTGCTGTTTTTATTTGGTTTAAAATTCATCCGAGTGTCAGGGAGACCCATTGGGGATCCTTCATTTGCTCCATTTTAATTGAAAATTGGAGCAGATTTTGGACCTAAAGGAAGTCACGCACATGGGAAATGCAAATTAATTACAAGAATTAGGTGAGAAAAATTCAAAAATCTTATCTAGCCACCATGATTTATAGGAAACCATTAGATAATCAAATGATGTAGGTTTCTAAAAGATAACTGAGATGAATTTGATTTGATTTAAGGAAAAAATGCAAGCTTAGATAAAAATTCCCTTTCATTTTTGAATCTCTTAAGAAAATTGAGGAAAAATTCAGTCCATGTTGAGATCTCTTTGTACATGCTTTGGAATCAAAGGGAATTTAAATAAAGAGAGAATTGTGTGGGGGCTCTTTATGAAAACTAGTTGTGGCTTAAGAAAATCTACAAAGTGAGAAGGATATCAATAAAGACTTGGCACAGATCTGAAATCATAACTGCAGCTATTGAATTCAACTAAGGTAAATGGTCCCACCCTTAGAGAGGATGGAATATCAAAGAGGGAGACATATTTCATTATCAAAGTTGAAGAAAAAAAGGGGAAAAGGAGAGCCCTCCCTCTTCTCCAAGTACCTAAGGGAAAACATATGGCTGCAAAAATGGTTTTGATACTATATAAGATAAAATTTTAAAAATGTCACATACAATAGACACATAATATGGTTGAGAACTGAGAATTTTTCTGAGACAACAATAATGACATAAATGATATGGTACTTTCCAGTTAGAATCCATTAATTGACACTGTAGAAAGTTGGAAAAACCGTACTTGGAAGTTCTGTTTTAATTTTATTCTTCTCTTTTTTTTGCTTACAAAACTCTTTTTGTATTAAATTATTCTAAAAGAGTCAAATAATTTTACAAAATTCATGTTAAGGAAGAACACTAGTTAAACTATTTCAGTACAGTGTCCTTCATACATGCTAGAACGAAGCCATCCAAATAGGTACTACGAGCATTACAACATTCAATTTTATCTTTAAAAAATTGATACCAATTGAATAAAAATTGTCAACTCTAGTAAATAAATATAATATATATGGTTTTGAGAAGAGATAAGACTGTCCTAGTTTTTCTGATACACAATAATAACAAGACGACAACACTTGATAGTCGAAAATTTCAAAAACCTAAGCTGCAAGAAATAGCTCTAGGACCGCCCATTTTTCAATTTTAGCATTCTCCAAATGAAACAAGTTACCTCCCAAAAAAACCATTTAGGAATGCTAGAAACACCATGATATTGACTAAAATGGATCTGAAAATGCAGTTCTATTTTCTGGATGTTTTAGAACACCTTGGGGCCACTCCACACCCTTAAAACTTAAAATTGAAAAACCAAAAAGGAAAATAAACACTAAAGCCATCCTAATCATACTGATTAATCCAACAAACCATTCCAATAAATTTAAAACAAAAAAATTAAGACACTACTTGAATGAATGCCCTCCCAAAACAGATTGAAATATGGAAAGAGCTAGAAGCTAGACACAGACACATGAAGACTGGAATCTTAACTCCATCCTGCGAATGATCCACTGCTTCCAGCTCTTTGGAAATTGCATTGCTTCTTGATTCAGTGAAACAGAGCAGAGGATACTGTTGATTTGGGACTCCATATAGAGGATACAGCCTGCAAGCGTACTAGGTTATGTTGCAGCTTGCATTAGAGTATGTGATTTAATTCCATCATTTCAAACATGGTCACTTTGTCTTTGAAGGGATTATTGGTAAAGCTATTTGAATCAAAGTTATAAAACCATATTTGCACTAAACAAGCGGCATGGTGTCAGTCTCAGAGGCAGAAGGTTCAAAATGACTTTACATCTTCTGATTGCATAAGATGTCCCGTTCTGTACATATCCTATCATCATTGCAGTCTAGGATGCCACATTTTTTTGGGCATTTTGTCAAACAGTTCACATGATAGTTGCATGCTCGGGCACATTTTACATACATATGTAGTAGAGCACATACAAAAACATTTGGCGAGGAAAAAATTCATCCCCATCTACTATATATTTAGCCGCCAAATTTTGTTATCATGGGCTATAGATTTAAATGTCTCCAACATTTCAGGACTAAGTTGTTAAGCGGGGCATCTTAAAATGACAGAGGATTTGGTAGAAGGAAACATGAAATTTAAAATAAAGACATTTTTGAGCTATGACATTATGTCATTATGGAAGGACTCAGTTATAGTTTTGAAAAGTTGCAAACAACTTTTGTCATGGGTAGAAAATTCGCATAGTGTAAGAAGATGCAACGAGTGCATTGCGTGGAAGGCATGCACAAATACCACTCCAGTCTCTTGTTCATTCACTGAAATAGTTGTACTATCTTGGTTCCATCTCTTGTTTCTTACAGGTTTGGGATTGGATATGGCTATGGATCTGCACAGGCTAGGAACTGATCACTACAGTAGAGTTACAGTCCATTACAGAGCTAAACAAGGCTTTTTCCCAGTGAAGGCTATTTGCCAAGGATTCTTATTTTTTGTGCAGAACTATGCATCGCCTTCCATTGCGTATTAGAGGAAGCAAAGGATCGCCAAACAATTTCTAATAGGTAAACTAGGTAAATTCCAATGTGTAAGGAAATTCCAAAGGAGACATACAGAACCCAGATCCGTGAAAAAAGTAGCGTAATCACAACTTGGTGCAGATCAGAAAATAGTATAGAAAAAATGGATGATACCTGTTCCTCCTTCCGCTCATCCAAGGTCCACTAGGAAATCAGATGTTGAGAAGAAATCCCACATTCTAAAAGGAATGATAACCGGATCGTGTCAAGCCAAGACACGGATGCTAATCAAACATCACGATCAATAAGATGAAAGTAATTCGCCAGAATAACTTTACATAAACCTTTGCAAACAAATGAACAACAATATCATATATTATTATGGAACTCAATGCAATACATTGAGAATGGGCCTTGCTTAAATAGGCAAGGAATAACAATCTAAGAACTAGTCAAGGTTATAGATCAAGCCATAAATCAAGGAAATAACTAGTCATCAAAGAACTAGTCAAGACCATAGATTCAAGAGAGAACTAGACATCAAGGATCTAGTCAATACCATAGATCAAGGAAAGAACTATACCTAACAACTAGATAATATCTCCTAATATCTAAATAAGATAAAAGAAATATCCACACACATAAGTGGGTGAGGATAAATACAATAAAGGTAAATAAAGTACTTAGGTGAACATGAGCTAAGGTAAATACCTACTCTAACACCCCCCTCAAGTAAAACTAGGAGCCAAAATAGAAGTGGCATGTCCACAGTATGAGTCCCGGCAACTAGGCCTGATGAGGTACTCATGTACAATAACTGGGAAAAAGGGACACCACAAGGTACCCAAAACCAGTAATAACAAAGTAAAGAGAGTAAAAACCCGCTCCAAGGCATCCCAAGAAGCTCAGCTCAAAAACTTGTACAATGTTGAAGAAGATTGGTGTGCACTGTGGTCTGAATCCACTGCTCGATTACAAAACTCAAAAACAATTGACACTAGGTTTCACCAAAATAGCTCCATACAAGGAGACTGTCAATGGAGTGATGTCGAAAGTGCAAAAAAAGAAACACCAAACATAATTTGATCAACTGCTGCAAATAGGTGTGCCACGATCCAAGAACAAAACCAAAGCAACAAGGCAAGGACACGAAACACCGAAGAAGCGGGATCAACACCACACCCTCCCATCTTTGTTGAATGGGTGGAGCGATGCTACAAATCTGTATGAGTTTCCCAAAACAACTAATCGAACACCGAAAAACTAACACCGGGAATGCACTAGAATATATCCCCATAAGAGATATCATCACATGCCAAAAGTGTCAAAAATACAGATACAAAATCTCTCAACAAATAAGAGAGATACACTACACCTGCTAAAGAAAAATGCTCAAAACAAGAAGCATCACAATGCAGAAGGTATAGAAAGTGGAGCAAGAGGTTGAATGGTGGAGGAGCCATGTCATAGAGTCCTCTCAATGAATGCTTATGCTACTTTGCCATGAGTGATCAGATATCCACCCCAAATCAACATGGATGGATAAAGAAGATGCATGCATATGACTTGGTGTAAAATGCACAATGGGTGCATGCAAAAGAACATCAAAATGTGTGTCAGGTTGATCATGGCTAACAACTGAAATCTCAGGTTTCTCAAGCTGAGTGAAGGTGTAGAACTCATGTGTTGCTCATGATCCTCAGAAAGAGTCGAGCGAACAAAAAAGGATCTCTATTAATGTGTGATCCTAATGAAGTATCTCTGCTCGAAAACCAATGTCATGATGATAATTCCACTTAACATGTGGAATAGAGGAAAAAATACCACAGTGAATGTCTCGCAATGACTCATTAGTAAGACCCATAGAGCGGAGCATGCGAGATCTGAATGCAGTGGTATGCTTCTCAAAAAATCCATGCAGCTGAGTAGAAGTAGGATACATAACATGTGGTACTATAATAGGCACATATGTGGAAGAGCATGCAATAACAAGTCTCACAGGTTTAGAAGCATCAAAAACAAGTTCAGGCTCAAAGACTAGCGGATCAATGTCAGTGGGTACAAGAGCAACGACTGTAAGTGGACTAGGAGCATGGATATGGTTGTCCACAATATGATGGTGATGTTGTAGGCTAGCAAGTTTGTTCTACAGGGAGTGTATTATTGTATCCTTATCGTGAATGAGTGATTGTAGAAGATAATTTTGCTTCTTGAGTGATCTATTTTCTTCCACAAATTTTACAATATCCTCTTGAAGTTCACATACTTCGAGAAAAAGCATATCATTCTCAGAATCCATGATAGGTACAAACTGCAACTCCCAAAAGTTTAAGACATCGGGCTCAACCAAAAAATGTGTCCACAATTGATTACAACACTCCTCCATATTAATAAATATTTTCAATGGAAAGAGCACGAAAAAACAAGCACTTTTGCAAAAACGACACTCAAAACCGAGTTACGGATCAAAAGTTACAAGCTTTTTAATATTTTGCTATGTTATTTATTTTAAAACAAAATTAATTGTTGTTGCCTTCACCACACAAATAAAATTAAAGGGGATTTTCCCAAAATAGTAATAGTCATGCACAGCATCCGTGGACCCCTACCAAAAAAGGAAAGAAACGTCTTTTCAAAAAAGACCTCCTGCACACAAACCGAAAAAGCTAAGTCGCAACAAAAAAATACCCAGATCGGATCTCAAGAAACCCAAAAAAACCCAAAAAAGAAATTCTAGATTTCCTTTTCCATTCGGTCACGAATCCCGAGGTGAATCCAGTATGTTTCTCACACAAAAAAAACCAAAAAAACCGACTGCCTCCCGAAATGGTTGAGTTTACACTGATCTTATGGTTTGTATACCTTCCGGATCCATGGAAGCCTCTATTTTGCATCAAAACACACGAGAAAAAAAAATGAGAAAATCCCGAATATATGAATATATAAAGAATGTATTTGCAAAATAAAACTTACAGAGACGAATGTCAATAGCAATCTCTGCTCTAATACCATGAAAGGAGCGATAATCGGATCGTGCCAAGCCAAGAACATAAATGCTAATCAAACATCACGATTAATAAGATGAAAGCAATTCACCAAAATAACTTTACATAAACCTTTGCAAACAAATTAGTAGCAATATCATATATTATTATGGAACTCAATACAATTCATTGAGAATGGGCCTTGTTTAAATAGGCAAGGAATAACAATCTAAGAACCAATCAAGGTCGTAGATCAATCCATAAATCAAGGAAATAACTAGTCATCAAAGAACTAGTCAAGACCATAGATTTAGGAGAGAACTAGACATCAAGGATCTAGTCAATACCATAAATCAAAGAAAGAACTATACCTAACAACTAGATAATATCTCCTAATATCTAAATAATATAAAAGAAATATCCACACACATAAGTGGGTGAGGATAAATACAATAAAGGTAAATAAAGTACCTAGGTGAACATGAGCTAAGGTAAATACCTACTCTAACACATCCATGGCCACGGTCATTATGATCGATAGAAGGATCCCATTGGAAGTGTTGTTAACAAATAATTGAAATCAGGGGTTGGAGGACAAGCTTCACCTAGGGGGACCATTTGATCCACTAGGATTGGTCGACGATCCAAACGAGTTTGATTTGTTGAAGGTGAAGGAAATAAAGAATGGAAGACTAGTCATGTTCTCAATGCTCAGCTTCTTCTTGCAAGCACACGTTACAGGCGAGGTCCCTGTCGAGAATCTGGCTTCCCATTTGAGTGATCCTTTCACAAATAACCTCCTCACCATCATTGCAGGCGGAACAGAGCATGCCCCTTCGTTATAGGAACCTCCCTCTTTCCTTCCTCTATTATATTTGTAAGAGAGGAAACCCTTTCCTAGTTGCGCCAAAAGGAGTAATTTACAATACCATTTGCGTCGAATTCCCAAAGGTGTTGTAACGGGCACTTCCTCTTAGAACACGACATCCTGTTGTCTGCGAGCAGTTCCCTAGCTCGTAGAGCCCTAAAAGAGGTAGAGCAATGTACGTCAGTGTACGAATTTTTGGATCTCTAGCCAACAATTTGGCTCATCCATAACGCATGTTGTTTGCGAAGGTCATTGCCATGAATCCCAATACCAAAGCGCAAGAGAATGGCCAGGCGTGCCCTGTTGGGCTTGTTCGCACCCAGCTATTTTCCTACCCTCGTCGAAACTCCCGTGCTCAGAAACGAAGGAAATGTGTAAATCAACGATGTTGTCTGGATTAGGATCCCCATGGAAGCTATTGTGGCCTAGTTTGCTCTGCTTGCTAGTGGTTCGGGCATTGACAATGAGATCCCCTTTGTCGTTACATTTTCCATGGCATCCTGCACCAACTCTATGGACCTCACTAAATCACTTTGTCGCTTCATTAAAGCCGCCTCCACAGGGAGTAAATAATTTTTAATATAAAAAAAAAAATTACCTAGGTAAATAAAGTACTGAGTGAACATGAGCTAAGGTAAATACCTACTCTAACACATCCATGGCCACGGTCATTATGATCGAGATAGAAGGATCCCATTGGAAGTGTTGTTAACAAATAATTGAAATCGGGGGTTGGAGGACAAGCTTCACCTGGGGGACCATTTGATCCACTAGGATTGGTCGACGATCCAAACGAGTTTGATTTGTTGAAGGTGAAGGAAATAAAGAATGGAAGACTAGTCATGTTCTCAATGCTCACTTCTTCTTGCAAGCACACGTTACGGCGAGGTCCTGTCGAGAATCGGCTTCCCATTTGAGTGATCCTTTCACAAATAACCTCCTCACCATCATTGCAGGCGGAGCAGAGCGTGCCCCTTCGTTATAGGAACCTCCCTCCTTCCTTCCTCTATTATATGTGTAAGAGAGGAAACCCTTTCCTAGTTGCGCCAAAAGGAGTAATTTACAATACCATTTGCTTCGAATTCCCAAAGGTGTTATGTATGTGCACTTCCTCTTAGAACACGACATCTGTTGTCTGCGGCGCCTTCCTAGCTCGTAGAGCCTAAAAGAGGTAGAAGCAATGCGTCGGTGTCACGAATTTTTGGATCTCTAGCCAACAATTTGGCTCATCCATAACGCATGTTGTTTGCGAAGGTCATTGCCATGAATCCCAATACCAAAGCGCAAGAGAATGGCCAGCGTGCCTGTTGGGCTTGTTCGCACCATTGCCTATTTTCCTACCCTCATCGAAACTCCCGTGCTCATAAACGAAGGAAATTGTAAATCAACGATGTTATCTGGATTAGGATCCCCATGGAAGCATTGTGGGCCTAGTTTGCTCGCCGCAGGGTCTCAGGCATTAATGATGAGATCCCCTTTGTCGTTACATTTTCCATGGCATCCTGCACCAACTATATGGACCTCACTAAATCACTGTCGCTTCATTAAAGCCGCCTCCCTGGGAGTAAATAATTTTTAATATAAAAAAAAAAAATTACCTAGGTAAATAAAGTACCTAGGTGAACATGAGCTAAGGTAAATACCTACTCTAACACATCCATGGCCACGGGCATTCTGATCAGATAGAAGGATCCCATTTGAAGTGTTGTTAACAAATAATTGAAATCAGGGGTTGGAGGACAAGCTTCACCTAGGGGGACCATTTGATCCACTAGGATTGGTCGACGATCCAAACGAGTTTGATTTGTTGAAGGTGAAGGAAATAAAGAATGGAAGACTAGCCATGTTCTCAATGCTCGGCTTCTTCTTGCAAGAACACGTTACAGGCGAGGCCCTGTCGAGAATCTGGCTACCCATTTGAGTGATCCTTTCACAAATAACCTCCTCACCATCATTGCAGGTGAACATAGGACGCCCCTTCGTTATAGGAACCTCCCTCCTTCCTTCCTCTATTATATTTGTAAGAGAGGAAACCCTTTCCTAGTTGCGCGAAAGGAGTAATTTACAATACCATTTGCGTCGAATTCCCAAAGGTGTTGTATGAGGCACTTCCTCTTAGAACACGACATCTGTTGTCTCATGCTGTGGCGGTTCCACAGCTCGTAGAGCCTAAAAGAGGTAGAGCAATGTATATGCGTCGGTGTCTGAATTTTTGGATCTCTAGCCAACAATTTGGCTCATCCATAACGCATGTTGTTTGCGAAGGTCATTGCCATGAATCCCAATACCAAAGCGCAAGAGAATGGCCAGCGTGCCTGTTGGGCTTGTTCGCACCCGGCTATTTTCCTACCCTCATCGAAACTCTGTGCTCATAAACAGAAGGAAATTGTAAATCAACGATGTTGTGCAGGATTAGGATCCCCATGGAAGCTATTGTGGCCTGGTTTGCTCTCTGCTTGAGGGAGTGCAGGCATTACAATGAGATCCCCTTGTCGTTACATTTTCCATGGCATCTGCACCAACTATATGGACCTCACTAAATCACTGCCGCTTCATTAAAGCAGCCTCCACAGGAGTAAATAATTTTTAATATAAAAAAAAATTACCTAGGTAAATAAAGTACCTAGGTGAACATGAGCTAAGGTAAATACCTACTCTAACACATCCATGGCCACGGTCATTATGATCGATAGAAGGATCCCATTTGAAGTGTTGTTAACAAATAATTGAAATCAGGGGTTGGAGGACAAACTTCACCCAGGGGGACCATTTGATCCACTGGGATTGGCCGACGATCCAGACGAGTTTGATTTGTTGAAGGTGAAGGAGATAAAGAATGGAAGACTGGCCATGTTCTCAATGCTCGGCTTCTTCTTGCAAGCACACGTTACAGGCGAGGGCCCTGTCGAGAATCTGGCTACCCATTTGAGTGATCCTTTCACAAATAACCTCCTCACCATCATTGCAGGTGGAGCAGAGCATGCCCCTTCGTTATAGGAACCTCCCTCTTTCCTTCCTCTATTATATGTGTAAGAGAGGAAACCCTTTCCTAGTTGCGCCAAAAGGAGTAATTTACAATACCATTTGCGTCGAATTCCCAAAGGTGTTGAATGAGCACTTCCTCTTAGAACACGACATCCCGTTGTCTGCGGCAGATTCCTAGCTCGTAGAGCCCTAAAAGAGGTAGAGCAATGTATGCGTCGGTGTACGAATTTTGGATCTCTAGCCAACAATTTGGCTCATCCATAACGCATGTTGTTTGCATGAAGGTCATTGCCATGAATCCCAATACCAAAGCGCAAGAGAATGGCGTGCCACGTTGGGCTTATGTTCGCACCCGGCCTATTTTCCTACCCTCATCGAAACTCCCGTGCTCATAAACGAAGGAAATTGTAAATCAACGATGTTGTCCGGATTAGGATCCCCATGGAAGCTATTGTGGCCTAGTTTGCTCTGCTGCTTTGAGAGTGCAGGCATTACAATGAGATCCCCTTTGTCGTTACATTTTCCATGGCATCTGCACCAACTATATGGACCTCACTAAATCACATGCGCTTCATTAAAGCCGCCTCCTGGGAGTAAATAATTTTTAATATAAAAAAAAATTACCTAGGTAAATAAAGTACCTAGTGAACATGAGCTAAGGTAAATACCTACTCTAACACATCCATGGCCACGGTCATTATGATCGAGATAGAAGGATCCCATTGGAAGTGTTGTTAACAAATAATGAAATCGGGGTTGGAGGACAAGCTTCACCTGGGGGACCATTTGATCCACTAGGATTGGTCGACGATCCAAACGAGTTTGATTTGTTGAAGGTGAAGGAAATAAAGAATGGAAGACTAGTCATGTTCTCAATGCTCACTTCTTCACACACACGTTACAGGCGAGGTCCCATGCCGAGAATCGGCTTCCCATTTGAGTGATCCTTTCACAAATAACCTCCTCACCATCATTGCGGGTGGAGCAGAGCATGCCCCTTCGTTATAGGAACCTCCCTCTTTCCTTCCTCTATTATATTTGTAAGAGAGAGGAAACCCTTTCCTAGTTGCGCGAAAAAGGAGTAATTTACAATACCATTTGCGTCGAATTCCCAAAGGTGTTGAACAGGCACTTCCTCTTAGAACACGACATCCCGTTGTCTGCGGCGGTTCCTAGCTCGTAGAGCCCTAAAAGAGGTAGAAGCAATGTACGTCGGTGTACGAATTTTGGATCTCTAGCCAACAATTTGGCTCATCCATAACGCATGTTGTTTGCGAAGGTCATTGCCATGAATCCCAATACCAAAGCGCAAGAGAATGGCCGGCGTGCCTGTTGGGCTTGTTCGCACCAGCCTATTTTCCTACCCTCATCGAAACTCCCGTGCTCATAAACGAAGGAAATTGTAAATCAACGATGTTGTGCGGATTAGGATCCCCATGGAAGCTATTGTGGCCTAGTTTGCTCGCCAACTGCTTTGGGGTCCAGGCATTACAATGAGATCCCCTTTGTCGTTACATTTTCCATGGCATCCTGCACCAACTATATGGACCTCACTAAATCACTGTCGCCGCTTCATTAAAGCCGCCTCCTGGGAGTAAATAATTTTTAATATAAAAAAAAATTACCTAGGTAAATAAAGTACCTAGGTGAACATGAGCTAAGGTAAATACCTACTCTAACACATCCATGGCCACGGTCATTATGATCGAGATAGAAGGATCCCATTGGAAGTGTTGTTAACAAATAATCAAATCGGGGTTGGAGGACAAGCTTCACCTGGGGGACCATTTGATCCACTAGGATTGGTCGACGATCCAAACGAGTTTGATTTGTTGAAGGTGAAGGAAATAAAGAATGGAAGACTAGTCATGTTCTCAATGCTCGACTTCTTCTTGCAAGCACACGTTACAGGGCGAGGTCCCCTGTCGAGAATCGGCTTCCCATTTGAGTGATCCTTTCACAAATAACCTCCTCACCATCATTGCAGGGCGAACAGAGCATGCCCCTTCGTTATAGGAACCTCCCTCTTTCCTTCCTCTATTATATTTGTAAGAGAGGAAACCCTTTCCTAGTTGCGCTAAAAGGAGTAATTTACTGATACCATTTGCGTCGAATTCCCAAAGGTGTTGTAGTGCACTTCCTCTTAGAACACGACATCATGTTGTCTCATGCGGCGCTTCCTAGCTCGTAGAGCCTAAAAGAGGTAGAGCAATGTACGCCGTTGTACGAATTTTGGATCTCTAGCCAACAATTTGGCTCATCCATAACGCATGTTGTTTGCGAAGGTCATTGCCATGAATCCCAATACCAAAGCGCAAGAGAATGGCCACGTGCCTGTTGGGCTTGTTCGCACCCGGTATTTTCCTACCCTCATCGAAACTCCCATGCTCATAAACGAAGGAAATATGTAAATCAACGATGTTGTCTGGATTAGGATCCCCATGGAAGCTACTGTGGCCTAGTTTGCTCGCTTCTTTAGGGGTGCAGGCATTAATATGAGATCCCTTTGTCGTTACATTTTCCCTGGCATCCTGCACCAACTCTATGGACCTCAATAAAACACTCTCCCTTCATTATTATAAGCCGCCTCCTTGGGAGTAAATAATTTTTTATATAAAAAAAATTTGGGATGCGATTTGGGAATGTTTTTTTATTTAAGACAAAACAATTTGGGAATTTTTTTTTGGAGACAAAACTATAGTTTTGTCTCTAATTAATGTCTCTAAATACCCCCCTTTGTTGTAGTGTCCTCATTCACCCCACATTTATCATCCTTTTATATCATGTACCCATCTCATCTATCATATTTCGCTTGTCTCGCACAACTTTGAGAATTTGCGTGCATTAGGAATTACATGTTGTTTTTCCAATATAAATTCCCTAAAATTTAACTATATCTTGATGATAGTGTTCCTAGATTCTACATCACACATTTTGAATTTGGTATGTAGAGTAAAATATTTCTAACTAGGTAATTATACTTTCATTGGCATGATATATTTACACGCTTTCTTATTATTATAATTGTATTCATGTTGTTTTGAATTATATGTACACAAGTAATATCTAATGTGGAATAGAAACATAAATTTACATTATAGTTACACATGATGCACATAGTCTCTAAATATATAGAGATGTGAGCTTCACATGTTCATCCCACATCTTCAATCAATCCTCTCTCTATACTTGAACGCATAACATATTCCATACCACATCCCTCTAATAGGTGGGGGAAATCACCAATGGTATTTGTTGAGATGTACTGAATACATGACACTTGTTTCCATCACAAGATATATCCAAGACATTTCCTAGTTGTACTCTCTTTACATTACAATATATTTATATATCTTTGAGTTTTGTTGTTTAAAATTATACCAAAAATGCATGAAAAAGTCCAAAAACTTTTAGAAATGAGTTCTTCTAATCTTCAACAAAATCGGGTGTCTTCGCTCAGCTTTCCTGCTCTGAATATCGTCGCGGCAGCATCGCGATTCATACGACATTGATTCTCCTTCAAATAAAACGATGGCTGTAGTTAAGGAACCCTACCCACAGTTCATGCTGCCAATTTGCAGAGCGTAAGTGTCATTGATCTTCTAAGGGGTAAGATTCCTGTCACTCCAAGGGAGTTTTACTCCTGCTCCTGCATCTGCTTCTACAAATTCCCCAAGCCAGAGTGTCAACGAAGCCAATGCCGAAATTGCCCTCTCATGGATTTCAGTAATTCTCCTCACCCTGCTCTCCGCCTCTAGTATGTTTCACACCATCTGAGAACCCGTTTTGTATTCTCAATAAGTTCTTAGTGTGAATTTACATTTATAAATAATTTTTTTCTGGTTTTATAAACATTTGCCTAGCCAGCATTGGGATTTGGTCTCTGTTTTGCTCTGGGTATACATTTATACTTTTAATTTTTTTCTTGTAGATCTATAAGTTATTCAAAAGTTCTGTTGACAGAGCACTCAAATTTCATGATTATTGATCCATGTTAAATTTACATTTTTTTGGGTACAATTTGTTTGATTGAATCTGAAGCTTGGTATCTCTTAAAATTAATATACATATATATGCATTCAAGCCAAGGTGGTTTATAGGACTGTTCTTACTTGTTTTAAATATTTTCTCTATGTCAAGTTCTATGGTTTTTAGCTTAGTATCAAAGCCTAAAAGATGGTTAAGGTGTGACCCCTGCCTCCATAGTTGAGGTCAAATAATGGTTGGAGGTTTGTTTTCTCTATGAAATTGATTTTTCAATCCAGCTCATTGACAATTATGAATCTTCCATGCCTATGTGTAACCATGAAACTTTGACATTGTGCAGGTTCGTGGTTCACATTCCTCAAATAATTTCCCTGGAACAAGTAGCACCCCTGTTATGTGCAAGGGTTACAGTGTACAGTCCAATGAAACGTTTTTGATTGGCAAAGGCAGGCAAGAGATGTGGAATATTGGGCTTAGGTGGTGCAGGGCACATCGGTGTAAAGATTTCCAAGGCCTTTGGGCTTCATGTGACTGTTATAACCTCTTCTGATAAGAAGAGAGAAGAAGCACTTGAAGTCCTTGGTGCAGATGCATAACTTGTTAGCAAGGATGCCACCCAAATGCTTGTATGTTTTATAGAAATATGTGCATGATCTCTACAGTGATCACATTGGCATTACGCACTAGTTTGGAATGCCAATTTTTGGGGGCTAACTTGTTTTGCTCTTGTACATATTCTTAAAATTTGATTAACAATATATCTCAAATATTAATTTTATGTCCTGTAATTGGCATCATCTGCTTACTTTTCACCTTGACATGTTTATTTATCTATTTTATTATGGCTAGGGTGACTCTCTGTAAACAAATCAGCACATTTAACATTCTTATTGGCCATGGGGCTTTCATAATGTGGTTCCCAAATCATTGATTGGTCTTTTATTTATTACCCAACATTTCTTACACTAGATTGATCCTTGTTTTGGATAGCCAACAATTCTTAAAATAGACCGATCCTTGGCTTGATTGATCAACATTGCTTGCAATTTTGTTCTAAAATCATGTTTTTTAATGTTGAAGTTGTCTCATGTGTTCCAAGAAATGGTTTAAGTTCTAAAACTGCTCTGTATTCATTTTCTTGACTTCATCATCCTTAAGCTATCCACTGTCCAATCTCAGTTTCGTGTTAATTTCACCTCCTACTTCTACCTCAACCAGCCATCCTTACTATTGAGCAAACCTGAATGTTTAAGCAAATAATGAATCAAGTCTTTAAAGTTAACCAAATTTGTTGTTTGAAGGCCAACTAAACAAAGGCTTTCAAAGGGTTTGGCTTCACCACAACTTTTTTTCATACATTGTCAAGTGTAGAATATCATTTCATATTCCAACTTACCATACCATTTTATATATCAATGTGGTATCAGAGTTTATAATACCATTTATAATGAGCCTAAAACTCAGTGGTAGAACAAGGACTGGTTTACACTTGTGGTTAAAATTCAGAGGTGCAAAATTTGATCAATATATTTAGGAAAATGGTAAGAAAAAACCTTGTAGGCATAAGGTCTGGTTTACACCTGTGAGCATAATTACCAAATACGGTAAAATCATAAAGATTTTCCTTATTTTTTATTGAACCGTACTTCATATTTTTCAGTTGAAAATTTTAAAATATAGGATGATGTAGGGAAAACTCTAGCCTATGTATCAGACCACATTTTCAATGCCTCTATTGCAAAAGAAATTGCCTTAGGAATAGCTGGAAACATGGTTTATGACTTAGCAAAAGTAATTCTTCTACCGGATAGAAGTCCCAGTTGTGATTGACCCCAGTTGTGATCCCACCGACTTCCAGGAGAATGAGATGAAAACTGGAGTAGTTGCAGAATGGAAGGATGCAATGGCTAATCAGTGCCTCATGAATTCTTTTCTTAGTGATATGGTCAAGGCGTATCGCGAAGACCTCGTGGAAGGAATACAAACATGAACCGATAGGGAATTACATGACTAGAATGAAGGAACTAGAGGCAAGGATTTTTGGAGCACATTTGGTACCATGTGGGATAAGACTAGGAAAAATGATAGGATTATTTTTATCAAATATTTAGAGTTATTGTGTAGGTTAATAGCAGCGGCACTAATTAATACTCCAATGCCTTAACCACTAATTATGAGGGAAATGAGGAGTCAACAAGCATATGTCTTTGAATTTTCGATCCTCTAGCTAGCTCACAATTGTTTTGCATTATGGATCAATCACAATTTTCTTCTCTTCTAAATATCCTCCATCGACATACATGCATTAGATTCATTCCATGCATTTAGATTTGTTGGCTCATCGATAGATTATAATACTCACACCAAAATGTTCCCTTTTTGTAACCTTGGATTGCCTTCACGATCAAATGAGGACATGATGCACATAGAAAGAAATTGCTCTCTTTCCAATCCTCAAACATTAATAAAGCTAAAAACATTTCCATATGCAAGTATCAGTAAATGTGCCTTTCAAGCATCAAGGAAATGAGATGTCAAATTGTTTTCACTTCCACTCCCTCAATTTTCTTATTTTTCTCCCTCCCCCTCACAAGTTTGTTTTCGTCAAGTTTAACTCCTTCAACAAATCCCATTCGGCATTTTCATCACACATTCCACGTGTGATTGCTAGTAATATTTACTTTTTGAACTCTTACATTTTTACCGTTAGCCACACAACTTAATTGTCATTGTGCATTTTCCACTTTGATATACATTATAAACACAAACACGCATGAGTAGGGATTGTGTAGACACTTAATTGTTCATGTACAAGATTACGTATTAGTCACAAATTTTCTTTATTTTAAGATATTTGTGTATTTTTCAATCATTGATATAAATTAGGCTTTTGCTGGTGTATTTTATTTTCTTCTAATCATTTTATGTCGTGCTCCCATATTATTCTCTCTTCTCTTAGTTTTCTCTCTCCTCACCTTGTTTTCATGTTCGAGGTTTTCCTCTAACCGCATGGTTGTGATTATAGGGCTCCTAAAATTATAAACAAAAATTTAGTTGTACGCTTCTAGTGCATTTCGTTCTATGGATCTATCTAAGTGCACCCATGTCATGTGGTCACTTATTTGATGGTTTTCTCGTTCATTGTGTGAGAACATGCGTATAATATGGTTGTAATTTGAATTACACGAGTTTATAAATACATAGACCTATGTATTAGTACATTTTAAAAATGAGGTAGCCTATAACATAAGTTTGTCCTCATGCCAATATCAATCATTACTGATAATTAGAACGAACATTCAAGAAGTCAAGGAAATATTAATCTAACATCTAGCATTTATTTTGTGTTGCATCAAGCATTGATTAGAGTATTGGAAGTTGTAAGGGTTGGGTACTTGCATGACATTGGAGTCCCTATTGAATATTGTATTATGCTCGGTGTGTTAGTTTCAAAGAATTGTAAAAATCTATCTAGGGCTTGTCATCGATAATGGAGGGATAACACGTGGCTCTTCTTGTGTTCTTGCAATGTATCGGTGCTCTATTAGGGTTACAAGAAACAAATACAATTTCCTATAGATAAATGCAGCCCTTGATTTAGAAAAATGAACGAGATTTTTTTAGCCATAAAAGTGGCAAACATGTAGTTGACACTCCATAATTGTGGAATAACGGTCATAGGAAAGTAATACAATGGTTCTAGCAAAGATTCCATGTTTGTGCTAAATTGTTTAATTACCTCCTCCATATTGTGTATTTTTAACTAGTATCTTGAATGTACAACAAATCAAATGTTTATTTAAAACCCCCTCTTATTATTTATTACTATTTCAATAATATTCTTTTACAAAATTTTGTAATTTTTTTAAAAAATTACTTAGAATCGATTTCACTATTTATGCGATATATTACATTGTTGATGTGAAACTAATTTGCTAGCAAACATTTACTACAAGTAAAACCAAGAAATCGGGGTAAAAATATAACATAAAATCGTTAATATATTGTATGTAAGATATGATACGAAGGAGAAACTAGATATTCATGGAGTTTGCACATTCTATCATAATTATCTTTAAAAATAAAATGTTAAATGTTAAAACAAAATCTAAGTTTAAAAGTTTGCAATAAGTTAAAATTGAGATTGAAAAACTTCGTCCAATGGTGTTACATCCTCGTTGGGGAATGCATAACCTCCCAAGTCATTCATTCACCCATTCACACAACCAAATTTTATATATATATATATATTAAGAATTTTTAAAAAAGCCAAACAATTTAAAATAGAATTTTTTCCACTTAGTTATCGAATTGCCAGTAGAATATGAAATACAAATTCAAAATAGATATCACATTATCACCCCATCAATATTATCGAAGAATATGTTTTTTTGGATCATTGCTATCTTATGTAGCTCACATAAGATAAAAGAGTGTGGATAACTATACAACAAATCTCTTTCTATATTGAGAGACACAACAAATCTCTTTTTATATTGAGAGATGAGCATTGCTTTGGATCACCTTTGCATGTCATTGGTAAAATATTTCATGGTATGATATCTTTACATAATTTACAACTATTAGGATTATAGTTATGTTGTTTTGATTAATATTTGTACAAATGCTATTTTATTAGGAAAACACAAGAATGTGCATGGTCCCTAAATATTTTGAGATGTGAGCATCATATAATCATCCCACATCTTAAAAGAGGCATATATTCAATCTATACTCTCTCTAGACTCAAAGACACAACATATTCCATATTATATCCCTCTAATAAAGGGGACTTTGTAGACACCAAAATTGGGTCATACTCCCTTTAAACCCCATTAATTAAATTAACCATATCCTACCTATTCATATCCCATAGTGCACATGTTAATTAAATTAATTAATATCCTCACTTAACCACCTCACCTAGCCACCTCACTCAATGACCTACTCAAACCTCATTAATGACCTAAGACCAAGTCTAAACCTATCCTAACTAACTAGGACTTAGTCTAAAACCTAGACTTAACTCCTATTAACAAACCTAAAAGGACTCCTACTTATCTTGCCATGATCTATCACTCAAGACTTGGCAGAAAGTTGGAGATCACACCAAAAATAGCAACAATCTGGCTATTTTTGGCCAACCTAGATATTCCCTCCTTGACCGATGTTGGTTATATCTCAACCGGCATCGATCACCTAGCCGTTGCCGGTAAGGTTAAATACCTTTCTAAAAGCCTTTGCCCATGTGGGTCAATTGATTCAGATTTCAATCTTCCAGAGACTTGGAACACTCGAATTTATTTATCACTCGAGTAAAGAAGACACACGGGAGCACTACCAACATCGATCACCATTCATCATCCTCTTCACGATCACATATTCACAACAGAGAGGCACGAAGTTCTGAACTACCGCGGCATGAATACAACGGCTCTTCTCTCTAGATTTCTACTATCACCGTATTCATCACCTACCTCCTCCAATCTATTTTCCAATAAGTATTCAACATCTCTTCATTGAATTTCTAGTTTCTTTGTGTAGATTTATTTATTCATCTCATAGTTTATTTCTCTCCACACCCATTTACTTCCTCCCTCCCATCAACCCATCACTTGATCATACCCAGGAATTTCACCCATTTCCACCCTCTCCTCATCTCTCGAGCCTCATAACCATTTTACACCCCACCTCACCATTTCCAACCTATGTGCAATCACAAGGAGTCTGGAAAACCAATTTAACAACTTTCGATAATTGCCCCTCGCCGACGCCAATAGACCACCTAACCACATCGGTCAATCAAATGACACCGACTATGTGTTTGTCAAATATAGATCGATCAACGAGCTAATACCCACTTCCCAATATCCCAAAACCATTTCTAATCCTTACTGACCTTACCTGAGCTCCGTACTTGAAACCTACAACTCAACACCAAAGAAGTCAACCTTCCCTTTTTGACCTTAAACAACCTTTTGAATGACCTTTCTTATTGTTTTGTATGAGATACCTAAATCATTTCAATTCCAATAGGATATTTACTTCATGTATGATTTAACTAGCATTAATATTGTTATATAAAAGTGGATTGACAACCTATTCAGGAAGTATCATGCTTCCGGATCTAGCTTCCACTAGGCAATCCACTCATTTTTTTGTTTAACTCTATTTGGTGGTATTGTTTTGCATTTACATGTAGTTCCTCCTAGCCAAAAGGGAGCTCTCACAATCAACTTGGATCAGAAATCAAAATGCGCACACAACCTTCAATTGACATTACAAATAGGTATTCCTTCTTGACTACTACCCTTATCTGTTTCATTAATTTGCTAAGCATCCGGTGAAACATTTTGGCATGCCCGGTGGGACCCATCAGGGGTTACTTTGCATCTGTTCATTCTTAGGAAAAATTGTGTGTTTATTTCCCTTTGAAAATTATTCACATTAATTTTCTTATCTGGAATATTCTCCTTCTTGTTATTGTCTAAAAGAAATCATACTTTTAGTGCTTTAAAAAGAACACATTTTCCTTTTACTACATTGCATTAGTGAAAGACCGTCCCTCTTCCTATTCTCCATTTGTTACATCAAACATAATTGTGGATTTGGGCTTTAAAACTTACATTTCATTATGGTTTGCTACATTATAGCTCACATTAATTTGATGGAAACCTATACACTGGAAGTCATGCCCAACCGATGGTCAACTAATTTAATTATACTCCACTTGCTCTCTCTCTCTCTATACACACACACACACACACACACACACACACACACACACACACACACACACACACACACAAACCCACTTACATAATTTACACATATTCTTAAACATCCTCCTACCTATATGAAGTTGTCAATGATTAGAGGATCGAGGATTGGGCGCCCAACTAGTTTCTCTGTCTCAATCATTATCTTAGAGAAAGGACCGCCCCCACCAAAACATTACTTGAAACCACCCTTAGATCTTGGATTTTCATAGGACACCTTCTATTGAACCAAACACTATGTTTTGTTCACAAGTCATTCTTAAATAACATAAGCTAAAACATAAAATTCACCCATAGGATTTCGTGTTTCTTAACTTTTGCTTGATTTGTGTTTTGAGTTGTGAGGACATGTTCTCCATTTTTCTTTCTTCCTTTCACACTCCACAATTATAGTTGGTGTATTCCAAATTTTTCTGAGTGTGTTAGGGTCCATCACTATCATACTCAATTTTTGGGTTGATATTTTACCTGATCTAAGTCATAAAAATCAACTTTCTCCATCTTTTCAAATTTCACAATGACCGACATTGGTTTACTCTAACCGTCATCGGTTTACCTAACCATTGTCGGTTATCTACTTTTTGGTCATTTTACCAAAAACAACACTCACCACATTTTCTATTCTTTCTGAAGTTCCTCAGACATATCATCATACCCCTGGATCTTTAAAATCACTATCGATCCAGTTTTATCTCATTTTCATCAGTTATTGCCCCATTTGTAAAACTTTTGATTTCTTATTAACCTAATCGACATCGGTCACCCTATCATCATCATCGATTAACTAACCGCCATCGATTCTTGTGTTTTAATTTTTAATTAAAACAACGACCTTGTTTTTTGCTCCCTAGAATTGTTTTTCTCCATTTCTTCTATTTTTTGTGTCATTTTCAGAGAACATAATTACCAAGCCTACACCAACTCACATGTTTTTGACTCGTAGTCAATCCAATGCCCTTGTATTCCACGCAAACCTTCAACCGCTCCCATCTAGCCCATCGCCACCTTCCATCCTGTCACCTATGGATCCTACTCGACCCATTTCATCTCATGTCACCCAGTTTGCAAGACTCCTTAACCACAACCCCGATGCCTTACAACATTATCTCACCCATTCCTCCACTCGCGATTCATCAGGATAGTTGGTATACGGCATGTATGTGTCCATTCCTCCTACACCTCTTGCCCCCACTTCCACATCAGCTACCACTAGCTCAGTGTTACCTTCATCCACCTTACCACCTATAGTATCCCAACTTGACCCCACATCATCAATATTTGTGGCACCTATAACATCGGTCGCACTTTTGATGTCAGTTTCTCCCATGGTGTTAAACATTCCTTCATCAACCACCTTGATCATAGCCCCGTCTACACCCACCACCTTGTATATACCTATTACATTGCAGCCACCCATGGTTTCAACCCATACCCCATTCCAAAACATCATCCTCTCCATCCCATAGTCTTTACCTCTAATCACTACAAGGATTATTACATCCACCCCACCTACTTACACATATGACCAACAACCACCTATCTCATCTATCGTCTATTTGGGATATTTTCTGCCTGCATCTATTCCCCCTCACAGTTCTTGTACTCAGCACCACCATATACTAGAATGCCATCCACATCATACATTCATCATCAACCCCCTTATACTGTAGGGGGTGCCCAAGTCATCACAACCTACCAACGACCTTATTAAAATGATGATGGAAAATATGCAAACATTGGAAGCATCAGTTTTTGGCTCTCACAACTCTTTAACATATGATGAAATATGCAATGATCCCATTCATCTATCTATTCCCATTCGTCCATACCCTACACATTAGGAAATTCCCAAATTCAACCAGTTCAACAACAAAGAGGACCCGTAACAACACTTGCAGTCTTTCAAACATGGGTGTTATTTAATCGCTCATGATGACGCTCTACTCTTGTGGACATTCCCAATGTCCTTAACAAGACATGTGTTGGATTGGTATAGTGGTTTACCTCGACATTCCATTTACTCATTTAACCAAGTGGCTCAAGCCTTCTTGGACCATTTTTTAATCAATATCGTCAAGAAGGTCACCATGACCGACTTGTACTCAATTCTACAATACGACGATGAGTCTATCGCAGATTTTGTCGCTCGTTGGCAAAGATTTATCACCAACTTACATTCCAACTACCTCAAACCAAGCTTATATATTTTTCACTTAGGATTGTGTCAAGCACATCTCACTAACTCTCCAAGTCCAAACCTTTCGTACCTTTGATGAAGCATTCACCATGGCTAGAAAGCTTGAAATTCATGCCATAAAAGAGAATAAAATTCAATTGCATAACAAAAACATTGCATTCAAATCCAATGATGCTTCTTCCTCTTCAAAAGCACAAAACAAATATTCCAAAGCAAAAGGATCTGCCAATGTGGTAGTTTTAAAATTTGGCCCATCTCATCCATCCAATCAATCAAAACCTTCTTCCAACCTTTCTCCCATTCAAGCTTTCCATTTCGGTGAGAGAAATGAAAGTACACTCCAATTGGAGAGCCTTATTCTTCATTCTTAGAAAAACTTCTTAAAACCAGGAGAAATTACACTACAACTTGTCAAACCACATATTGGTTTTGACCCTACTCGTCCTATGCCTGCATGGTACAAGGAACATGACTATTACAACTATCATCGCGTTAAAGGCCATAGCGATGATAATTATATCACCTTTAAAAAATCATCCAGAAATGTTAGCTTTTCCAATGGAGATCCTATCTTGGACAACCCAAATGCACTAGCTAATTAGAATTTTCATATCTTCAAGAATAATTTCATCTCTTAATCACACCCCGTCATCTAACCAAATTGGAAAAAGTTCAACTAATGATAGTAATGTCCATGAGGTCCATGCTTTGTGTTTGACACCATACCGACCCTTCCTCAATTTCCTCCTATCCCCTCCATTGAGGAGATTCTAGCACGAGATCCTTTACCCATAGAGGAGCCTATTTCATCTACTCCTTCACCCACAGAGGATTCCCCTTCATCTCCCCTTCACCCATGGAGGAGACCACAATATTTGTCGATGTCATTTCATCACTCCCCTCGCAACCTAATGAACAACCTATGGTGTTAACTCTCCTACCCACCGGAGATTCATGCTCACCTCCCTCTCCACTAAAAGAGGAACCTACCTCATCCCACCTATCATCTCCCCTACCAATAGAGGATTCTTTTAGAAGTGCCACTTCCTATTGGTGACAATTCCCCATTAGCCTTCCAGGATCCAGTTGATTTTCTCTCGAATCTCTTACCCACAGAGTCAAAGCCAACCAGTTCCCTGTCTCATTGACATACTTTAAAGGGATTAATACTAAATCAACATCATCTCCTCTTACAACAATGTCATTTTCACACATCACCTACCACTTGGATTACATTGATAATTCCATGCTTTAACCATCCTCAACTTCCCTTTTCAACCCAAATGGAAATATTACAATTGATACCTCCACAATTTATCCAAAGGTATTTAAGATGACCAAATCAACCATGACCATGCCTATTGAAATGGCCTCTTCTTCATCACCTGCATACATCCAAACCTTTACCAACAACCAAACATGTTCCTATGCCTAAGAACCTACCTATATCTACACCTTCCCCTGCGTCCAGAGCCATCACCACATTGGGTGTCATGCTGACATCAAGCCTAGTCCACCCTCTGTCAAATTGGACTTAGCCACATCTTCACAAACCCACGCAAAAACTATTCCTCCACCTAAAAGGAAGACCCAACCTTCTAGGCCGCATACATCGGTTTCACACTACTACTCCTTTGTCACCTTCACCACATTTTTTTCCATCCTAGGACCTCACCCATCGATCTTGGCCAAGCAAGCTCCTATCCAAGGAAAACCAAAAGCACAAAGAGCTCACCTCTTCATCATGACCTTTTATCACATTCAACTTACTATCAAAGGACAAACCATCACCTTCACCATTACCCACATCTTTCTTACCTCCTATACCCCCACCACCTATAGTAACCCCATCAGAATTTCATGATATTTTCTTCTCTTTAACACATACCTTCCACCTTGCCTCTATTCTTTGAACAACCTTCAACATGTTAGTATGGGGGTTATCATCTTGGCTAACTCATCCTCTTCCACCATCTTCCTTCCCTTCCATCATCACGTTTCCTTCCTCACATTTACCTAGGAAGGTATAACCAAAATTGAAAAACCCACTACCCCCAAAGAGGTAGTTAAGCCTACAACACCTTCTATTGCTAGTTCATCTACTACACCTTTACCCAAGAAGGTACAACCCAAATCTAAAATAGTACCACCTACCAAACTAGTGGTTAAACCCATTTCACATCCAATTCCACCTCACATGGTGCCTTTCCCACCAAAATCACCCAGACTTCAATCTTGACCCACACTCAACTCACATTGTGATCCATTGGTAGGGTCTTACTTCTCACATTCTAACTAACCTTTTAGAGACATTTTTCATCACATTTCCACCCTTAGACCTTATGACCCACTCAAACCCAAACCAAAATGGTTTGGATACTAAAATTTGTGCCTACCATCGTGTGTCAGGGCATGATGTAGAAAGTGATAAGGCTCTTAAAATCATTCTCCTTCAAATGTTTCCTCCTAAAGAAAACTTTGACGATGATGATCTTCTAAATGATGACCCTGTTCCACCTTCACCTATCACCACACATCCTTGCCCACTACCTATTTAGTGACTTGCATCACCACCTCCACAACCATTTTATCCACCTCCAAAATTTGAGATCAATATGGTCCGTATAAGAGAGCTAGCCAAAACCCCACCAAAATGCCAGTGTGCCCTACTCATTTCACAAGGCTCTTATCCCACACTAGGTTTTTGTCCATCATGTCATTATAATTTTCATGACACACCTTCTCCATCCACCTCTCTTCCTTAGATTAACATGATCCAAGTTGCCACTTGCGCCCAAAAAGACAAAGGAAAGGAGAAAGAAACTAGTTCATCCATCAATCTTTTTCCCAATATACCATCTGCACCCGCACCAAAAATTACCATTCATGGACCCACATACCCTATTTCTGACAGTGTCACCCATCGTCTCATCAATGATGGAAAACAATTTCACCAATCCCCTCTACTCAACTCAATTTTTCTTCACCCTGTTACCCTCAAATGAATGGCCAAGTTGAATCAACCAACAAAACCTTAAACAAAATTCTTATGAAGTTATTGACGATACTTGGAAAGGATTGGCATACACACATTCCTTTTTCCTTATGGGCTTATCGCACTAGTATTTGAACCTCAACTACTACCATTCCTTTCTCTTTGGTCTATGGTACAAAGGCTATTCTGCCTCTTGAAGTTCAGATTATGTCTCTTCGTATCTCACTTAAAGAGATGCTTAACAATGATGACTTTCTCCAAGACCGTTTGGCACAACTCGAGTTATTGGATGAATGTCGTCTCAATGCTCTTGACCATCTCCAAATCTTACAAAAACATATCAAACGTGCCTACGATAAACGTTTCCATGAACAAACCTTCCAATGTCAAGCAACCTCATCCTGAAGGAAAATCAACATGTAACAAAAGAAGAGAAAAGTAAACGGAAAAATTTGCTCCTAATTGGCTTGGATTATATATTGTTACTCATACCTATGGATCAAGTGCTTATCATTTGTCTTCACTCGAAGGTAAACCCGAACCTAAGCCCCTCAATGCTTTTCATATTCAACCATTCTATTGTTGAATCAAGTCCTATATCACCTTCTATCCATTAAGCACTGATTCCTTGAGAACACCATTCCCCTTCCACTTATCTATTTTAAGGAGCAACAACTAAACAAGAATCATGTGATTACTTGTCACCTTTTAAGCCTTATCTTCAATATGAGTACCACGACTCTACTCATGGTGTGATTCTCATGGATACTTTTTTGTCTTTTTCAAGATGGAATCCCATGGATGTTCATCACTTAAACCCTCTCTTACATAGCTATCCTCTATGTGATATGGTTTTATGTGCAACACAACAGCATATTGGTCTATATAGTCTTGTCCATGACCTAAAATTCCAAAGCAAAACAATTTCAAAAGTAAAATGGGATTCAACTCCTTGAGTCAAACTTCTAACAAAAATATGACTCCCTCAAAAAGGACATCTACGCTTTCTATCTCGTTGTTATAAATAGACTACTCCCTCGAAGGACAGCTATACCAAGCTAACCATATTGTACATAGTCTATCATAATAAGAAGACTATTCTTGAAAACAATAAAATCAAATATTCAGAAGCTTCCCGCATCAATCAAGCTTCACGAATACCTCAAGGAGAAAATCTACTCATCCCACATAGACTTCCCACATCGATCAATCTATCAAAACAAAAACAAAAGCAAAATGCAAAAAGAAAAAGATTAACTTTTTCATCATGGACTTGCCTATTTTGATCTTGGGTCTCTTGCCAAATAGGCATGTTGTCTCACACTAGGTTACACTAAAACCAACCTGCTTTCACCTCATCACCTTTTTCACCCTAATTTTCTACCCGCTCAAGGGACATGCCGCAAATGTGACATTTCATGATCATGTGACTTTCTTCACCCTTTGAATAGTCAATCAGGAAACACCTTTAGGGTCTTACATTCATAAGCCCACCTTTGGTATGGTAGACTTGTTATGGTTCTTACCAATTAGGTGGCTCTTTTGGTCACCTCTTACCCTTCACCTTCTTCATTACTTGTTGATTCTCCTATACAGACTAGACCATCGACACCTACATTTTAAGAATTCCTCTTTCACCAACATCACCATGCCTAACTGACCTAAACTCAACCATGCCTACAATCACCTAAACTCAACCATGCCTAAATGACCTAAACTCAACCATGCCTACAATCACCTAAACTCAACCATGCCTAAATGACCTAGACTCAAAACATGCCTAAAACCTACCAACCCATTCATCTATCCTCATCATATTCTTCCCTAGTTTATGGGAGAACTACATCGGCTTGAGGCCCCTTTTTATCGGGGCTATGTAGGAAACAATTTGAGGGCATGGGGCCCTTAGAGGTCATCTCGGCCACTCTTTACCCTAACCTATTTTCCCCATTTTCCTATTCACATTTTACCTTAGTTTGTTTCCATTTTCTATAATACTTGGAAATTAATACAAACATGCATACCTACCATTTCATCACATCATACATCAATCAGTTCACCATTCCATGATATCAAATATTTGGAAGTTTAAACCATAACATAAATATACATCATCATTTATTTTCCATACTACCAATAACATGGAAATTAAATCAAACCCAACAACATGACCAAATCATACCTAACTGACCTAAAACTCCACCATGCCTAACTCATCTAACTCAATCATGCCTAACTGACCTAAAAACCATCCATAAGGTGCCTAATTGACCTAACTTAATCAAGCCTAAATGACCTAGACTCCATCATGCCTATATGACCTCGACTCAATCATGCCTAATTCACCTAGTTTCCATCAATACACAATAACAATGGAAATTAAAACCATAGATACATCATCCATACAATAAATATCATCATCTAGATAATTAGGAAAAAAATTGTGTATAAATACACATATACACAGATACAAATACATACAAGTATATCAAATCACTCAGATACAGACCTCACTATCTTTGCACACAGTGCCAATATAAAAATCAAAATCATAAAACTCTCATATATAGCCTCACTATCTTTGGCATGCAAGCCGGTATATATATCAAAACCTCAAAAACAATAATCATACCAAGTGACTAATTATCACCCCACCTCATATCCTCCGGGGCAGGTCTCATCTTGTCTCCTCCTCCTAACTTCTTTATCACCCTACCAACATCTCTCCACCCTCCATGGGTCTCGGTCTAATTTCCACCCAGCCCTCAGCTGGGCCTGGCCTATGTGAACTAGTAGCCTTGCTCTGCCCTTTTCTCTAGGCTCATCGGAACCCTGTGCTCTCGAACAATGAGTGTGGGATCTCTTCCTCTCACTTTCGATCTCTTTGGGCTCTGTAGATTTAGCATAAGAAGGGACATCTATCCTGAAAAATGTCAAATGATCCCGATAGTAATGCTCCTCGTTCAGTGGTACCCCTCGAACCTTGCCATAGTCACTATCGAGGTGGTGCCATAGGTCTCAATGAAACATGTGTGCCATGTCCTGTTAATCTCGGCCTAGGTCCATGTTATCACCGAATCACCACACCCTTATGTTTACACAAGTGCATATACTTGAGCTCACGGTGTGATTGGATAACATGGGTACTATCTCCAAGTTTTGGGACTTGCTACTTGAGATAGACCTCCAGAGAAAGTTGGTTCTTGCTCCTAAACTACCTGCCACAATCTACTCTAATGCAGGTAAGACTATCTTTCCTAATCTAACTTTCCAAGGGACCAAGGAGAGAGAATGCATGAAAATTAAAGCCTACACTAAAGCGGTGATACACCAGAAAAGGAGGGGTGTGAGAGTAGTCTTCCAATGCATGAGATACAAAAGTAAAGTGCACACTAGAAGGGGTGATGACAGTTCTCCACAATCTAGAAAAATGCATTCACAACAACATCTCAAACATACACAATGATAATAGATCCCTGCAAGAGCATAAAAATAGACACAATATTCTTGTAATGAAGGTTGAAATGGCAAGAAGAGTGCAAAAAAACACAAAGCAAGGAAGATGCATTCACAAACTTGTATATTTATTGCTTCATGATATGCACAATTCAATATATTACAAGATAAGGGCTTGGATCACCATGCTAGGAGTCCACTACAAGGGCTCACAGCATTGACATTGGCTTCACAAAACAATTTTGACAAAGCTTTTCTACAACTAAAACTCCTTGCTTACAATGAGCCCAACACTCCAATTTATAAAAAAGAGAAGAGAGAGAGGGGGGAAATGGAAATCCTAAAATTTGTCCTTCAACCACTTGTAAGAGGCATTAAATGGAGTAAAATTATTGTATGTTACTTGCAAAAGGCTCCCCATACTATTCCAGGTGCTGCAACAGAGAAAGAATGATGACCATGCCTCTTAATTGCACTCACAACTACCAAATAAAACATTGTCATGAACCCAGCCACGTTTTATGAAAAACCCCATCTATTTCTCATCAAATCCAATATTTTCTTGATTTTTGTACCTCGTGATTGAAACCACGATTCCAACGGTACCCATTTTGTGTGATTTTGTTAAAATGCAAAAGTTATGGCCTTCTGAGTGTGAGCAGCTATTTTGGGTCTGCTAGGCGTTTTCTATCATTTGATAGGAATGAGCATTAACTGAATAGAGCTGAATATGTTTCTTATATTTAAATATATCTACCCTTATCAAAATTAAGAAATTCATTTCTTTGATGCAGAGGATGTCGTGCTCGTTTCAGAAAGTCCAATTTTATGAAAATTAGAGCTTGGAGTCAAAAGTTATGGCCGTTTGAAGTTCGGGAGGTCAAACTTTGACTTTTCTCTTTATTGCAGCTATTTCGACAAAATTGGGTCCATGTGTCTCAATTTGTCTCGGACACATTCTTCCACATCGGCTTATTCAGGCTTCCTTGTCCTTACACATCCACCGTTGACTAGGCCATGAGGGCCGTTGACTTCCGCATTGGCCGCATCCACTTAGCTTGGCTCATTGTGCGGCGATTTCGCCTTTACACGTCCCACGCGTACTTGTGTCCCAACCGTCCCTGAGAAAAAATCTTCACACCACCCGTAATAGATTGAATTTCTTAAAATCAGCTTTTTGCGTCCCACGCATCCCGACGTCCCAACTGTCCCGCGAACCGCCTGGGACAAAAATGTCTGATTTAGTCGATTCCTTTTTATTTCGGCCCCAAACTTGAGTACGACGAAACTTGGTATGACCTGCACTAGTATGACCCACAACCTCCAGATCCGTAATGCATTAAAACAAGCCTACTGACTTTGTTTTTGGATTTTTTCAATTTTTGCTAACTTGTTGGATTTTTTCCTTAGATAGGGAAGTTAGAGAGAAATCAAGGGACCCCAAAACATGATTTTGGGCCTTAAATCAATTCTACTTGCTTGGGACTAAAGAATTTGGTACATGCTATAAAAATTACCTTGATGGGTGAATTTTGGATAATAGTCTTTATACCTATGGTCCTTATCCCCCTCCCTATACCATGGGACCCTATCCCAATGTCGCTTCTGTAGTATGGGACCTGTCCTTGAGCCGTGGAGGAATGTGTGCTACACCTAGGCTGTAAGGCCATAACCTATGCTGTGCGGTGGCACGGTTGGCCTGCAAACCTACTACTTGTTCCCGTAAGGCGGCCACCAGTACTCTCTCCCCATCACCGCCCTATGTGGGTGCCATACCTTTGCTAGCTGATCCTGTAAGGATGTCACCTGGGCTTGTAGGGTGGCCACCTATGCATGAGCTATTTTCAACTGACCCTACACACATATGAGTTGTGTCTAAAGGGTGGCCACCTACCCCTGCAAGGAATCTCTCTATATTGTCACGGTAGTAAGATCGGGATTCCCTGGTCTCGGTGGTGTCGCATTTCACCGTGTTTCCCACCATTTCCTATATCCATCAATGAATTTTGTGTCATCTATCTTCCTATCCACCGCCTACTCCTCCTGCCCTATCGGCACACTCGGAGTCGTGGTGGAGACATGGGTCTCTCCACGTCATCTCTCTAGTATTATGGGAAAGGTGCAGGGAACATCCTATGGTATCCCAAACTACCATCTAACACTATCCATGGGTATTATCTTGTGCTTGCCAACACGTCGCCCTTGTATCCACCTCAAAAACTATACCTCCTCTAGCTCCTCTGTCATGCCTCTATAAGATGGAAATCTAACATAAGGCCTCTAAATGATGTCGACTCCTGAAATTCCCTCCAATAACCACCTATAATAGAAAACATCATGTTTGGCCCTAGCCACCCTATCTTTGCCCACCAACCGCTACCCACCATCCATATCCAACTCTAACCAATCCACCCCCGAACCAATCATGTCGCGGAAACCTACGAGCACACGCACAAGATATACTACTCGTATGCCTAACGAGTGTAGTAAAAGGTGCAACACAAACTAAATTGCTGCAATCTCCCATAGGCCCATAGCTCCCTATATAGCTGCACTAGGAATGTCGATGCCTAGGAAAAGTAGATCTACTCCTCCATCATATCCTGGAGCACTCCCATCAGTTCTTATGGGAATCTCCTACCCTCAGCATCTGGTAAGGCAAAGCAACATACCGCCTCCATCATCAACACAACCATCCTCATCTCCTGAGGATGGGATGCATACATGTCTCCATAACTAAGGCTTGCACTATGATACCTTAGCTTTCACATTGCCTCTCCAAACACAACGACTATTGACTTCACTCATGCCTTTGACGAAATATAATAAACTAGCTCCTCAAAATTGGTAGCCGCATGATCTTGTACACATCTTCCATGGTGAAAGTCATCTCACCCGTCGATAAATGAAACGTGTTGGTTGTTAAATCCCATATATTGATGAGCACAACCATCAAACTAGGGTCTAAAGGTATACACCTATTACGTCGATCCCAATCATTCCAACATCAGTCATATGCTCCCACTCCTCCATAGTCATGTTGGACCGCATTTGTACCAACAGAGGTGGTACTTTGTCCCGCATCCTCAACTGGTCCCTAGCTTGCATCCAACAACCCACAACATTGTTAAGACCTGACTACCTCCAATTACCTATTAACCCCAAACCCTACCCAATCACATCAATCATGCTTACCCTCTTTACCTAATTCACCTACACGCCTACCAACCCTTATCATTATTACCCATTCCCTTAGTTCAATTCACCTACTTACCTATCCCATATCGCCAACAATCATATTTTACCCTTATCCCTCTACATACACTCTTTACTTGCCCCTTCTTTACCCATTTTCCTTTCATACCTAGCCCTTCTTACCCCTATTCTTCCTTGACCGTCATCGGTTTTCCTTGATCGTCATCAATTCCATTTAACCGGTGTCGGTTACCTAAGAGCCGACCGATGTCAACCAAAGCCGACTGACGGTCTCTATCGTGTAAACAAAAACTGAAAACCCATCCCCCCAAATCCCATTTCACACAAAACTCACTTAAAAATCACCTACAACCTACCCCATCCCACCCAAATTCACCTTACATTTAATTATCACCTTATTTAACCTAATTTTTCTATTTCCCACCTCGATTTCACCCATTTTCACCCCCATTTCAAAATACATATTCCCACCCAAATTTCTTCATTTTAAAGCATAATTTAATCAAATAACAAGTAAGAAGAATGCCTCCTACCTCATCTCAAAGATCATCTCCTCTTGGTGGCACGTCCGTAAGCGCCTGGTCCACCCGAACCCTCTCCTACCTCCATGCCAAAATCTACCTCGAATCTCTTAGCCACTCAACTTGCTCTGCTCGATCTCGTGGACCCACTGCCAACACCAACTCCCATACTCGTAGCTCGCCAACTCAACTCAGCACTTTGCTAAGTCACTTTCCATAGAAGCACAACCTCTCTGTCATTTTCACAAAATGACAACAAGTTAAAATGAATCCATAAAACATGGATTTTTATTTTTAACCGCAAATCGACATAACCAAATCGATCAAACCAAACCGACGCCGTCGATTCCTTATAACCGGCATTGGTCACTTGTTAGTACCATTTCACCTACATTTTTCCCATTTTGACCTAAACTCATTACTGCCAAATACCTTTTGACCTTACCAACACTTATTACACCCTACCCACAAGCCTAAATTACCTATACATTTCCTTAATCATGTTTAGGGACTTGTTATTTACCTATACCTCCACCTTACCCATGCTCTCGACCTACATACCACGACCGAGCTACCTTTTGTGACCTTTGAACTCATGTACTTGCTATACCTTACAATGTTGTTACCCGTGTGGTTTAGCCTAATGACCTTACCTTACCTATTGTCGTGTTGTTTATCTTGACCAAACCTTTGGTGTACCGGATCATACCTAAACGGTCTTGCACCTAACCTACATTGTGTTTCTAGACCATATCCTATACCCTAGATACCTGAATCACTTCAACCTTGTTTGGATAAACCTATTGACCTTGGACAATGTAGAGTTTGCAAGCTCTTCAACTTGGTACCATGTTGCAGTCTATATGTGTGCGTGCATTTGATTTCCATTACCTATTACCCGATTTGACCATTACCCATTACCCAAAGTTCCCATACCCTTACCTACAACCCACCTACCTTCACTTTCATCACTTACATATTTATCAAACCACTCACCGACTCTATCTAACACCTCATCAGTTCCTAGTTTGAGGGGGGATCACCTCCACCCACACTTGGGGCAATCTCACTTTCAGCCCTACTTGGGAAATCTAACCTCCATTCACACCTGGAACACCAATTTCATGTTTTTGTTAGCGTCACTTACAAATACAAGCTACGCAACAAAAGGGGCAAAATGTAGACACCAAAATTGGGTCATACTCCCTTTAAACCCCATTAATTAAATTAACCATATCCTACCTATTCATATCCCATAGTGCACATGTTAATTAAATTAATTATCTTAATTAAATTAATTAATATCCTCACTTAACCACCTCACCTAGCCACCTCACTCAATGACCTACTCAAACCTCATTAATGACCTAAGATCGAGTCTAAACCTATCCTAACTAACTAGGATTGTGTTGTGGAATAAACTAGATGAACAAAATGCAAAAATGACCATGCAGGAGCTCCAAAAAATATAGATCTGAGCTTTACGGCTAGAATGGAGAGCTGAAGAGGGATGAGGATTCCTAGGGCACCCCGATCTGATATTTGGGCACCTTGGTTTGTGCAAGAGGTCTAGAAACCAAATTCATAGGGTCACTAAGTGATGTGAATCTTTCAATGCATGTCACGTCGATGTCGCTTAGACCGAGCTATATGTCGCTGATAATTAGTGATGAAGGAGAGACCTGTAAAACCCCAAGCCAAGCATCAAAACCATAAAAACTAAAGATGCATATGAAGGGATCAAACTGTCCTCAACGGCCACAATTATGAACTTATCGACTAAGCGTTGCACTACATTTCAAACCCAAATGTAGTTCTATATGTGTGTGTGCAAATTATGCCCTAGGTGCTCTTGTGTCAATTGCACTTTGTGAAGTAGCGAGCAATAACTAGATGTAGAAATGTAAATAAATGGTGGATGAAATAAAATAAACTTCCCTCCTATGCAGTGTGATGTAGATGAACCAACCTTGTCCCTTGTGATGGAGATAGATGGATGCAAATGGAGCTCTATATGCCTTAGATGGAATGTAACCTTAGGTGATGATAGTAGTGCCTAGTGCTTGGTCTCTCATTATGGTATCATAACTTTATATTTATATGGTTATCTTTATCTAATTTCATAATTAATCCTGAAAAGGCCGACCACTAAAAATATGGAAAGCTCAAACGGATAGAAAGTGCCCAAAAGATGGAGGTAAAGTAGGAAAATGATTAGGTCACCCCGAATAGGACCAAGGAACCTAAGGCGCCCCAATACTAGGTTGGGCGGCCTAGTCAAGATAAAATGATGCAAACTTTCAAAAGTTACTAAGCGAGTACATGCGGGAGGTCAGTAGTGACGACAGAAAGCAAATTAAAATGCCCAAAGGACATGGGTTAATTAGTACTTTCTTCACTCAAAAACCATACGAATAGTAGTATGAGACCGGGACTAAATAATACCCAAAGTGCATGAATTTTTGTGTACATTTTCTCCCACTTTATGTTGGTGATCGGAATGCTTGGTAACATAAAGTAGATATAGATGCATACCTGATGTCCATATAGAGTGATGTAGAATGAGTGCCGAAGTAATAGAAAAACATGGAGTGACAAAAAGATGGAGTGTGGAGACTAAAGATGCAAAAGAGAAAAAAAAGTGATGAGAGTGAACCTAGGGTGGAAATGTGTGTGTAGTTGCCAATGTGTGTGATGTACCTGCATGTTAGTATGAGGTGTGTTTTGTCACAAAATGTTGTTGTTGTTGTTGTTTTTACACCTTTTTTGTTGTTTTTTGTTTTTTATTGTTTTCTTCTCATACAGACAAACTGCAAAGGAGAAGACGATCAAGTAGTCAAATACACATGTATATGTGTAAAAACCACATGTATATAGTAAAAATATTGTAAATGAAAATATGAAAAAAATGCAAAAGGAACATGTGCACCTGATCCGTGATGAGAGAAAAGGGTTTAGAAAGGATATCATGTAATGTGAGTTTTTGGGAGATCTCATGCCAATGTGGCCGAAGAAGTGTAGGAATAAAGATGTGGTATTCTCCAACTCATAATCGCTTTCCTAAGAATGTATGAAGAGATCTCTATACTTGCCTATTTTTTTGGGTGATCCGGCCTGCGAGCTAAAGTAGTGTAGGGAGGAAATCCATTGTATCCTCCAATCTATATCTACTCCCTAGAATGCTAAGGACAACATATCCTCGTAAATTTTTTTGTGTATGGGGTTTGTAGACTGTCTGAACCCACTAATTGTGTAACCCACAATGTCAAGGATGGAAAATTGAACTAAACTATACTTGGTAGAGAGTGTTGTGTAGTGTGTAAAATCCCAAATGATTCCCCCCTCTTTGGGGGTGCATGCGGCACGTCATGCGGATAGGAGGATGCGGCCCCAAAAGAGAACTGATCGCGTAAACTATGCCATGCAGGGAAAATGAATGTTCTTGGTAGAAACTAATGCACACATAAACAAGTGGCTAGAAACAAGTGTTATTACGAACAAACATACATATATAAAACAAGTGTACGTTACGCAAAATAATGTAGAAGCTAGAAAGCAAGTAAACACACAAGAAGCTAACATAGACCGCGAAAAGTGGGATGCAAAATGGGACACCTCTCATGATGTCGTAAGATAGCTAAGGCCATAATGGCCACATACAATAAAATAAGTATGCACAACAACAAAGGGCAAGGCCCGCAGATAGTTAAAAAAAAAAGACAAACAAGTACAAACAACAGATAGCCATGGTAGCGAGTAATCTTGTAAAACAAATGTTGCACATGAAGCACTTGTCAGTATGTTAGAAAGATAACTAGTATGTCAAAAGTGTGTATAACCAATAAAGTAGTGTGTTAAATACAAAATGAAACAATAACACCTGTAGTATATGAATGTGGATGCCCCTAGTAACCACTATGGGACTGGTAGTAGCCAAGCATCCATGTTGCATGTAAGAGACCTGTATCTGTGATCACAACTAGAAAAGGATGTGAACGTGCATGTGTGTATGGTAAAGGTAATGACATACAAGAGATCTATCTAACATGTGTAATAAAGTGAACATATACCAAAATACAAGCAAAAGCAAAAGAAACCAATATATGCAACATTGTGTGGATGGATGGAATGGAATGTAAGATGGATGATAGGATCTGTGTTCCCCTTAAGTGAATGGATTTGTATGCAATAAGGTTCATTTATTTTCCCCCTCATCAATCAAGAATTAATAAAATGAGAGCGCGTCATCGGGAAATGGTCGAAGTGTGTATTGTGTCTAATGCATTGTGATGAGTGTGTATGTGTGTTGATGATATACAACTTAGATATGAAGTTTATGTGTGCACCTATAGTCGAAGCGTATATCATGACAAGATGAACATAGGATTGATAATTTAGCCTAAAATGTATATCACTACAAGATGGATAGAGGGAGTGGTGATATAGCCTACAACGTATACCACTACAAGATGAAGGAATATGTGACCATTTAGCCTATAACATATGTCACTAACCTAGAAATGTTGCAAGATATGAATGATGAATGGGTGAGTATGATGAGGTCCATTTGATTGGTAAACCCTTCGAAGTCGAGTATGAACTGAAGAACTAGAGTGTGTCATAGGGTAGTGAGTGTAGCGCATAGAAGAAGATGTAGGATGTGTGATGATTAAACGACCATGTGATGAGAAAAATGTGTAAATATGCAATGTGTAGAATGTAATGCAAGATGTGTAGATAGCCTAATAGTGTGAGATGTGTGTTATGTAGTATGTAGAATGAGTAGGATGTAATGCTAGAATTGTAGACAATAGAAGTGTGACACATGTATGATAAAGACTAATATGATGTATGATGTATAGATGTGCAAATGTCGAAATGATGTAGACTAAATGTAGAGTGTATGATGTAAGATGTAAGACATATGACACGAGATGTATGAAGAGTTGTAATGTGTAGTATCTATTGTGTAATGTGTGGGGTTCATGTGTAGTATGCCTTCAACAATCAAGTGTGAACCAAAGCACAAGAATGTGTCATCGGAAATGGTCGATTCTATTATGAGTATGCGCATATTAAGAGATTAATATATGACTATGCAAGTATGAGAGATGTGTTGATGCTAAGATGAGTGGGGGATGTGTTGGATGTTATAGCCCCCGAGTGTGTGTGAATGAATGAAATATATAATGATAGTGAAGGACGAAGGTCCTTCATCTGATATTTGTGGTGAAAAAATGGATGACCATGCTCCGGAAGAGGTGGTATAGTAGAGAGACGATGTACAGGTGAATGAAGTCTATGTACATGTGTTGGGTGAATATATGATGAATTTTGTGGCGTAACAAAATGTGTAGGTGATGGAGATCTATGTGAAGCTGATCATGAAGGTGATGGATACCCTCGTGAAATAAACTCGAGGTGGTGACCTATGTCAAGATGCAGAACTATACTAGGAATGGGATTATACCTATGCGTAAGACTAGTGGAGCGGTGTGGTCGTGTAGATATTGTGTGAGTGGGAGAACTAAGAGTAGATTGTACTTTGAGAAACATAGAGTGTGATGCTCTAGATGAAATATGAGATGCGAATGTCGATACATGAGGAGATGATGACCATGGAGTAGGTGGGGGTACACCATCACTAGAAATAACCTGATTGTTATGAATGAATTTGAGCCACAAATGATTCATAGAAATGATGGATTGAGACATACAAATCCAATTGAGACCGAGTAACATGTCACACCCGTCGACTGCTTGCCCAATAAGGAAAGGGACAAGCAAAGTAATATGACCAACCGTAATATATAGTTTGATGATACCATATGGTTTGTTCATAGGGTATTCAATTTACGATAGGGGGTACCCAATAGCAATAAGAAGTGGAATAGAACATGCACTAATAGGCCATGATGGGTCAACTTTAGTATTATTAATGGAAACCAAACCAATAGATGCATTGATATGTAAGTGGTTAGATGTGAAGTTCACATGATAATCGTGGTCGAAAAAGTAGATGACCAACGGAGAAGCGTCAATATGTGTAACTAAAAATTCAAGAGCCCCTACTGCGTGATATGCATGATTAGCGAAAGATTCAAATGCTTTTTGGTCACATTGTTGGGACTAGTTATTAAAGATTTTGAGTTTTCCCTTGTCAGTATTTTGTGCAAATTCTATGGGCTTTGAAAACTCAAGCTTGTTGTTATCAATAAGATCTTGGATGATTTTGTGGAGCTTGAAACATCGATTTGTAGAATACCCCACACATCTGTGATAGTTACATCAAACATTATTGTTGTAATTACTGCCTTTTGGTCGATGGGTCTAATTCAAGTGGTGGAGGAAGCGCAATAAGATTTCTCTCAAGAATTTGCTGCAATATAGGATGTGAAGCCATAGGAAGGTTAACAAACGTACACCAAGGTGGTTGTGATTGAATCTCTTTAATAGTAGTGACTGCATTAACAATGATTTTGGTGTCGATTGGTTTATTTGTAGATGGTTTGAATGGTGTCTTGTTTTGAAAACGAGTGGAAGACGATGCTTTCTCTTGATACTTAAGCTTTCCTATGGATAGGAGTTTGGTTTCATGAAGCTTAAGAGTGTGAAAAAGTTTTTTAAATGAAGGAGAGGTCTCAAAGAGAACACTCTCTTGGAGCGGTGGCAAGATACTCTGAATGAACAAGTCCTAAAGCTCAGAGTCCGCTAACATATTTAACATCTTAGCTAGATTGTTTTTGTATCTCAAAACATAGTTGGATAAGTGTTCATTAGATCCCTATTTAAGTTGTGCTAGTTGAGCATAAGATATATTAGAGCCAATGTTAATAGAGAAATGAGTAAGAAAGGCATCAACCAAATGTGTGAATGAAGTTACCGAATGAACAGTAGGTCATAAAACTAACGCATCGCATAATCATAGAGACTACGGAGAAATATTTTAGCTAAAAGAATATGATCGTCAACAAAATAAAGGAAAACTACATGAAATGCTCTAAGATGTTCCTACGGGTCACCATGCCCATTGAAAATGGGAAGCTTAGGGGTGAAAAAACTAGGAGGAAGCGGATAAGTGGAGATGGTGGGTGCGAATGGAGTATGCAATAACAAGGTGGAATCTAAAGATGGAAGCACATGAGAAGTAGCATGTTGCAACTTATGAATTTTGCTTGAAGGTCTTGATAAAGAAAAATTAATTCTTGCGTACCAATGGATGAAACATGTCGTGTATGAGAAACTAAAGGTGGTGTGAAGTGATTGGTAGGAGTATTGATAGAAATGGGAATGGTATAAATAGGTGGGAGAGTAGAAGCGAGTGATTGAGTGGCAACAAGTTGGTACGGCTGCGGAAGCGATGAGCTCCGCCATATTAGTATCTTTCTCACAAATAATGTGTAAAAGTAAGTCTAGATCTTGGGGATGTTCAACAATGTGATCATTAATGGCCTTAAGATGTGCTTCAGTAAAATCATCATGAGATTGAGCCATGGCGAGAGAAGAATAAACCCTAGACAAAAGGTGGATTCGAAGGATGGGTTCACCAAAATGATTAAACTAAAATGGAAAATGGGGATCTAATATTTACTTTAATCTAATGTTATGCACAATAGTAAATAACAACTAACCAAATAAAGTAAATGATCCAAGCAACTAAGTAAATAGAAATGTGAAACCCTAATGAACAAGGAGGGTTAGAAAGAGCTTAGGCGATTCAACGAGATGTTTGGGATTGTGCCGTTCAAAACCATATGAATAGTAGTATGAGACCGGACTAAATAATACCCAAAGTGCGTGATTTCGTGTCTACAACTTTAACACATACACACGTGAATGGGAATCATGTAAACACATTGTTTTGGTATATGATGATTATTAGTCGCGAATTTTTTTATTTTAAGTTACTTGTGCATTTTTCAATTATTGATCCAAATTAATCTCTTGTTGGTTTGTTTCCCTTTCTTTTCATCATTTTATGCCATGTTCCTATAGTCTTCTCTCTTCTCCCATACCTCTCTCTCCTCACCTTGTTTTCTTGTTCAAGGTTTTCCTTGAACCGTATAGTTATAATGCTAGAGCTCCCAAAATTATAAATGGAATCACAATTGTACATTTCAGAGCCTTTTTTTTTTTTTGGTATATCTAGGTGCACCCGTGTCATGTGATGATTTTTTAGTTTTCCCATCTATTGTGTGTAGACATGCACACAATATGGTCTTAATTTGAATAACATGAGTTTATGAATACATATGCGTGCTAATGCATTTTAGAAAAATGAATGATCTAATGATGTAAGAGCATCCCCATGCCAATAACTCGCCCCGATATAAGTATTTAGCAAAAAAAAAAACATTTAAGAATTGAAGGACATATTAAGAACATCTAGCACTTAGTGAGTGTTGCATCAAGCATTGATCGAGTATTGAAAGTTATAAGGGTTAGGTACTTACATGACATTGGACTTCCTACTAAATATTGTATTGTGGCTAGTGTGTTAGTTTCAAAGAATTGTACAACTCTATGGGCTTGATAGTAATAGAGGGATAATACATTACCCCAAAACATCCCCAATTTTTATTGTCTTCTTGCAACATGTTAGTGCTCTATTAAACTAAGAAAAAACACTTTCAATTTCCAAAGATATGTGTAGCCTTTGATTTGGAAATACAGACGAGATGTTTTGAGTCATAAAAACCAACAAACATGTAGTGGACAGTTTCCATAACTGTGGAGGAGAGTAATACAATGGTTCTAGCAAAGATTCATTGCTTTTGCTGATTTTTGTGGGTCTTGTTCACCTCTTTTGTATTGAGTTTTTTTACTACCATCTTTCAATTTACGACACATCAAATACTCATCTAAAATTCCCTCTTGTCATTTATTAATATTTCAAGATTATTCTTTACAATTTTTTTTTTTAAAACAAGTGATTGCAATGTTTATGTAATTTATTGCATTGTAGATGTGAAACTAATTTGCCATCAAACATTCGCTACAGTAGAAACTCCAATCGATCGAGGTGAAGATATAACATAAAATTGCTATATAGTGATTTCATTTTTGAAGGCATAATGATTGCACCAGGGCATTGATATGATTGGTGGAAAATAAACAAATCCATATTGTAAACTTACGATGATACGAAGGAGGAACCATATATGCATGAGTCCGCACATTCTATGATAATTATCTTTAAAAATAAGTGTAAAAATAAAATGTTAAAACAAAATTTCAGTTTAAAAGTTTGCAATAAGTTAAAAAATGGTGTCACATTCTCCTCAAGTTCACAGTATAACACATACATATATATATAGAAACAAATAATTTGAGAATTAAAAAAATCCATCTAGTTAATGAAATTGTGATCACAGGAATATTTCAATGCAAATTCAAAATAGATATCACCCAACCAATATTATTGAAGAATAAATTAATTGTTTGGGTCATTATTATGTTATGTAACCCACAATAGAAGATAAAAAGTATACAACAAATCTCTTCTCATATTGAGAGACGAGCATGAACATTCCTGCTTTACATTTATTTAATATACAATACAAAGTAGAAATAATATGATAATGATAAGGCATGCAAGATATTATGATTTCTGGGGTCCAAAGAGATAGCCAAGAGAAGAGTCTCCTCCAGGTGCTTGCTGCACTTTCGTTGATGGCTGCTCCTAAAATCACATTATGAATCTCAGAAAATACCCACAACTTCCATGAAAATTCTGATAAAAAGAAAAGCAAAACAACAACTTACAGTAATGAAATTCCCACAATTTTGGCCATCTGCCCGATGATAGTTATTTGAACTGGCTGGCTTGTTATCTGAGATGGGTAATGGTGATCCTGATCCAAACAGGTATCCCAACGAGCTTTGCCCTCCTCCACTGCAAACACCACGACCTCCCATTCTTCCCCTTCAAAATCTTTGCCTCTGCTCTCACATTAGTCAGTAAGTACGATTATAAATAGTATACTTGATGAGGTGAATAAAGACAGACCATCTAACTCAGTTCTGACGTGCCACTTGACACGCCACAGCTGTGTTGGATTTTTGACGAGTATGCATAATGCACTATAATTTAATGAAATCAATCATTTTAAAGATGGTAAACAGTGACACTCTGTGATGTAATTTGCTGTCACCGGCATAACAAAATCATGTATTATATTGCTGACTTGATACGTCCTGGACAAACCAAGGCATCATTTGGCCCTTTTTGAGATGATAGGCTACCAACTAAGAATCAAGTGGGCATTCACAATAATGTTGAGGAGCCCTCTTACCAAATTTAGAAATTTGCAATAACGTTCCAATAATGGAATGGCTTTGAAGAAATAATAAGAAAGACGCAAGAATCTATCTATAATGATATAGACCGACCTTTTTCACAATTTCTTAATGCGAATTTCCACATGCATATAACTAGCAATTGTACCAATGTGTGCAATGGTCACACCCATAGGAGCGAAAGCATCCAATATTTGAATAAATTACATAATTAATTTAATTCATGAATATTTTATCTTCTTAAAATTATCACGGGAAAACAATAAGGCCCAATGAAATAGATACCCATATTATCATAAATCAATGATGAGGCCTGTCAAAATCAAAATGACATTACATAATTTAGAGATTAAATACACACACGATATAATTAATATTAAAAACATTAGGCTTAAATTTTATGTTATTTATCACTACTATAAATGCTTTGTGCTCTTCCACCTATGCATTTAAGGACACTCTTTCCATGGAGAAGCTAAATGCAATGCAATATCTTATGTTGCACTAGTATTTACCACATGCATTCTATGATTTTTAAACACCTATCTAAATTTATCTTGTGTTTCACTAGTATTTACCATGCATTTTATGATTTCTAAACATCTATCAAAATTTATGAATATGAGGGTACAAAACAACCACGAGAATGTAATGCACAACAATAAAGTCAAGAAGAAGTAGTAATTGTGTCTTCCTTTATAGTCGTGGATGTGAGAAGGAGAAATACACAGATGGCACATGAATTGTTCCACAAAATACCTCAACACAATACGTCATTGTGGATTGCAACGAATACTAAATATGAGCTAAATGGACTTTTATTAGAAACCTTGGACATATGTAAGCTAATGCAATTTGCACGTGTAAAGAAAAACTCAACAACCATTGCTAATATCCTCTTAGCTTGTGCTAAAGTAAAGAAAAACCAATAGTGTACAAATATTTGCAAAAAGACTGAAGTTGAGTGACTAGGCATATATATGTAAATGCAAAATGTTGCATTATTGTGTCAATCTTGAAAAATATTTTGAGTGAAAATATGGCCCTAAACAAAGAATTGGATATTTTACCCTTTTTTTAGCCTCTACTTTTCCAAGCAAAAATGAAATATAGTTAAGTGGTGTTTAAATACAAATGCAAGATACCAATTATTTAAGTATTATTTCTAGTTCAAGCAAAGCCTTCCAAACTAAAAAATAGTTAGAAAATTAGCTTTGAAAGGTTACATATTTTATAATATAGCATTTATATAAATTGCACACATTCCACCCGAAGCAATCCCACCTTTTATCAAGGACAAGGCTATAAGGTACTGAATAATGGCCTTGCCCATAGGTGCTCAAGTCTAGATGTCAGGGTACACAAACTCGCCCAATAACTAAAAAGGAAGAGAATGAAATGTTTCCTAAAATATTCATCAAATAAGATTAGATGGTAGGAACTTATTTGCAAATCTAACATGATAGAGATAAGTATTTTGGTACAAAAGACACCACGCAAACAAAAAATGAAGCATAGAGTAATATAGTGTCAGTTCCATACATTTCCTTTCCAATAAAATACAATTTGAATTTTATTTATATTTTTAAAAGGAAAAGCATTTGGTACTGATGGAAGCAACGCAATATATGGTTATAATTTCGTACATTTCCTTTCCAAGAAGCTATTGTCAATTCTAAAACAATGCATAAACCTGAAGTTTTGTGTTTATGTTTATTAGAAATATGCTAAGGAAAATTCTTTTAAGATAAGAGTTTAAGAAAATAAAGTTAGATGTAAGCTCAACTACATATTTTTGTATGCATCATGTACATAATTTGTTTGTATGCCAACAATAGAAGGAAAACTCGGCATTCCTTTCAAGCGTAAGCCTCAATATGATTCCAATGTTAATTCTATTAACAACAAAACTCACTTGAATCATCAAACATAGCTCAATATCTAAGTAAGAGAAGGGTGATGCACACAATCTAATTGTCAAGATTTATAAGGAATGAGTCATGGTGATTAAATCCATAATATAAGTTTCCAAAGATTATAGATTACGATGTGTAGAATACATAATGTAATAACAAGAGCTAAAGAAAATAGCAGAAAATAAAAGAGATAGAAGACACTAGATTTAAGTGGGGAAACTCAAGGAAAAAACCCCACTTTGTAATAAAGCATTGTCTATATTAAGAATCTCGACTACAAGTTTTACCCAGTACTTCCACTTCACTCCTTGGTCTCTCACAGAATAATTACAGAGCTATGTCTTGCACTCATTCAATACAATGTAATAATCATTATGATTACCAACCAACCGATCTTCTCAATCAATACCAATGTATATGTTGGTTTATTAGAAATCCCAAGAGGCATTGTTGTGAGTCAGTCACTTTATTCCACTCTTAAATGTGGAAGACCATCATAATAAATTTTAATCCATAAACTTTAAGATAATTTGGGGTGTACAACAATGGTAGATACCCCACTGGACATTATCACCCCAACAGTCCCCCTTAATGTTAAGTGGGAAGAAAAAATAGAACATGCCAAAAAAATATGTTCGTATTTGTTCCTTAAACACATGTGTTCCGCATGAGTTTTCCAACTCAGTGGTACACTACCGACAGCTTGTAGTTTCGCAATATACTAAAGTATATGTTTTTCAACTCTGCATATATACTACCGTGGTTTCCCATGGACTTATACAAGTCGCGTACAATTGTTCAACGGGTTTACGATTACTGCGATGCACTAAAGTAGATTCGCGCGAGTTTTCAATTACTGCGATAAAATACCACGTGTCTCACGGACTTGTGCAAGCCAAAAACAACTAAAACGTATTGCGAATTTTATTAAGACCATGAGACACATTTTTCCGTGGTTCAAAATAGTGTTCCAAGGATCCTATAAAATCCACAATACAAACAAACATAAATAAATACAACACACGCCAAATTACCTTTTTCTATAAAAGAATTTACATATCCATAAATCATCAATGATGATTCAGGCTAGCATGTAAACAAGGGAAATCATACAAATCTTCCCATACAAAAATTCTTAAGACCAGTGATTTACATATGAAGATTTACATCGAGATTATGGAATCTTTTGTAAACTAAGGACCCTTAACTAAAGCTTCGGTGGGATTTACAAGTAACTTCACATAGTGTGACACATTTACTTATTACAAAATGGAGGAAGTATTGGAATTTTTCAACAGGTCGTTAAGAGGTGGCATTGTCATGCACACTCCCCTCTCATAGGCCTAACAAGGCACAAAATTTATAGAACACGATGGCTTTGCGAATATATCTACAACTTGATCTTTGATGTTGAACTGGATTCTTTATCAAGAGAAATTTAGCCTTCACATAGAAGAGGAATACTTCCTTTAGCTTCCATGTGTATCACTTTCAACAACCTCTTTAGCCACATGGCTTCTTTTTTTGCTTCAAGTGATGACACCTACATCAAAACTTGAACACAAATCCAAATGTATATCCAACACATGGTTAGAGTCATAATATCATAATAAGCATAATATAAATCATATGATTTCACTTTTAACCAACTGTAAAAGTTAAACACTAGTTGTATAACAACTATCATAACAATATGCTTAGCAACTAACCATGTTAGGAAATGTTTAATAAACAACATATATACCTTCAATATCTTATTCTAAGATTTTAACTAATGAGATAAGACTTGATAGATAACATATCTAAATAGATAATCAAGACATATAATAAAATAAGAAATATGTTTTTCATTCAGAGGTGATAGATGTAGTTTATAGAGTTACTACATCAGCTCTATGATTATTTTCTTCATTTTCATCTTGATTTTGATCTGATTTATTCCATTTTTTATTTCTGAAGTTTGAATTCTTTTTCAATTTACAATCTTATTTCTTATGGCCAAATTTTCCACAAAATGACAGTTACCATAAAAACTAACTCTTAAATTTCTGGTTTCTTGTCTTTACTAGGAGTTTTAAAAGTTGATTTTTTATTTTTGAATCTAGAATGTTTACTTTTTGATTCTTGAGTGAGAAGTGCCTGAGTGACATTCTCTTTAGAATCAAAATTTTCCATAACATGTTCTTCTTGTATCATAAGAGAGGACATGATTTTCTAGATCAGGTAAATTAGACTCATTCTAATATTTAGAGTTAAGGATGGAGATATAGTTCTGAATTTTTCATGAATATTAATCTGAATGATAAAATAAAGAAGCTTATCCTGAAACAATTCACAATTACATCCATCTAACTGTGCTTTTATGTTTTTGATTTTATCTAGATAATCAACAATTTTCTCATCCCCCTTCATGGGAGTTGTAAACAATTCCATAATTAGCTTAATTATCTTGGACAAACGATTTCCTTCATTCATTGTCTCTAATTGTTTCCATGCATCTTCAGGCAAGTCCATATGTCCTATATGCATTAAAAATTCATCTTTTATGCTTTGCAAAAGGATGGATAGAGCTTCCTAAGATTTCTGAGAGAATGAGTTAAGGCTTTTAGGGTTATAATTCTACCAGTAGTGGTGACTCCACACCAGTCACAAGATCCCATAGCTTCCTAGCCATAAAACAAGATTTTAAATGAACTCTCCAAATATTATAATTAGTTCCATTCAAAAGCTGAGACTTATCCATAGAAAAGTTGTCAGAACTAGTCATTTTAATGCTAAAAAAAAATGAATCAAGGAAGCCAAACATAGGCAAAAAACAAGCTACAGATATTTTTAAAAGCTAAACGAATGCGATTAGATGATCCACGGAGACCGTGGAGCTAAGGTTTAAGATTTCTAGATTTTGGAATGCACGAGACAAAGACACATAAAGATCGAATGGAACACAAACTTGAAAAGCCATGGATTGAAGAAAATTTTAAAATCCATGAAACAAAGGAAATTTGAAACCCGCGGGATAAAGAAAAATTGATATTCGTGGAACAAAGGAAAATTGAAAGCCGCGGTACTAAGGAAATAAAATCTGACGCCGCGTAGAGGTAAATACACATGTAACTTTTTAATTAGCTCACATTTTCACAATCAAACAAGTTAGAAGACTAATTAATAGAAAAGAGATAGCAGAACTGTATACACATGTCTTTAATTAAATGGTTTGCTTCTTCACACTCTGACACAATGCGAAAGAAAAATCTTAGTCAAACAGAGCTACTTGATGAAAATATAACGGCTAAAGAGTAGAAACTTGGCAATTTTCTACCCACGAATAAGTTGATCTTTAAAATTAAGTTCGGGTCTGAAATCTAAAGACAAGTGTCACAATCTAAGTGGCTAAGCCAAAGCAAATACTGACACCCCAACACTTGTGAAGACTGACATAACCAGAAGATTAATATACGTGTCAACAAATAATTGGTTCACACTTCACAGTGCAACCACAAAGACTAAGCCAAAAAATAAGATATGTGGAGCCTTTTAAATGGCTCACACTTTGCAAGTCTGATAAAGACTGAAAAATGTGACAAGATGGCTGATTTCTATTGGATAGCCACTGACACAAATAAAAATGACTGAAAATGTGAAATGTGAAGACACACGGAGAAATTCTATTGGCTCAACCTTCGCATATGTCAGAAACAAGAAAACAAAGGCTTGAAAACACAAAATACTTGGAGAAAATCTATTGGTTCATATTTCACAAGAACTGACAAAGCTACCAAACGACTAAAAAAGTGAAATATGGAGCAATCTTATTGGCTCAAATTTTGGATATGTCGAGAGGCAGATAACAAGAATCTTGAAAATGCAAAATGTGGAGCAATTTTATTCGTATATATTTTGCAAAGACAAAAACAAGCAACAAAAGATATGATAGTGTGAAATATAAAGTGACTTGGAGCTTCTTGATTGGATCAGATTTTGTAAATGACAGAGGAAAGCTAAACCAAGTCTGACAACATGAAGACACGCGGAAATCCCTTATTGGCTTGTGTTTCACAACTGACAATTAGATAAACAATATGACTAAAAATGCAAAGACAAATGGAGCCTTCTGATTGGCTCGGGATTCATAAAAATGGAAGGGTTTAATAAAAAACGATGTACAATGTGAAGCTCGCTAGAAAAATGATTTACTCAATCTTCGCAGTCAATAGAACTTTGCAAAAATGAAAAAAACAATAAAGACTGACACACCAAATCCATATGACATAAGAAGATTGGATCGTGCTTCGCAAAGTTAGAAAGTCACAGAAAATTAAATATCTAAGAAAAATGATGACAAATCAAAGCCACTTGGCACTCTATGAGTGGATTTGGCTTTGCAAACATGAAAAGAAGAACAGAGAAGCTATTTTAGAGCAATTTTATTGGTCCAAGCTTTGCAAAACTGATAGGATCTAAATAAAAATGACAAAGCAAAGCTAGATGATGTAAAACGCATGGATCAAGCTTCGAAAAATAAAGATAGAAAAAAATGTTAGATTTATAAAGTTGGGGTGGATTTAAACGCTCTGAAATAACTAGATCTAAAGAGATCTTTTGGATCCACAATTAAAAATAGCACTAACGGCTATATAAAGCGCAAAAAACTTAGAATAAGCTCACAGATGACAAATTTAATCTGGAAATGATAGTAACTAGACATAGAAACAAATATCTAAGCATACAATAGCTCAAACACGATCTAAATAGCCATTTAGTCAATATTTTCACAAAATATTTAGGCACGAATCAGAATTTTAAACTTGGTTAGCTTGAAGATGACTGTGGAGCAACTAGGGATTTACATATTTATAAACAGACTTTAAGCTTATTTGTTCTAGCTAATTAAAATCTTCTAGATCTATCCTACATGCACATAATCATCTTCTTTGATACCATGTTAGGATTTATAAGGAATGAGTAATAAACTGATTATAAATCCATAATATAAGTTGTCGAAGATTATAGATTACAATGTGTAGAATACAAAATGTAATAACAAGAGATAAAGAAAATAACAGAAAAATAAAAGAGATAGAAGACACCAGATTTAAGTGGGGAAACCCGAAGGAAAAACCCCATTGTAATAAAGCACTTGTCTATATTAAGAATCTCGAATACAAGTTTTACCTAGCACTTCCACTTCACTCCTTGGTCTCTCATAGAATAATTACAGAGCTATGTCTTGAACTCATTCAATCCAATGTAATAATCATTATGATTAACAACTAAGCGATCAAGTATCAATCAATACCAATGTATAAGTTAGTTTATTAGCAATCCCAAGAGGCATTTCCGTGAGTCAGTCACTTTGTTCCACTCTTAAATGTGGAAGACCATCATAATAAATTTTAATACATAAACTTTAAGATAATATGGGGCGTACAACAGTGGTAGATATCCCACTTGACATTATCACCCCAACACTAATAGCCCATATCCCAGCCACAATAGTGAGCTAAATGATTATACATGCCCATGTCTCGGCCACAATCCAATATCATATTGAAGTGGCTAAAGATAACAAGTGAGAGTTTTTTCTAATGAGGATACCGGTTAGGTTATTTCCCCTGCCTCCTTTGGCACTCTCTTAAGTAGATGCAAATGTTCTATTGGAAAAGGGTTCTTAACACCTACCACATTCAACTACTTACAAGTGGAAGAGAAGACATTTACTTGTGACTGATATTGTCTACCCTTCCTTTTAGTAATAAGACTATATTTGAATTCCAAAACTAGAGGATTATTTTGAGAATAGTGGGAAAATAATTAATCATATGTATACTTAAATAATATACTAACATGTACCGAAGATTGGAAAAAATGGTGCAAAAGAATACCAAACTCAATAGCTTAATTTTCTACCTAGTACAAATTTATTTTCATCCTTTAGACAAGTATGAAATGCACAAAAGTGTAAACATGGATGGAAGCCTGTAGAATTATATCAATCAATAAAATCATAATACGGATATAGCGAGCTACATATTTATACATATTGGATAGCATGGATACAAAAATATGAAGTTGCAACTATGCAACAACAAACTAAAATACAGTAGCTTCCAAAATACATCTGGGAAGCACAAATGAATAAAGACATAATTGTTATAACAACATAACAATTATACCCATGAATATAACAAGACAAATATGGTTAATAAAACCATATAACATTATACAACTAATTAATATAATGTAATAATTAATTAATAACAATAGTTAAATAATTAATTATACAATGCATAATTAATTATCCTAACATTCCCCCTTAATTGTGCATTGTCTCAAGGGATGAGGAGAGGAACTCTTTGAACAACTCGAACTTTTCACGTGCAAGTGACTTCATGAAGATATCTACTTTTTGTTGGCTATTGGATAGAACTAAAGTGTGTATTGTGCTTCAACACATGTTCGTGTATGAAATGAACTTGTACTTCAATATGTTTTGCTCTTTCATGAAACATTGGATTGCGAACAAGTTTGAGAACACCTTCATTTTCAACATACATGGTGGTCGGTTTGTCCTATGGTATTCTAAGTCCTTCGAGTATGCGACGTAGCCATATCACTTCACAAACAACTTCTCTTGTAGAATGATACTCGAATTCTATGGAAGAACGAGAAACAAAGTGTTGTTTCTTGCTTCCCATTATATTGGTCCACATCCCATAAAGAAAAAAAAATCACAAGTGGATTTTATGTCATCAATATTACTGCATGATCGAATCGAATATCTGTCGAAGAAGAAGTTGTCGTTCTTCTTGTATTCTAGACCAAGATCCACTGATCCTTTGAGATATCTCAAAATGCACCTTTTCTACCTTCCAATGACAAACTTTGGGTTCTTGCATGAACCTAGATAAATAGCTCAGTCAAAGATGATATCTGGTCTAGTGTATGTCAAGTAAATGAGACTCCCAATCAACTATCGATAGAGAGTGGCATTTACCCCAAGAGATGGATCTGAATGAGATAAGCTGCAATGTGTTCTCCATAAGTGTAGTAATTCATGTGCAATCCATCATCCTAAATTTCTCAAGCATTGTCTTGGTATATTTCATCTGAGAAACAAAAATGTGATTCTCTTTCTTCCATACTTCCAATCTAAGAAAATATTGCATTAGCTTTGAGATCGGTCATGTCGAGCGATCGATTAAGATCTTTCTTCGTTGCATCGATCATCCTCACTAAAATTCCGGTGATGACTACATCATCGACATAGACAACAACAATCACAATCTCCCCCTTGCTTTTTGAGGTAAATATTGGGATCGTATGGATTTCTAATAAATCCATGTTGTACGAGATGCTCATTAATTTTAATGTACCATGCCTGGGGTGCGTGTTTGAGGCCATACAAATATTTCCTGAGTTTTCACACCTTTGCTTCTTTACCAAGTACAACATATCCCTCAGATTGAGTCATATAGACTTCTTCTTGTAAATCTCTATTCAAGAAGGCACTTTTTACATCCATCTGATGGAATTTCCATCAAAGCTGTGCAGTAGAGAAAAGATCATCCTGATCGTTTTGATCTTAGCTGTGGGAGAAAATGTCTCCTCGTAGTCAATGCCTTCTTTTTTAGCATACCCCTTTGCTACTAGTCTTGCTTTATACTTGTCCACTGTCCCATCTTCTTTGTACTTTTTTTTAATATCCATCTGCATCCAATGGGTTTCTTCCCTGGTGGAAGATCGATAAGCTGCCAAGTGTTATTTATCATTCTTGGTGATATTGATTCCATGGCATCTTTCCAAGCTTTTGACTATAGGGCTTCCTGGAATGTAGAGGGCTCATCAGATTCAATAACTCTACTCATCAAAGCAAAGTTCACTTCTTCTCTTGCTTTCTTTGTGAGTCCGTGGTCTAGGGTTGGATGTATCCGGTGAAGCATCCATTCTTGTATATCGTAATGTGCTAGTACACCACTTGGTCATATGATGAACTATTCACGTGGGTTGTGATTTTATATGGTCAACACCATCATACCCATCATCACTTTCATCATCAATGGGAACATCGGCTTCCATTTTTATAAATGGTGAAAAATCTACATCTTGTGAGTCCGGAGGAGTCTCTGCTTCATTCTTCTCAAAAACTCAACATATCTGCTGGTGTAGACTTTTTGGTCTTTAGATCCATCAATTTATACCTAAGAGTCTCTCACCGTACCAATGAAGATATGTTTCTATGACTTCATGTCCAATTTCTTTACTTACCTTGTGTATGTGCATACTTTCTTTGCACTGAATACTCTAAGGTGTGTGTGCGTACCCAAAATTGTAGGGTCTTGCACCGCAGAACTGAGTTACACGTGCCCCAATGATGATACAGGTCTCCTTGCAAGGTTTTCAGGATCTGGAAAAGCTCTCCAAGTATGTGTTAACATCCCGCATGCCCCGCTTAGCTCCTGCGTGCTTTTTTTTCTCTTCTCCCCTCCTTTTCCTTTGTGTTTTGATCTTCGGTGAAAAAAGCGCCACCTGCTGGGTGGCGGTCACCCATGTCGCCGACCTACTCAAGGCGGCGGTCCTTCACGCATTTTCCAGAATGTTTTTTAAACGCGACTCACGTAAATTTCAACGTTACTAGCTTTTTTCACCGCCTTTGCTTGTATTTATGATTCTAGTTCCCTGGAATAGTGTTTTTACATTGTTTATGGTTAAAGAGTTCAATTTGGTTTTCACCTTTGGGTAAATGGGAATTCTATAAATAGCTGGCTTGTGCTCAAGCAAATGGCCCCTCAAATTTGCCTCTCAATTTCTCATTTCAATAGCTTAGTCTTTCAATTTTGCTTAGGATTCATAGTTTTATTTGTTGCATGCATGGTTAGTGTTGTTTAGCTGTTAAGAAGCCACATAATCTTCTTGTGCTAGTGTTGTTACTGTTTCATCCAATCAATTGGAGTAGGATAGTTTGGTTTTCAGTAGGAAGCCATTAAAGTTGCAAGTTTTGTTCGTTAAAAAGGATTAGTTTTAGGTTCTGGACATATTATGTTGTATGACTCGCAATAAATCCCGCTAGGAATTACATAAGCCAAGCTCTGTTCTCTTGCATTATCCCTCTCCTACTTGCATTGTATTCAGTCTGCATCCTAAGCTGCCATTATTTCGATACCAACTTCTGTTGATGCTAACATCACATGCTTTTTTGGATTCATGTGAGCACGAAGGAACGAGGAGATCTCACTGAGGGGACAAAGCCACACACAACCGGATTCGCCACTGTTTTGCAAAATCCAGGTTCAAGATTTCAAAGTTCTAGTTAAAACATATCAAATAGAGTAGTAAATCATTTCATTTCAGTTAATCTCACTTTCTATATTGCGGGAAGTCAGGGGATTGATAGTTTCTGAGAAACTATGATTCACTCCTCACTTCTGAGGTAGGATCAAGAGTCTTTCAAATAGATTAGATCAGTTATCTGGTTATTTAGAATAGATTTACAACTACACAGGCAAGTAGCTATACTCATTGCTTTGTTTGTTTTAATTTCGTTATTAGTTTAGTTGTCAATTTCTAGATATCTTAAATAGTTTCTCTTTCAAGATCGTTCAAATAGTTCATCAGAAAAACACAAAAATAGAGAAGTCATATATGTTGTAGATATACTTTACATAGCTAATTTACTTTGTTGCAGTTAGATTTACATCATTTCCTTTTGCATGACAATCACGAGACCTAGAGAGCCCAGAGAATACATATTCGAGCCAATCGTGCCCCAACCCAATCTTGTTACAGCAATAGCTGATATAGATCAGAATCCAAGTCTTCCGAACAACAACGGACTTACAACAAATTAGCTCACAGTTAAGAGGGTTAAACATAGAAGACGACCAAGCACACACGTTTTGGTCAAACCAGCCAAACTACAGATTACCCTAGATAAATATCCACATGACTGTAGAAGGGCTTGAAAGAGAGCAAACATTCGGTTGTGATCCTTTGGTCCCACATCCAAACGCAGGAGATATTTTCACTGACATAGACACTAGCTTAAGAATTCAGGTTGTCAAAACACCTTGTAAGGTACTCGAGAAGATTACACAACTTGCATTCCTAAATATAGAGGCCGAAAAGGCATACGACTACTGGATATTAGGGATTAGAGATTGATTCTATATATGACCATAGCAGGTCCACAACAACCACGAATCTATAGTTTTGATCCACAAATCCCACAACCCAACGAGTCCACAAGTCAATCTGACATTGATGTTGGTTTACGCACATCAGTATTCAGATCTACTCCACTTCCACCTATCATCATCACACAGTTATCCTTGTTAGACATAACAGCTAACAAAGCTAAAGATTTATGGACTAGACCAGAGAATCGCCCATAGAATCCACTATATATCCATCATCCATCTTATGACCCTATCTGGAGATATACATGAAACAATCCCAGGTCATTTTCTCGTATTCCACAACCTATAGATCAAATCACGCCAGAGCTCGATATTGATTGGAGCCTTCGAGCAGTCATCCTCGCCGACCGATCTATCACACCGATTCACATTAGGAGGGCCTTCGTTGCCTTAGATTCGCAGATTCCATTAGCGCATGTCGAAGACATAAGATTGCCCAATTAGCTTGTCCATACCCCGCATATATTCCATCCCCACCGGCTGTCTCGACACAACCTCGGAGGTCGGGTGCGAGGAAGAGTTACTTGTAGATTCCCATGCTCGCTTGTCACTTTTCCATCATACAAAATTGGTGAACCCAACGTGAAAGGAACAGTTTCTTCCCTTTTACCTTTCCCCTTTTAGTGTTTCATATTTCTTCCATCCACCTTCGCTCTTTCCCATTATTCTGCAGGGTATTCATATACCCCCCGAATATGTCGGGATTCAACGCATATGGCAGACCTCTCCTAGGTCTTGAAGCATATTACGATCAACTGAATAGACAGCCATCACCCTCGCTCTCAGCATGGGGTGACAACTATTCAACTAACCAATTGTCAACACAAACTCCGCCCCAAGGACTAGATATAGTTCTTCTTTCCAAATAGAGGAGTTGGATCAGCTCGCTCAAACGCAACACCCAGAGCCTTCAGGCTCAAATGCCATGACGTTTACAGGAGAATCTGGTTCATCTCCTCAGGTATTGCTTAGACCACAAATTAGTAGACAATCGGATCCATATCCATTTTTAGATGATGAACATTCAGTGCATTATGCCAGGAATGAACAACGCTCTCGAGTATGTACCCGCCTATAGGAAGTTTACAAACACAACCCGAGGTCTCGTTTCAAGAAAACACCTCCATGCCACTACCTATAGGAAATGCCCTCGGTGAAACTTGGCAGGGCAATGATCAGTTCATAGCGGGGTACCACATGCCCATACAACCTCAGGATATACGACAAACACCACTAAGGCAAAATACTGTGACTTTGCCAAATGAAGTCATCTCAACTTTAGTAGAAAAAGTTAGAGGGTTAGAACTTGCTCAAGCAAGTCAAAATTCTCAATTCATGCGTAGTAGAAATTCCAATCCTCCACATCATCCCGGCCAAGTAGACCTCCTCACAGGAATAGGCATGTTGGGCATGCCTCCTCAGTATTCACAACAAACCCCAACTAGAACCGCATTTTCTAACACCATTCCGGTGGAAAATATGACACCTCCCGGTCTAGTACAAAATAATCCATTCCTGGGCAATACTCCTCCATACTTGAACATGTATTCCAAATCACCGTAGGGAGATATGTTCTCTTCTCCTAGCATGTTCACTCAACCACAGGGATTTCCTTATGCCCTGCAAATGCATATGCCACGCCATATCAACAACCCATTCCACCTCCACCCCCTCAGCAGGCACCATCGATGGTCGAAACCTATGCGATAGGAACTTATTCAATATTTGAAAGAACCCTTAGACTTCACTATACGAAGCATCATGCTTCCAAGACCTCTTCCCGATTTTCCCAAATACAAAGGGGAAGGAGACCCGAATGCACATATCAAGGCCTATGCCATAGCCATTTGAGAACTACTCCCTTGGGATGGGGTTGTTGCTAAAATATTTCCCAAAACATTAGAGGGCATTGCCCTCGATTGGTATTACAGAATACCTGAAGCTTCCATACATTCGTTTAAACAACTCGTTTCAGAGTTCATCAAGGCATTTGACATGAACAAACTATTGAGAACAGGAATCAGGGAGTTCTTGCACATTAAACAAGAACACAATGAATCTGTTGCTCACTTCATCCAAAGATGGTGTACAGTCCTTTATTCTTCGGCAAGTGCTCCAAATATGGACCAAATGGAACTATGCAATTTATTCCTTCATTCTCTCAGCAGAGAGGTAAAGGAAGAAGTCCAGAAGTTCCCACTAAGGACTTATGATGAAGTACTTGAGAGCGCTCTCCGAATAGATCAAGCGGCAATAGATAGTGGTCGCAAGACGTATGGAACAAATGGGAGGCTAATCACCCCCAGCCAGAATACTACGACTTATCCTACTACCGCAAACGTCAATCAAGGACCTAAAATCCTTAACAAAAATCACAGCGTAACCACAGATGGAGTAACCAACCAAACAAAAAAAAAAATGTTGTAAATGCTCCACCGCCGATTAACAATCAATGAAACAACAACTTTACCCCAACAATCAATACAGTGGATTTTAATCATCCACAACAACAACAACAACAACAAAGGCAGACCCAGACACACGGTCCAAGTCAAAATTCAACTAGATATCAGAACCAAAACCAAAACCAAAGACAACAAATGCAAAATCCTAATGGTCAACGGTTTAATCAGAGTTTTGGACCACAATATGCGCCAAACCAACAACCTAGGAATTACAATCCTAACTCGTATTGTGGTTTCCACAAAATTCGAGGCCACGACACTAGGACTTGCTATGATTACAATAAGTTCATGCAACGTTTGCCAGAGGAACAAAGACAACTTTTCATAGATATGTTCTTGGTAGATCCTGCATCACCAGCCAAATACTTTTACAGGGGCAGTTTCCCCTCAAAATGCACCCCTCAAGATCTTCAACGATCCGCTCCCAAATCACAATAACAAAAATTAAATCCAAATGGGATGATAATGACAAGAAACAATGATCATGAAGCCCCGACTTCACTAAATCCACCTGTTCCACCACAATTAGGAAGTCAGCCACGACCCAAGATAGTCAGTTTAGTGGAGTTAGACATCGAACTACACGTGAGAAGTCAGAATAAGGACACGAGAGTATTCCTCTCAACCAAATCCAAGTTACCCGCTAGAGGCGTAGACAACATTCAACAGCCATTAGTAAAACCCGTAGGTGCCTATGATTTAATTAATGACCTAACAAAGACCTTCTCTCATATCTCCTTTTTGGATTTATTGAAGAACTCTCTTGCCCATAGGGCTGCTCTTTTAGAAGCATTAGGTTTAGGTCATTTAATTAACATCACTCCACCTCCCGAAACACAGGTAAACCATATAGACTTTGATATCCACCCTCCGGGTAGCCGATGATAGGATACTAAGTTTATATTCAAATAAACAAAATGCCAATAGACGCTGAGATTACACGCAGAGGTGATCCAGCCTTACATTTGCAAGTGTGGGTTTATAACAATTACGTTAAATGCGCAATGGTTGATGATGGGGCAGCAGTTAACATAGTTCCCTTCTCTTTCCTTCAAAAGCTAGGGTATGGAGAAACAAATTGTTCCACAACTCGAATACGCTAAGAGGCTATGATAGCCTTAAAGCCACTTCGATTGGAACTATAATACTACCAGTCACCTTAGGACCCAAAACAATCCTCACTAAGTTTTATATTATAGATCGGAAACTAACTATAATATGATCCTCGGCCAACCATGGATACACCGTATGAAGGCCATCCCTTCTACATTATTTCAAGAAGTAAGATTCCTACACTTAGGAAAGGTATTCATAGTAAAAGGCGATCCGAAACCATTCGATATACACCTAGCAGACCTGAAGAAAAGACCAGGCGTTCACTCTGAGTTTGAACTCCCAACAAACCAACTTAACAAGCCAACCAACTTGAAACTAGAAGAAAAGTTGGTACCTACAACGGAGTTAGAAGTTACGAACCTAATCAAGAATATCCCAGCCCTCAAGGAAGAGGCTAACACTTGTAGAAACAGTATCATTAGGAACTACTGCAAAAATTGTCGAATTGCTAGAACAAGATCTACCAATTTTCTTGCCATTTGATTCTATAGGCATGGGATATACCCTAGGAGTTGGTTCTCTTCCAGCAGAAGAACTCTGCATGGTAGAAGTAACCAAGCGGATGAAATAGATGGAACAAATGTCCCAACATCCATCTTCCCAATTAAATATTGGACTCTTCATTTCGATGGAGCTAGATGTCATTATGGGGCTGGGGCAGGTGTGATCTTTACTTCACCCGAAGGAAAAATCCTACCATTCGCCTTTAAACTAAATTTTGAATGTACAAACAACGGCGCTGAGTACGAAGCCCTCCTCCTTGGCCTCATCCTAGCTAAAAGGCTCGGTGTTAATGACATCAGGGTGTTAGGAGACTCTCAATTAATAGCAAACCAAGTCTCTGAGGTGTATGAGACTAGAGTTGAACACTTACAGCTCTACAAAACAACAGTATTAGATTTGAGCAAAGAGTTTGACTTCATATCAATTGAAGCAATCCCATGAGAACAAAATCTTCTCACATATTCGATAGCAACCTCAACTTCACGTTTCACTCCAAGCAGTGAGTTGGAGGACACCCGTTTCATGGTATCCCTTCGCACTGAACCATTAGTGAAGAAAATGTCAAACCCTCTTTTAACGAACATAGCTGAGAACAAGTCTACTAGCTTAGATCACGTTGATAGTGATAGAGCTACTCTTGATTACTTAAACGCCTATGTAGTGTTACATCTCACCCATCACGTGGTAGATTTTCTTTAATCCCACATTCATCTTCTTACTTCAAAATCCCATGATAGAGCTTCCCCAAAAGGAACTTGACATATACGCGGTAGAGAATGGAGAAGATCTGAACTACCTCCAGCCCTCCCTGAGTTTGAAGAAGGTACACTTCTTTAATCAAGAAACAATTGATATTAACATCGGAACGGAAGAAGAACCAAAGATCTTGAAACTAGGATCTTCGTTAACTCCAGAAGAAATAGAAATACACACTCGAATCCTCAAAGAACATCAGAAGGCTTTTGCATTTAATTATAAAGAAATGACAGGGGTTGCACCACACATCGCGGTACATAACCTCGTCACCAAATCAGATGCAAAACCAATTAAACAAAAATCGAGACCAATGAAACCCAAGGTAGCTCTCATGGTGAAAGAAGAAGTAATGAAACTCCTCCAAGTGGGATTCATCAAACCGGTCGATTACTCTCAGTGGGTATCTAATATCATTCCCGTTCTCAAAAAAATGGGAAGATACGCATTTGCATAGATTTCTGAGACATTAACAAGGCGTGCCCTAAGGATGACTTCCCATTACCATCCATAGATGTCATCGTTGACGCAACAACTAGATTTGAGATTTTGTCTCTCATGGATGGATTCTCGGGATACAATCAAATCAGAATATCCGAACAAGACCAAGCCAAAACCATGTTTATAACTCCTTGGGGAACCTATTGCTACGCTGTTATGCCATTCGGTCTCAAGAACGCTGGCACTACATACCAACGGGAAATGACGTATATATTTCACGATCTTATACACAAAATCATGGAATCCTATGTAGATGACTTGTTAGCTAAAGCCAGGAAGCGTTGTGATCACCCTGGAAGTGCTCCATATCATTCTTTCACGTTTGATAGAATATGGAGTCACACTAAACCCAGAAAAATGCATATTTGGTGTGATAGGAGGGAAGCTCCTAGGTTACATTATATCGTCACGAGGGATCGATGTAGACCCAACTAAAATATGGGCTGTTCTTGAAATGATCCCACCATCGATGAATCTGGAATCAGGTCATTTCTTGGGAAACTCGGTGCAATCCGAAGATTCATCCCAGATTTAAGCTTTGCCATTCATCCAATCAACAATCTACTCAAGAAAGAGTACAATATCGATTGGACTGAAGACTGCAATGAGGCTTTCAAGCAGTTAAGCATTTCTTGTTGTCACCACCTACGCTAATGCCTCCTAAGCCAGACCGCCCTTTAATCTTATATTCACGAGCTACCAATGTCTCGCTAGCCTACATGCTAGCCCAAGAAGATGATGACAAATGAGAATGTGCGATCTATTTTATTAGCCGAACATTACTCGATTATGAGACACGTTATACGCAAGCAGCAAGAATGCCTCACCATAGTCTTCGCAACCAAACGCTTAAGACATTACATGCTAAATCAAGAAACAAGGGTCATTGTAAAAATAGACCATTTACGAACTTTCCTCACGCAAGGATCCTTGTCTAAAAAGGTTGGACGCTTTATAACCTTAATGGGTGAATTTGAATTAACTTTTGTAAACCAGAAGTCCGTTAAGGGACAAATCATTGTAGATTGGTTAGTTGATAACCCGTTGGATGGAGGCGATCTAGTAGATCTAGATTTTCCCGATGAATGCATATATTACGTCGAAACTAGACCTCCCATCTCTGAATGTCCTTGGTATACTGATATTATTAATTATATCATGGGCCATGCATATCCAGAAGGTGCTACACCACAACAAAGAAGGCGGTTACGCATTATCGTAGCTAAATACATTATTATAGAACAAGTGCTCTATCGTAAGGCTTTCGATGGAATGCTTCTAAGGTGTGTTGACACAGAAGAATCCAAGAAGATTCTCCATGAATCTCACAGTGGAATATGTGGAGGCCACTTTGGTGGTCACGCCACCGCTCGCAAAATACATCGATGGGCTATTTCTGGCCCACTCTAGAGCACGACGCAGTAGAGTTTGTACGCAAGTGTCATAAATGCCAAGAATTTTCCCACGAGATTCACATGCCGACACAAGCTCTACAACCAATCGCAACTCCATGGCCCTTTTCTACATGGGGCCTAGATTTGATAGGGAAATTCTCTCCCTCATCTACAGATGGCCATAACTTCATAATCACGGCCACCGAGTATTTTACTAAATGGGTAGAGGTTATGCCTCTTACCACTGTACTAGGTGTCATGATCACCAAGTTCATTTTGAACCAGATCATTTGCAGGTACGGTGTCCCACAAATCATTATCTCAGATAATGGCACTTCTTTTAAGAATGACAAAGTCCATGAGCTATGCAGTAAATTTAAAATAAACCATCATACAGCCTCCCTGTATTACCCTCAAGCCAATGGACAAGCTGAAGCAACAAACAAGACATTAAAAGCTATTCTCCTTAAAACGGTAAAAGAAAATAAACGAGATTGGCATTTAAAGTTATACCTAGCCTTGTGGGCCCACCGAACCTCAATAAGAACACCCACAGGAGCAACTCCTTTCTCATTGGTATTTGGAGCAGAAGCAGTTCTCCCACTTGAGGTTGAAATACCCAGTCTCCGCATCTCATTACAAGGGATTCTGGATGAAGACGCTTATAGAGAAGCATGTCTCTCCCAACTAGAAAGCCTAGATGAGGCCAGGTTAGACGTTGAACAACAGCATAGAGTTTATGTTGACCGGATGTGCCGGCAGTATAACAAAAAGGTCTATGAACAAGATATATATGAAGGAGATTTAGTTCTAAGACTAGATAGCCGGATTGACAAAAAGACCGGTGAAGGAAGGAAATTCCAGCCCAAATGGTTGGGCCCATACCGAGTCACGAAAGACTATGGAAATGGTGCATATCTCTTATGTACACTGGAAGGCGAGGAATTCAATGAAACAGTCAATTCCTTGCATCTTAAATGATTCTATGCATAAGCAACCCGCACTGTTTGTATAATTATATCTACATTGCATCTTCATGTAGTTAGGTTCATTTTGTCCACTTGTTTTGTATAATTTTGTGATCAAGGAACTTATTCTCAAAGCAATTCATTACAAACTTCTGATGGTATTGACATAATCATGCAAATCATACTTCTTCACTTTCATAATCACATCACCTATTTCTGAATCATCTCATCAAATAAAGCTAGATATGACAAAGTCTTAACGGTAACCATACCAAGGTCTGCATGCTTGTTCTCACTTTTGGTTTCTTCCTAGGATAGGTGTCTTGCCTATGGTCTATTCTAGAAGCTTCATCGTGTCACATCTATCCCGTATGCATATCTCTTTGGAAATAAGAACATACTGACATTTTTCTCAAATATATAAATCAAATGTAGATCAAACAGAAAATTTTATTTTTACACATTTCCTTGCCCTACCAACCTTCGGTGATGAGCTTGTGTCTCTTACTAGTGACATAGGGTTGGGAAAGGATGGGAATGCCCTTACTCACCTGTACCTTGTCCATGGTGATAAGCCCACGCTTCTTACTAGTAGCATGGGGCAAGGTGTAGGGGGTCCTCTTGACAAATAAACGTTGAAGGTCATAAGCAAACAATTCAAATGAACCTTTGAAATCTTGAGTCAAAAACAAATGAATCAGATGTCCAAAATTCCAAGAGAGCTCAAAACCCCGAAAACCAGATTTTGTCTACCATGTGGCCATCTATGGATCTAAGTCTAGATAAACCGCAAAGCAAGTAGCATTCTAAACTATGGAGTCACTCGAGTAGAGTAGGTTTGTAGCATCCTAATTTGGTTCCACCAAATCTTTGTCTATCTCTCATCACTACCATTCAACAAATTTCATAGCTTGTGCCCTTTCTAGCTCTCGGTGATGAGCCCTCGCATCTTACTAGTTACGTGGAGTTAGGAATGGGGCAAGTTCATCTGCTCATCATACCGGTTTATCATCTCATTTTGTCACAACAAATATGAAGTACCGACAAATTGCTTATAGAAACTAAAGTTCAAGATCACATTGTGTCTACATTATCATACATCAGCATCACGAAATACAAAAAGAAAGAAAGCACTTGTATCATTTGTTCTCCACTGCATACATTTTGAAAAGCATATAAAAACAACATTATAGTTTACATGTGGAAATGAATCACAAAATCATAGATACCAAGAGTCTGATCCAAAAAGAATATATATATATATATATATATATATATATATATATATATATAAGTTTCTGTATAATGCCATCATGTGCTAAGCATGGTCAAAATGCTCAAAGAGCCCGAGAAATACAAAATACATCATACAAACAATCTAAGAGAGCCATGCGGCCTCTCAACCCCTATGAGATCCCTCTGAAGGTGCATGCCCATGTCTAGGACTCGGCTACGCCGGCGCTCTGAGTGCACGGAGGGCTCATGGTCCCGAGGAGCAGCTGTGGCCTCGCCATGAGAGTGACTCCTCATCAGACACTCTTTGTCCTGTATCCTACCAACTCGGTGTGAAGGGTAGTCACCATCCTGGCCACATGCCAGATAGGGGAAAACATTGGTATGCCTACCGGCTGCTGAGGGCTCCCCTGCATCCACGATAACTCCGCACGGGTCTTCTCCATGGGGATCATCAGGGTATCAGTGCATACCCAGTGAATCAGGTCTCGCCACTCGTCAGCAGTCTCTGCAAGCAAAGGAGAAAAATGAATTAGAAATAATCAAAAGATAGAAACAAAAACAAAAGGAGAGATAGCAACTAAGACAATCATAGCTAAAAACAAATATTAAAGAGAAGGATGATAACTCACTCGATCTCCGGCCTCCAAGATGGATCTCTAGGGTCAACACCTACCACAGATGCCACCGCTAACTGATGCGATCCTCCTATTCCTGGAGCTACCTAATGTCCTACTACGGACTCATCCTCTCTTCCCAAACCCTGAGAAAGCGGCTCCTCTGAAGCTAGGGTCACCCTCTCCACACTCTTCTCTACCCTCTCCGCATGTAAGATATCCTGAGTGTCATGCCACTCAGGATCGTTGTCCTCCTCTCCACCCACTCACTGACCTCAGCCTCTAGTATCCTCCTTCGTCTCTCCCCCTGTGAACTCCTCGGACTCAGAGTCTATATCAATGGGGTTGTCACTACTGTGGGTGGGACCGACGGAAATCTAAAGTAAGGGTGCTCGAGGAGCACCGGCTCTCCCTCGAGCACGTACCACTCACCTGGCTGCAATAGGAACGCCAGGAGTAACAACTTGTCCAACCCCAGCCTCTAGGACCTCCTCTAGCCTCCCAGACCGATCTAAACACTGGCACCACTAGGGGAAGCATATCGATGTAAGGAAGGCCAAACTGCTGAGGCACTCGAGCAAAAGGATGTGTCTCCACCTTCCCCGTCCTGTCCACAAGCTACCTTGTGGTAGAGCAAGAGATCAAAGTAAGGGCCTCCTCACCCCATAACCCTACCATGGCCTGATAGGGTGTGGCCTCCATATCATCAGTAGTCAAGGAGGTGACTGGCTGGTGGGGTGCTCTGAGCACCAACATATCTGTCCATCTGGCTACCCTCACGGCTCCGGGATCTGCCACCTCTACACCTCTCCCATAAGGGATGAAACGCTCATAGACCCAACTCATAACCAAGGTCGGATGGCTCAATGACTGCCCCTGTAAAAATGAACCACCCGGTACAGATCATGATAAGTGGTCCCAAGAATGTCAGCTCCCTAGGCGTAAATCTAGCCATGTCCCTCAATCTGTGCAATGATGGGGGACCAACAATAAAGTAAAGTGTCTCCTCCTTGTCCCCCGATCAATCTCGAGGCAAGGATCCCCATAATGGCCTGGACAAATCAAGGGGATAGGCAGGCTAGGAATAGATCGACCCTCACCCCCTTCTTCGAACCAGTGGAGATGACTACGTCTCCCATATATGAAGCCCACTATGCTATCTGAGCCTGTGACCCTACTGTCTCAAGTGTGAGCCATCTCCCGATGATCGGACCCCCAAGATGCGGTAAACATCCTCCAAAGTAATGGTCCACTCACCCCTGACTCCTAGAAATCGGAAAGTGTTCCGATCAGCATCCCAATATGAAAACAAGTCACAAAGTATGTGACTAGAAGGTGCAACATGCGGGACCCGTGATATACGCAATATACCGGCCCTCTGAAGAGTGTCCTACTCATCCTGAGAAAGTGCATCCAATACTGCTGGAAGCCAATCACACTCTCTCTCTCGACTCCATCTGATATACTCCTCCTTCACCTGCATACACCCAAAAACATACAAAAGGGAGTAAGTTAGTATTCAAAATGACATTAGAAAAATCATTAAGACATATAAGAATGCTAGAAACACAAAAACAATTTCAAACAAGTACTCTTTTAGCATTCTGTGAAGAACCGCCGCCCTGAGCAGGGTGGCGGCGGTTCAGAACCACCTTTGAATCCACCTTAAAGGCGGCGGTCGTGTCCCGAATTTCCACGCGGGTCACATGCCCTAAATGACGCCTAAAAACACCAAAAATGACTATTTTTGACCAAAACAAAGCCTACCCATTAGGCGCCCCCTAAGTGACCCTATTAAAACTGACATTTTCAAAAATAATCCCCCATGACAAAGATTTCACCATTTTAACATTTTGGGGATAAAATGGTAAATCGAGAAAAACTAACTTGTGATCTCACGGGTCGGTGTTCCGCTCGTGGAGGCATGATCACAATCTCGTCCCGAACGTTTTGACTATACTCTCGTCAGAAACCGTCACCATGGGTCCTAGAGCTCAAAATCAATCAAATCAACACGCAAATGAATAGGAAAATGGGCCCACTTTTATATATATAGCATCCTGACTTGTTTTGAATGCCCCTTTTCACATGTTTGGAGCGCCGACGGAGGTAAGTTCTATCCCCGCACAAATGGTACGTCCTCATTTCATATTATTTTAGTATTTATTTTCTGATCTATTTTGTCTATCTGCACTTGATTCCTCTTTTCATTTTGCAGGTAGTGCAAATCTTAGAGGGCGTCATTTCGACACACGGGCGTGTCAGGTATAAATTTTAACTTCCCATTTTGGGACCGCCATACTTGGACCCACCGTTCTACGCCTCTTCATGGCTAAAACGCTTCTCCAAGGGGGCAATATGTACGTACCCAAAATTATAGGGTACTGCACCGCCAAAACACAGTTACACGTGCCCCAATGATGATATAGGTCTCCTCGTAAGGTGTTTGGGATCCGAAAAGCTCTCCAAGTATGTGTTAACATCCCACATGCCCCGCTTAGCCCCTGCGTGCTTTGTTTTCTCTTCTCCCTCCTTTTTCTTTGTGTTTTGATCTTCAGTGTGAAACCACCACCTGTGTGGCTGCCTAGGCGGCGGTCCTTCACGCATTTTCCAGAATGTTCTTTTTAACACGACTCACATAAATTTCAACGTTTACCATCTTTTTCACCACCTTTGCTTGTATTTATGATTCTGGTTCCCTGGAATAGTGTTTTTGCATTGTTTATGGTTAAAGAGTTCAATTTGGTTTTCACCTTTGGGTAAATGGGAATTCTATAAATAGTTGGCTTGTGCTCAAGCAAATGGCCCCTCAAATTTGCCACTCAAATTTGCCTCTCAATTTCTCATTTCAATAGCTTAGTCTTTCAATTTTTCTTAGGATTCATAGTTTTATTTGTTGCATGCATGGTTAGTGTTGTTTAGCTATTAGGAAGCCACATAATCTTCTTGTGCTAGTGTTGTTACTGTTTCATCCAATCAATTGGAGTAGGATAGTTTGGTTTTCAGTAGGAAGTCATTAAAGTCACAAGTTTTGTTCGTTAAAAAGGATTAGTTTCAGGTTCTGGACATATTATGTTGTATGACTCGTAATAAATCCCACTAGGAATTGCATAAGCCAAGCTCTGTTCTCTTGTGCTATCCCTCTCCTACTCGCATTGTATTCAGTCTACATCCTAAGATGCCATTATTTCGATACCAACTTATGTTGATGCTAACATCACATGATTTTTTGGATTCACGTGAGCATGAAGGAACGAGGAGATCTCACTGAGGGACAAAGCCACACACAACTGGATTCGCCACTGTTCTAAAATCCAGGTTCAAGCTTTCAAAGTTCTAGTTAAAACATATCTAATAGAGTAGTAAATCATTTCATTTCAGTTAATCTCACTTTTGATATTACCGGGGAAGCTATGGGGATTAATAGTTTCTGAGAAACTATGATTCACTCCTCACTTCTGAGGTAGGATCGAGGGTCTTTCAAATAGATTAGATCAATTATCTAGTTATTTAGAATAGATTTACAACTGCACAGGCAAGTAGCTATACTCAGCTGCTTTGTTTTTTTTAATTTTGTTATTAGTTTAGTTGTCAATTTCTAGATATCTTAAATAGTTTCTCTTTCAAGATCGTTCAAATAGTTCATCAGAAAAACACAAAAATAAAGAAGTCATATATGCTATAGATATACTTTACATAGCTAATTTTACTTTGTTGCAGTTAGATTTACATCATTTCCTTTTGCATGACAATCACGGGACCTAGAGAGCCCAGAGAATACATATTCGAGCCAATTATGCCTCAACCCAATCTTGTTACACCAATAGCTGATATAAATCAGAATCTCGTAATCCAAGTCTTCCGAACAACTCCAAGCTTACAACAAATTAATTCACAATTAAGAGGGTTAAACATAGAAGACGACCAAGCACACATGTTTTGGTCAAACCAGCCAAACTACAGATTACCCTAGATAAATATCCACATGACTGTAGAAGGGCTTGAAAGAGAGCAAACGTTTGGTTGTGATCCTTTGGTCCCATAGCTAGACGCAGGAGATATTTTCACTGACATAGACACTAGCTTAAGAATTCAGGTTGCCAGAACACCTGTAAGGTACTCTGAGAAGATTACACAACTTGCAGTTCTAAATATAGAGGCCGAAAAGGCATACGACTACTGGATATTAGGGATTAGAGATTGATTCTACATATGACCATAGCAGGTCCACAACAACCACGAATCTACGGTTGTGATCCACAAATCCCACAACCCAACGAGTCCACAGGTCAATCGACATTGATGTTGGTTTATGCACATCAGTATTTAGATCCACTCCACTTCCACCTATCATCATCGCACAGTTATCCTTGTTAGACATAGCAGCTAACGAAGCTAAAGATTTCTAGACTAGACCAGAGAATCACCCATAGAATCCACTATATATCCATCATCCATCTTATGACCCTATCTAGAGATATACATGAAACAATCCCAGGTCATTTTCCTCGTATTCCACAACCTATAGATCAAATCACGCCAGAGCTCGATATTGATTGGAGCCTTCGAGCAGTCATCCTCACCGACCGATCTATCACACCGATTCAAGTTAAGAGGGCCTTCGTTGCTTTAGATTCACAGATTCCATTAGTGCGTGTCAAAGACATAAGATTTCCTAATTAGCTTTTCCATACCCCACGTATATTCCATCCCCACTGGCTATCTCGGCATGACCTCGGGAGGTCGGGTGCAAGGAAGAGTTACTTGTAGATTCCCATGCTCACTTGTCACTTTTCCATCGTACGGTGTGCAATAGATGGTTTCTACTTTGACCATGCTTCTTGTGGTGTTACTCCATCAAGAGCAACTGTGGGCACTTTGTTCAACAAATACATTGTTGTCTTTGTTGCTTCTTCCCAGAATGTCTTTGTAAGTCTAGATTCATCGATCATGCATCACACCATTTCCATGATAGTATGATTTCTTCTCTCAACAACACCATTCTGTTGTGGTGTGTGTGGAGGAGGCATTTGTCGATGAATCTCATGAGTTTGTAGGTAGTCTTTGAACTCATTACGATGAATTCCCCCTCGATCTAAGTGGAGAGTTCTAATGTGATGACTAGTTTCATTCTCAACTAGCTACTTTGAACTTCTTGAAAGTTTCAAAAGCTTCAATTTTCTTGCGAAGACAAAAAATCCACATTTTCCTTGAATAGTCATCAACACATAGCATGAAGTATTGAAATCCAGAATGACTCGGTTGCATCGGACCACAAAGATCGGTATGAACCAGATCAAGCTTACCATGAGCTCGATATGTACTCTTTTGGAATGAAGCTTTATGTTTTTTCTGCTAGGCAGTGAGGACACTTGTTTGTATCCTTTTGAAGAGATGGTAGCCCATGTACCATATTATGCCGGTGAAGTGTCTTGAGATACTTGAAACTAACATGACCAAGTCTCTGATGCCACAATTGTGTTGAGGTAGAGTTCTTAGCCACAAGTGTCTGATCATCTCTGTGGACAAAATCAAGCTGGAACATGCATCCCACATTGGAGGCTTTTGTAACTATTTTCAAGCCTCGTGATTTGTCTCGAATCAAACACGTTTTCTTACCGGAATGACTATCAAAGTCAATTTTTAAGTTGTGATCTAGGAGTTGACTAATTGAAAGTAGATTCTTTGTCAACTCAGGGACATATAAGACATTTGATATTCTGCAGTTACATGAACCAAGGGATAGAGAAATGTTCCCAATCCCTTGAGTTGTATATGAAGAATCATCGCCCAACGAAACATGGTTTTTCAAAGGTGTGTCCCTCATTGAGGTAAACTAGTCTTTGTGGCTGGTCATGTGTCGAGTGGATCCTGAATCAACATACCAAGCATCACTAGATGACATGGATGGTTCACTTGATCGAGCAGTGTACAAGAAGTCTTCATTATCTAAATATTCTTCTTGCTTAGCAATGTTTCCTTCTTTGATGGGGTCTTCTTTTCCAGTTCCCCTTTTTCTACCCTTGATTGTAGTTTGTATGTCCTTTGTGAGATTGTTGGTGTTGAGGTCTAGAGTTTCTTGATGAACCTTTCTTGTAAGTATTATACCAAAAATCTTTTAAGTCATGTCCTCTTTTGCAAATTGGACATTGTTTCTTCTATTGTTTGTCCCCTTGATGTTGATATTGATTCTGATGTTGGGACTTTTTATAGGAATTAGGTTTTCCTTTACCTTTTCCTTTCCATTTTTGATGTGAAGAAAGTGCATGCTCCTCTTCATCATCCTTATTGTGCATGGCTTCCTCTTGTTGCAATAGGTTTACCAGCTTTTCAAAACTAACTGTCATATCTGACACATTTAGTGTTGTGAAAAAATGCGGTAAGAAGAGGGGAGTGCTCTCAAAACAATGGGAATGAGAGCATCATCTGTGACCGCTTCTCCCAGGGCTAGAAGTGAAGCCCTCAACTCTGTAACTCTTCTTAAGAAAGCTTCAATTTTCTCATTCTGCTTGAACTTCAGTGTATGTAACTGACTCTACAAATTTAGTATGACATTCTTATTTTTGGCCTCATATACATGCACAATTTATCCCATGCTTCTTTGGTGTTTTTTTATCATCTCAAATGTGGGGTTGCACATTGTTGGACACTCCAAACAAGATGATGAGTTTTGCCTTCTGATCTACTTTATCAAACTATCGTTGTTGTGTTATATCAGTAGTTGATCTAGTCAAAGTACCATTCACAATAGTCCATATCTCTTCAAACTCAAGTTGTGTCTTGATTTTAGTCTTCCATGCAGCATATTTGTTTCCTCTGAGTAGTTTTGAATCTGGAAGAAAAAATTTGGGGGCATTGGTGCCCATTTTGCATAAATCACTGACAGGGTTTGGCTCTTATCACTCCAGGTATAAGGTCTCCCAATCTATATACCGTCAGTCTGATATACCGAACCTTTCTATATACGCACCCTTCCAATATACCCGGCAGTACGTGGAAGAAGATCACCCTTTCTATATACTCGGCGGTACATGAAAGAGGCATTAACATACATGAAAGAATTCAATACGTGGTACCAAGAAAATATTAAAAGGGGTCTATGTGATTATTGACACCGGCTCAAAGAAATATCCTCATACGTGCGCATAACTCGTTATATACTTGGATAATTTCTCAATCTGGATTTATGTCGTGCAATCATTCACAGATGGATGGGATGGCTCATAGTGTGTGCACTGTGACCTTATTACTCCCCGTCGATTTAAAGGGTCGATGCCCAAACGACATTGTTGCAGCTATATTAGGCATTAAGTGTAATAGTAGTCGTGACAACTTTACCCATAAGCGCTTCCCAGAGGCACTGTATATACCAAACATTGCGAATGAGATCTAGGATCTCGTGAGTGTTATAGAACCAATTTTTACTATTTTTTATTACAACTCTCTACCAGTTTCTGAGTAGTTTACAATATTTTTGGTTGACTATGACAACTTGCAAATTAGTACAATATACTGAAGCATGTAATTACATTCAAAAATCTAGAAAAATTGAATGACAGGCAAAAAAAAATTGTTTTGCAGACCCTGGTGGCCTCTAAAGCCCAAAACGACCTTATGAGCAAAGAATTGTAAAAAAAATGGCTGAACATGCAATATTTAGCTATCCCCCCTTTGGAAAATGTTTCTTAGAAGGAAAAAATATGCCTAATAGGAGACAAAAATTGCCCTATATTAGGGTTTTCCTCACTAAACTTTTAGAAGGTTGTTTAGCTGTAACAAAGTTGTTTGGAGATAATTTTTCAGCTAAATATGCCTCTAACTAGCGTGGCGGTTTCACGCTAAATGTCAAAATGCAAATTTTTTGTGTTGGGGGTGGGGTTTGAACTTTGCACCTCACTCACCCAAGTTTTTCCCTCTATCCACCTTGGCTATATGAGCACTTCAACTAAAATGCGAAGCATATTATATTTAATGAAGTGAAGAAACAACTCACTTTTTGAAAAAAGTGACGCCAGCCGGTGAGTAGATCTCCACGTGGATGCATGCTTGGAGGAGGGTAGTTAGGGCTTCCATGTAATTTCTCATCGTAGAAAACAGATCTTATTATATTGTTATCTCCTTGCTAATCTCCTCGCTTTGCAAAGTTTATATGTTGTCATTGTTTATTGATTTTCTCTTTTTTTTTTATTATTACAGTCGTGTGGAGGAAGAAGGGCGCTTCTTTGTATCATGTTCATTTGTATCTACTTTTTGCTCTATGTTTTTTTATTTATCAGCTGAAATTTTCTCCACCATGTTTTTCTTTGTATTTGTTGCTCCTTTCTTTGTTTGTAGGTGATGTTCAAAGGACAACTTGACCACTGTTATGTGCAGGTTCGTGATTGATCACTATGGAACAACACAATGCTTGGCTCATCCAGGTGTACAAAGCCTCTTGGATTAAAGCCAATGTGTAACTTTACCACTTGAGAATGGCTCGGTGGGAAGCTAATGCAACTCGCCAATATCCATTTGAAAAAATCTCAATCAAATTTCAACGTGATGAATTGGTTCGATGAATAATGGTGGAACTCGATCACGGGCTTAGTGGGAAGCTCTGACAACTCTCTTTGGGAGCTCTGCAAACAACTCCTCCTTGAAATTTGATAAGTACGATAATATTATCTGTAACTAAACAATTTAAAAACAAAACCCCTCATGGGGAAATTTTATTATTTTTTATTTTTAATTCTTGTATATCTATTAGCTCCAAAAAAATTTGCACAGTGCGAGAGAGCACCAAGGCAAAAAAATTGCTTTCCGTTTACCTAGAGATCGCATAGGAGGTTGTGAGATGCGGGAGTTCCTGGGAAGCCGCAGGAGGCAATTGGCTCTCGATGAAGCAATTGTCTTCTCCAAAAATTTCCTTCCTCTCGCAACCTTTCTCTAACCTTGTCAAGAGCTTCAACCACCTACTCGGTACCAAATGTAAAAAGGGATCAAGCCCGTAGAATTATATTAATCAATAGTTTCATAATACAATAGAGCAATGCTACAATATTTATACATATTGGATAGCCGATACAAACAAATATGAAGTTACAACTATGCAACAACAAACTAAAATATAGTAGCTTCCAAAGTACATCCGGGAAGCACAAATGAATAAAGACATAATTGTTATAACAATATAAAAATTATACCTGTGAAATATAACAAGACAAATATGGTTAATAAAACCATACAACATTATACAACTAATTAATATAACGTAATAATTAATTAATAACAATATTTAAATAATTAATTATACAATGCATAATTAATTATCCTAACAAAAAGAACATAAACATTAGAAGGTACTCGGGAAACATTGAATATGGAATAAAATTTTATAAACCCTTATAAAAGGTTTAGTTCAAATTTGAGAAAAATGTTAATATCAAGCAAATAAATGCTTGGATAAACGAAAATCCTGACAGATAATTTTATTCTATCCAATTTGACAATAAGGTAAACCATCAAATCATTGCATGCATTTTGATCTCAAGTATGTGAGCTATGACTTAACTATTGAACACAAATCGAAAAACACACATTGTGATGAACATGCACCCTAGATGCCAATTTATGATATTAGATTGTTCCTACTGGGAGGATCAACCAAAATTCTATGCCAAAAAGAGTCCAGAGAAGAATCTTTCTCCACAAACATTATATGATTCATTCCAATGCAAATCTAAATCAACATTTTGTTCATGAGGCCCATATTCCTCCAAGGGTAAAAATAGACATGTTCATAATTCTTTGGTGTTCATAGCATGTTCTGATGCTTTTGTTTTGACACTAGCCTACTCATTGATCAAAGTTGGAAAAAGTCATTTTTTCAAATAGTTTGCATACCTTTCCATGTTTGTACATTTTGCATTAGTATATGTCTAGGAAATTGCAAAAAAACCAAACCAAATAAACGATGAAAATTTACATCTAAAGTGTTGTCTCCATATGCATTCAAGAAGTATCTTTCATCATTACCTACAAATAGTGTGGCTAGAGAATACAATAGCATCCCCACCGATACCATGGATTAGGAAATTATTCTTAATGGAACATCATCATCAACAATAATGTACCTAATTACGAACAACATGAACACCCCCATCAACAATATTGGATAGATATTTTGTGTTTATGTTGGTTGTGCCTATGTTTGTAACCAAGGCTTTCTCCTTATAATCCATGAATAGGGGAAAAAGTGTTTTCATGAAAATCTAAAACAATAAAACTCAATGAACAAGGGAAACTCCTTCGTAAAATGAAAAAACAAGCAGAGTAAACAGAGAGATCAATGTCACTAACTATTTCCATGGTTTTACATCCGGAGAGAAATATTAGATGTCATTAATCCAAAAATACATGTGTCACCCTCTCAAGATAAGGAACGCCTATTGGCGTGAAAAAATGCAAGGTTTGAATAGAAATAGTTAAGAGGGATCCATTACAGATGCTTCTGAAGGAAGTGGTAACAAAATTATGAAGAGATGAGGCTCCAACCAATGACCTATTTGAACCGGTTTTCTTCTCCATTACATATTTTCTCATAGCTTTCAAAGCTAGAGGTTTATCACATCCCTATATCTATTGGGTTAGTCATGCGGTGGAGTTGTTGTTACTTCCAATGCCTGAATTTATAGCTCACACAGATCATTATGCTTGCTATTAAAAATTCTCTCCAAGATTACATCATCTTTTGTTTTCCAAGGGTTCACCCAAGAATGTGTTATCCAAATTACAAATGCACCTATCTTTTAGGAAAATTCCACCTATACTAAAAACTGGATAAAATTCGTTATCCCTTTTTGTGGATACACGAGTAGCACAAATGATAAATTTTGTCTGCGTAGGTGTCACAAAAACATCCACACCTGAATATCCATGTGTAATCTCCTAGGTAATAACCGCAATTAGAAGTGCAAAAAAAAATTTGAAAATGTTTTATTCCTGCAGCCTTGCAGCGTAATAAATCCTGGATCATCAATATGCAGGATGTCAGTAATTCCTGACCACGCTTGCCAGACCTTTCAAATACAAAATTTATTTCCTCATACTTCAAAAGCAAATCAAGAGCCTCCTCTAGTCTAAATGCTTCAAGTGGAAGTAAGCCTTGGAACCCACAGTCACGAGCCTTATGAGGCCTATAGTCTCAAATCTTTCTCTAATACATATAAGATTAATTCATGGGTAGTAAATTATTACATTGAGATCCTTCTAAGTCCTAAAATAACCTAGTGATTCTAACAACATGCTAATAATATTGAACAATACATCTAACAAAGAAAAAGAGATATATCAAACCAAGAACCTCAAAGCAAGTTTTTATTTCACATATTAATTAGAACAAGAACTCTTACATTGATTACAAGAACTCTGTGTGATTGTTTCTCTTGTGATACAAAAAATTATCAAGTGAAAAAAATCATGTTTGTTTAAGAATTGACCAGAAATATTTTCATCTTAATGTACAATTTTAATAAAGTAAGATCTAGCCAAAGTCAATACATAACCATCAAGAGATGTACTATTAATTTCCCACAAACAATTCAAATGGGATGAGCTATATTGATAAATCATGGGAACTTTCAAAGCAAAGTGCTCCATGCTTGAATCCCTAAAGGACATGTTTGGGTAGAGAACTGGGTGTTGTGTACCCCAAAGAAAAGGCCAGGTGTAAGTCCTAGAAGACCGTAATGGAAGAAGAGATCCCCTTGGAAAATAAATGAAATGTTACATTAACAGAAGAGCTAGGTGCTAGTCTCGGAAGATAGCATATCCTTGGCATCTAAAGGGAAGATAACTCCATGAGAGGAATTTGACAATACAAAAATTTGAGACATTTGAACCAAGGATCTTAGTAGAACTTTTAGTTTTAGAAATCAGTTAGAAAAAACCCCATAATCATGCAATGTAGCTAGAGTTGGATAAACACACATCCATATAAAATACTTCTCTAATCAACACTTTTACAGCTTAAATAGACAAAACCCAAATCCATACCTTCCTAACAAATGCAGATGGTTCTATGTCACCATGAGAGGTAAATTCCTCCTCCATCCTTGAAAATCCACTTTCCTAGGGAAAAGCATTCCCCTTAACCCTTCTCAAAAACCTCTCTAAAGTCCCTTCCAACCAATCCCCTGCTTACCACATCACAATATAAAGTTTAAGCCAAAACCCATTTTCTATCTAACCCTTAAAAAACTGTTTGTCACTGTTCTCAAAACACCGACCTCATCAAATCCAACAAAAATGTATTGTACTTTTGTTTTCAATTAAACTAAAACCATATTTCTCTATAACCCTAAAACCGTTGTTTCCCACCATCATCAAAACACCCAACTCATGCGGAAACCAACCAAAAATTACCATAGATTATTTCCTCTCGCAAAAATTAAGCTAAAACCCACTTTCTCTTTAACCCTAAAAACATTGTTTTTCACCGATTCCAAACCATCTGCGTGATCCAATCCAACAAAATAAGTAACTCACGATGTAATTTAATTTTCAAATTATCCTTGAAGTTTTCATTTCAAATGCCTGAAACAAAATTCAGCCTATTGCTGATTAAAAACAACAAAAATTGAAACCGTGAACACACAAAATTAACATGATAAACCATGAACATCCTATATTTAGTAAAGACGAGCACAAATCCAAGATCATAAGGAATAGTTGATGGGCTTCCAAATCTATTGTAAGTCATGAAAAAGGAAAAATGTTGAGTAATTACTTTTTTCATTTGTTTGTCACAAGTCGAAACAGGGAAACAATGTTTTCATTAAAATCTAAAACAATAAAACTCGTTGAACAGGGAAACTCCTCCACACAATGACAAAACAAGAACAAGAAAATAGAGATCAATGGAAACAACCATTTCCATGGTCTTGCATCATCTGCACGGAAATCTTAGCTTCCATTGATCTCGAGCAGTCAGCAAGTCACCCTCTGCCATAAGGAATGCCTCTCGGCGTGAATCACAACTTATAGTATATTACACTCGTGGATTATGTATCTAAACTAGCATTTATATCTGATTAGTATAATGGAGACTTTGATAAGGAGGTGCTGAAGAAGTAAAATTGGAAACATTGTAGTTGAGAGTTGGGGTGTGAAGATGGAGGGGATAAAGGAAGCATAATTCCCATGACAAGAAAACTATCAGAGGGAACATAAGGGAACTTCATTCTTTTAAAAAGCCACATAAGGATCAAAGGCATTGTGAAGGGGAGATAATTGGGGTGACATGCTCGAGATAGTTTTGAAAATAAGAATTTGTCATTCTATATTATGAATGTCAACAATTTCTTATTACGAATGTCGATTTTTGCATTTTTAGGATAGTTAAAGACAACACCATGTTAAAGGGAAATCATTTTCCTTGTTATGGGAACTATAGAAATAGGGACATGTTAGGGAACTAGGCATCCCATGTCATGTCAATGTACTTATTCTATTCGATAACCAAAAACATGACAATCCCGGTACTTTTGTGTTAGCTTTAAAAACTATAAATCTAACTCATAAAGGTCCAACAAAATAGACTTAATCGTTACCATCGACATATCATGTATTTGATGCAAAGTTTGTTGAGCAATGTAGAGACCTAAATTTGACCGTGCAATTTTAATACTAAAATTGTATTAATTACTCTTCTTCCCATCATCACACTATAATAGCGACCTTATTCTAATTACCTAATTTCCCCATCTTGGATGCTAATTAACATCACCTCATTAGTTAAAATCGCCTTTTAATTAATTAACCACCTATTATTAATTAATTACTCTTTCTTCATCTTGTATTTAATTAATATTTAACATTTTTAATTAAATCTCACTCTCAAATCCCGCTAATTTCCCTCTACATCTCCTCTAAATAGCTACTACAAGCTAAAATTGACCTATTAATTAATCCTGGTAAGTGCACCAAAATGGGGGACAAAAAGTCAAAATTGGCTATAACATGTATGTGTTATTGTTTTTCAGAGCTTGGTAATTACCAAGCCTAAAACGCGTATGTGTTTCTAGTTCTATAAAGTGCGTACGCATTTTTTTTTTTTTTTTGAATACTTTGGGAGGGTGTAGACACAAAATCACGCACTTACTACTATTTACTATACTACCAAGTATGTTGTTTTATATATGGATCTTGCATAAGGAAAGTATTCATAGTGACCCATTCCATAGTCCATCCACTTGTCTTGTTTGTTTCTATTGCTTTTATTTTTCACGATTGTTGCTCATACACACAATTCCAGTCATGTCATAGGGATCCTTGTCGATCAGACTTCACTCATTTGTCGTCACTTGTCTCTGGACATTAGCACCCAGGACTAGACATTAGCGCCAAGTGCTCATATCCATCTTGGGTGCATGTGTCCTCTTTATGTTTGATCTTATTTTTGACATTTGAGGTCGGTATTTTCAGTTTTCCTCTCATATCTTGAGGTACTAGTCGGCATGTCGGGTTATTAGTGTCAAAATTTAAGCAAGAGATCCCTATATAAACACAACATACATACCATAATAAGGGCGAAAAATTCTTATCAAGGGCTAGCTATCTACATACATCAAGGGACTACATTTGGGCACATTATTCTACATACACACTACATAGGAAGGGGAGTTCATTTTATTCCATCCACACATTTACATTTTATCTAGCTACCACCCGCTATCTTGGTGTCATTGGCGTGAAGGTCAGTAGAAATTAATCTGATCTAATACAAAGAATCCATGAAATAGCTACAGACAATAATTGAAAACAAGAACTCTATATTATATTTTTATTATTATATTCATTCACTATTACACTCCATTATATAGGAGATGTAAAATAACAATCATTACAACAACATTTGTCTTCATATACAACCATACACCCATATGGTTTCAACCTCTCACCAATATAATAATAAAACAATACTAATTGTTTTATTATTCTAACTTACTAACTTACCACATACTAACCACATTTTACATTTACTATTTACATTTACATAGTAAATGTACTTTCACTAATTTACCATAATAATAATTACACATGTAATTATTATTCACCCGTACATACAAATGGAGCACTAAGATATATTTCCTAACATTCCCCCCCTTAGTGCGAACATGGGGAAAACCTGCCTTATACTTGCACCTGCTCATGATCTGATGATTTTACAGGATGATCATAAACCTAATGGATGGTTTTTCATAGGGTTGACCATAAACCAAAAATGATGGTTTTGCAATTGGTTTACCATAAACCAAAAAGGGTGATGGTTTTGCATAGGGTTTACCAACAACCGAAAATGGTGGTTTTACAAGTGGTGTACCACAAACCAAAAGGGTGATGGTTTTGCATAGGGTTTACCAACAACCGAAAATGGTGGTTTTACAACTGGTGTACCACAAACCAAAAATGAAGGTTTTCAAGTGGTTTACCTACAACCACATCATGATATGCTAAGTAATATTATTAGCCCTCATCACATCTCACTGCAGGGAATAACATAGGAAATTCTACTGAAATCTGCTGCTCATATATAGAAAATACCAGAAATGTAGAAAACTAGAAATGGAACATTGAGATCATGTTCCCCCCTCAATGTGAAATTTCCTTTATTCTGCAAACCACAATAGGAACACTGCAACCAAACAATGCGCGTAAATACAAAGAAACAACAGGAACACACTATATTAAAAATAATCACCATAGCTGATACGGCCCCGTCGTTGGTGACTGACGAGAGGTCGCTGAATGACCTCCAACCTCCTGTGCCTCCTTCCTCCAAGAACTTCACTTAGTATAGAAATTCTTCATAGTTATAGTCAATTTTATCTGTTATTTTTTCATCTCTAGTTTCCCATTCTACAATTTTGCTTACATCTGTAGGTTTTTTTTCTTTTCCATCTACTATCCTCCATAGATTTTTATTCATTAACTGCATCTGGATTTTTACTCTCCATGTATGGAAGTTCAGCCCATCTAATGGTATATCCATTTTATTGAATCTAAATATCCAAAAAAAATTGAATGTAGATTTGAATTACCTTTGATTCTCTGATTTCTTCAAAAAATAGCAGTGATCAATGTGCTGTATAGTAAATTGCACGTTTCTCTCAAACTACGAACTGAGTTATGCTAAAATTTCTCCTGTATCTTCCCGTATAATAGATCGTTCCACACACAAAATTTTGGAGAAACCCGGATCGCGAAAACAAAAGTTACAAGATCTTTTTCGAGACAGATTTAACCTACTCTAGTACCAAATGTAGAAATTAATCTGATCTAATACAAAGAATCCATGAAATAACTACACAGACAATAATTGAAAACAAGAACTCTATATTATATTTTTATTATTATATTCATTCACTATTACACTCCATTATATAGGAGATGTAAAATAACAATCATTACAACAACATTTGTCTTCATATACAACCATACACCCATATGGTTTCAACCTCTCACCAATATAATAATAAAACAATACTAATTGTTTTATTATTCTAACTTACTAACTTACCACATACTAACCATATTTTACATTTACTATTTACATTTACATAGTAAATGTACTTTCACTAATTTACCATAATAATAATTACACATGTAATTATTATTCACCCGTACATACAAATGGAGCACTAAGATATATTTCCTAACAAAGGCGACCTAGAGCACTATTACGCACACAAAGCACATAGAACTACATTGGGTATGAGATGTAGTGTAGTGCTCGATCATAAGCTCGCCATTGTGATAGTTAAGGACAATCCAACCCCTCATTTTGCATTTTGCATTTTGCATTTTTTTTAGGATTTGATATCTTTTTAGGGTTTTACAGGAGGATATTTTTGTGCGGCTTTACAGTACCTCAAATGATCTAAGTATGACATACAGTAACAAAAGGCAAGCAAGTGTGAATTGCTAGCGATTATATCGAACTAGGTTCGACCTTTTTGTATACTTCAAGCACCCCCACCGAGCTCCTTGGCGCCCGCAAGTGCCCCTATCCTACTACAGTGCCCACCCAACCATTTCCACATCTCGCCGCATTTTTCCATGGTTCGTTGTGACGATCTGTATTTCTATTTCATCATATTTTCCTGTCTAGACTCACTTCGCATAAGAGAAATTAATATAAGTATCTAATAAAAACTACACAATAATAAAACACTGAATATTAGAATTTAGAAACTAAATTCATTTAGGATATCTTTACATAGATGGAGCATACAATTTATAGTGTTTGATCTCCTACAAAGGTGGAGTCAAAACTCATCTTCAAACCCTAAAATCTCTCTCCATGAATCTCTCAGATTTATCCCTAGGATATCTCTCTCATCCCTTTATTATCTCACACACCAAAATAGCTACGTGATTTGTTCTCACAACTCACCCAAATACTAATACTAACTATTACAACTATATTATTAATATGAGTTCTATAAACTCATTATTAATAATATTACAATTTATTAATAATGTCACAATATATTTGTAACATTCACTCCCCTATTGTTAACATTATTAAATCCCAATATACACTCACCTAATGTTGACATTATAGAAACGACAATCACACTTCCTTCGCACTTATCGCCCATACGTGCTCATGATCTCGGATGGTTTTGTAAGTCAACCAACAACTCAAACAAATGATGGTTTTACAGGACAACCAACAACCCAAATATCATGTTGTTGTTTTTCCTTTGTGCTTTCATCTTTCCACTATGTCTTTCCTTCAGGGAATCATGTAGGAACCACTGCTTACTTGAATAGAGGGAAAATTGAACATTGAGACCATGTTCCAGTTCCCCCTCAATGTGAACATTTCACTTATTCAAATAGGAACTCTGAAATCATACTACAAATATGAAATAAAAGAAAACACACATACACACACACACTACCACCACAGCTTCGTGTGGCCCCGTCGTTGGTGACTAACGAGAGGTCATTGATTGACCTCTAGCCTCCGTTGCCTCCATCCTCCAGATAATGCACTCTTTACTTAATACAAGAAGTCTTCATCACTTTGTTGAGCATTTGTTTCCTCATTATCAGAGTGGGTAGACTTCATATCCCAATCACTTTCTTCATCTCTGTTTTTAGAAATGAAGGATTTATCCTTCAATTTACCATCAAGTAAATCTTGTGCTCTTTTCTTACAATACATAATACCATGTCCAGGAGCATTACAATAGTGAAAAAGAAATTTTCGTGGACCTTGGGAGGTTGATTTTTGTTTAAAAGAAGGCTTGAATCTTCCTTTAGCATATGATTTGTTTCTACCATACATTGTAGTTTCTTCTAGATCAATCTTCTTGGTTCTATTTTCTTCTTCTATCAGAGAAGAAATTAAATCCTCTAGATTCGATTTATTTTGCTCAAAGTGAAGACCATATTAGAATAGCTAGGAGGCATGCTATTAAGTAATATTGCTTTTGCATCATCATCAAGCACATCAACTTTGATTCCAGCTAATTGATTTGAAATAGAATGAAACTTACTGATATGTTCCACCATACTTTCTCCTTCCTCCATTTTGAGTCCGAACAACTTTTTCTTGAGTGCCACTATTGCGCTCTCTGCTTGTGACCCAAATAGTTTGCTCAATGTCATCCAGATCAAATGTGATGTCTTTGTTAGATTTATGTGATGCAGGTAGGCATCAAATAAACCTAGGCCAATAATCATCGTTGCTTTTCGATCCTTGCTTTCCCATTTTGTTGCTTCATCTATGTCATGTGGTTTCTTGATTTTTCCTTCCACAATCTCCCATAGATCTTTGTTAATCAGCAACAATTGAGTTCTAACCTGCCATGTATGGAAATATTTGCCTTTGAATTTTTCAATTCGATTCAACTTGTCCATGTCAATTTAAAGAATTGACGTCGGTTTCAACCGAAAATGCATCCATGAGGCAAAAATTATTTTATTTTTTACAATTTTTGATGACTACAAAATGACCAAGACACTGACTTTAATGCTACCAAATACCCATGATTTTTTTTAGAAAGAACAGACAAAGCACAATTATGTGTAGATATGATCAATGCAAAGAGCTTGAAAAAACACACATTTTTAAAACAAACATCATCTCAATCTAAGTTACCAGTTTGAAAGTTATGGCAACTACAAATTTTAAATCCAACATCTTTCCGGACCCCTTTCCAAAATGGATTTTTTTATTCTTGTGTTTTTTTCACTGAATCCAAAAATGGAAAAAATGAATAAGAAGAGTTGTAACTCACAATTTCCACGATTGGATGAAACAAAGTACGGTCTTTCCTACAAAATATAAGGATCTCCAAACGGTTGTTACATCACCCAATCAGATCCTAGGGATGTTGAATTCCATGAATGGCCAAGAATTTCATATCAGTCTCTACACCTTTATCTTTAACTGATTTGTTACTTGTGCATCATATAGCATTATCTCTGGTTGTAGCGAGGACGCTGGAAATAAAGACGGTGGAAAAAACATGTAACTCCAGTTGGTGTCACGTAGAGGATTAACCATGAAATGCCAATACAGATCTAAACAAATGCAAAGATAGAAAAGGCATGTGGATTGTCGTGAAGGCTCAACTTGAATGTTGAGTATCACACTTTGAAATTTGGACTGTGAAATCAGGAAGCACATTATTGCCAGAAATATGTGTCTACATACAGAGTGACAGCTATTGGAATTTGTAAAGTTGTGTATCTACTCCACATCAACGACAGAGTCTCAACGATTCCAGAATTTCTAGATCGATCTGCTTCTATAGATCTATCCACGTGAATTCTATCTTGTCAATCTTCAAGATTTTTATCTAGCTACTTCAATACTTTGGCATCCAGTTCATAGTTTGAACTTGACGTGAGCAGATTATTAGCTCCTTTGCACCAATACAATGCTCAAGAGCTGCTACAAATTCACAGTTGGAGTATAACACACGAATTCATTCTCCCATCACAACCTAAGACCAGAGATTTCTCTGATACCACTGATAAAAACTACACAATAATAAAACACCGAATATTATAATTTAGAAATTGAATTCATTCGGGATATCTTTACATAGATGGAGCATACAATTTATAGTGTTTGATCTCCTACAAAGGTGGAGTCAACACTCATCTTCAAACCCTACAATCTCTCTCCATGAATCTCTCATATTTATCCCTAGGATATCTCTCTCATCCCTTTATTATCTCACACACCAAAATAGCTACGTGAGTTGTTCTCACAACTCACCCAAATACTAATACTAACTATTACAACTATATTATTAATATGAGTTCTATAAACTCATTAATAATATTACAATTTATTAATAATGTCACAATATATTTGTAATAGCTTCCTTACCCCTATCATTTCATTTCATAGTTAAAATTAAATAAATTGTTTAGCATTTATATTTCATTGTATATCATTTATAGAAGATATTTGCATTCGATTTTAATAAAATATTCATATTTTATTGAATCATTTTGGTGAACTCGTAGCTTAGAACTACTTGCCCTAGGATCCACTAAAACCCTAATGGCTAAGGATATCTCTTCTCCCTCTCGGCTATCCATGACTCATATGATTGTCAATCCTATCTATGATGAAACAACCATAGCTAAACTTACCACTCTATATCACAATGTTATTCTTCCAGATGATACTCAAAGACAACTCTTAGCTAATGAATGCAATATGCATACTAGCTTTGATCAATCTACCATTAGCACTATTTTTGATCTAACAATATTTTCTAGTTGTAGACCTTGTTATTCAGTATGTACAACTCGGACCTATCTCATTTACTTCATCATACACTATTAGTCCTCAAGGCCAATTTTGGTGAACTTTTGAATTTTGCCTCCAGAAGATAAATTGTTCCTTGTTGTTGCTCACACATGCCCTAGACAACATTCCTAGGATCATCCCATGCTTACATGGTCATGTCATGACCTGTATTAAGTTTTCACTCCTTGTTAGGCTATAGAACTAGGCCTAAATGAGCCAGTTTAAACTGAGACTTCCACCAAAAGACCTGAATCTCACTCCAATAGCTCTTTTCCATGCTAACACCATCATATATGATATGTAGAACATATGATTCAATCATACCAACCATTTCCATACCTTCCATAGACTCCTACCTCACCGACCAAGCCTACAAAACACTGAAACCATCCTAAATGCTCAATAAACCACTGATAAGGCACTACCAATCAACCTTCATGCCTCTGACTGAGCTTCACTTCACCATTCACTCATTTTCCATCAATGCCACTTGACATCAATGAAAACACCAATGACCAGGGTTTAACAACAAGAAAAACAAAATCCAATCCAAGCAATGTTATCCACCTCAAGTAAGAAAAATCAACACTCCTACATGTGAGGTTAGTAGAAGATAAATAGAAGAAAATAGAAATGAAAAACAAATGAAAAGACTCACCAAGAAAGGGTGAGTCCCACTGGGCGTGCCAGAATGTTGACCAAATTTCCTCATTCTTGTTCATATTAGTGAACTAATACTAAAGAAAATAAGTAACTCCAAATATGTGAGGGTTTAAGGTACCTCGAGATGGGATGACGATGTGTATGGGCACAAACAAGAGATCTTTCTCTGCGTGAGCTAGATGCCCCGAAAATCAAGAGAAACTCAACAAAAATGGATTAGTATATTGATGGGTGGGTTTCTGACAATGTCAATCCCGAGAAGTGAAAACTTCCTAGGATAGATTTCAACCCACGTTTTGATAAAATATGAGTAAAATGAGTGATAAATAACCGATATGATGCAAATAAATTTGAGATAAAATAGAAAATATGAAACGTGCTAGATATGATAAGATGTAGATTTGATAAAATTAAATGATATTGAACTAAACCTAATTTGGTCGGCACGATTTACGACTCAAGACCGATGAGATACATTGATGGTGACTACAACAGAGTGGATCGGAAAACAAGTCTACAACAAGCTCAGAAATATTAAGAAGGTCTTGGGTCTGCTATCAGAAAGTTGTGGAAATAGAAAGGATGCAAGAAAATTGATAGATGTGATGGTTGCATGCAGGGTTGACGATGATTGGTGCAGGTTGACAACGCATCGCGATAGATTTATGAATTGATAAGGTAAGAATAGAAAAAAACTAAGGATGAAGAACGCTGAGTAAAGGATGTGGTAATGGTAGGTATCCAAGATGACCGTAGAACCTAAAAGGATGAAGCGCAAGATGAAGGAAATACAAAGGGGCTCCACACAAGATCAAATTGTCTTCAAATCTCCACAAATGAAAGAGGTCTTCAAAAGGAAGATCCAAGTTGATAGTAGTTTGTGAAAAAAAAGAAACTCTGCAAAACAAATCCAAAATTGAAGAACGCACAAAAATTCATGCTTTGCAAGGAGGGGGCAAAGACATTTATAGGGGATAAATGGTAGGTGAGAGGTAGGAAAATATTAAATAAAAGAAAATGGGAGGTGAAATTATTAAATGAAATCCTAGAGAGGACAAAATAGGAATTTAGGGAGGATAAATGATAGGAAAATATTAAATGAGGGTAGGTGGGAACCTAGGGATGGATAAAAAGTGGTTGAGAGGAAGTAAAATATCAAATAAAGGAAAAAGGGAGATAAAAATATTAAATAAGGACCTATGAATAGCAAATGGGGATATTTAGGGAGGATAAAAGGTGGTTTGAGGAAAATCATTAAATAAGGTTCTAGGGATAATAAGGAAATATCATTAGGGATTAAGGGTGAATTATTGGAAATAAAATGAATGATGGGATGAAATAGGAAAGTCATAAATTCGAATAAATAGGATTTAGGAGGGAAAGGGGAATTTGAATAGGAAGAGAGATATGCATGTGTGAGATGAAGACAAAGGGAAGAAAACTCGGGGTTAGGGGTAGTGATAACAAAAATTGGTGTCTAAACAAACACTTAACAAGATGGCAACTTGTATGGTTCACTCTAGATCCTTTCCTCTACAAAATTGGGCCAAAGCTATGAACTGGTCTTGTTACATTCAAAAGTATGTTCCACACAAGGCAAGAAGAGGTATGATAACATTTGAATCCTGGTTTTGATGCAAACCGATGTCGAGAACTTTCACGTCTTTAGATCCAATGTTATGGCCCAAATTCCCAAAAAGATACTAAGGCTTTGAAATCACAGCTTGGCCTTGCATCTTTGTAGGGTATCATGATGGCATGAAGGGATATATATTGTTGAACCCTACTGCACATCAAATTTATATTGAGATAAGTGTGAAGTATGACGAGTCATCTTCAACTTCCACTTCCCCAACCACTAAGGTCATTGTGCCCTTCTCTGATTCTCGATTCTAATTCTTGTGATGATGAGTGTGTTGGGCCTCCTCCTCTCGCCTAATCTTTTTATTCTATCTTCTCCTCCCGAACCTCGTGCTTTGAATTCTTCCGATTTTGATAGTAGTGATGATGAGGAATTTATCCATTCTCACTCAAGTGAAGAATCTATAGATTTTGATCCTAAATATCCTCCTCATCCTTGCTAGGCTAGGAAGACTTTGAAGAGTTTTGTAGATTGGATAGGGGATATTTAGGATGAGAGATGGAATCATTCATAGTTCACTAGATGCCGCTCCTTTTCCTTTGATGTGGGTTTTACCCCATATTTGAATACCAAATGTACGTTTTACCCCATATTTGAAGAAGAGCATACGCTCAACAAAAAAATTCAATTCAACATCTATTGAATAATATGTGTTACATATAAATAGGAGAGGATCTCTAATTCCTATAACAACTCCACCAACCTCTTAGACTAAATCTAGGTGGATTGTTTAACCACCTTAATTGTCTCCCTCCTATTTTTACTCCTAAATCTCTATATGAGTAGTTTTTACAACTCACAATATTTCACACATACAATCAAAAATAAGACAAAAATATACCCATGTGAGTACTAATAACTTTATTTTCCTAACATTCCCACACAACCCCCTTAGTGATAACATGGGGTGAGGAATATTGTTTGTTGCATCCATCGTGATAGTTCCCCCTCCCCAAAGATAAATAAATCTTGGATGTTGGTTACAACCGAAAATGCATCTAATTACAATATAACTTCCCCCTTTTTTTGAAAATATTTCTATCTCGTTATTATTTTACAAATATATTTTTGAATGTTAATAAAAGTATATATACACTCCCCTTTAGAAGTTTGTTTTTAAAAGTATATATACACTCCCTTTAGAAGTGGGTGAAAATAGTGATTAGATAAAGATTTGCACCACCTATGATGGAGATTGCAATGGCAAGGATCTGCAGCATAAAGGCTAGAATGTTGTGAAGTTGATGTTGGAAGATCCGATACACATACAATTGCAAAGTGGTACTCAAATCCTATCCTAAAACACCTGTGAGAACTACACCAAATGGATTAACATTTGCAGCCAGTCCTATGGTAGCAATCAAGTTGTTGTTGTCACCCTACTCTCCAAAAAATGTCAGAGAAAATGACTCTAAGAATTGGTGAAAGGATGTTTTGTTAGAAGGTGCATTTTGCTTCCAATCAGCAGACAACTTAGCTTCCACCACATCTAACCCTTCATACTCTCCTCCATCATTGAATCCTCCTCATAATGACTAAAATTCAAATGCAAAGAACAATACCATTGTAATTAGATGAGTCCGTTTTTTAGATAATAAATCCAGTGCAACCCAGCCTAGAATTATAGAGATGATAGTCATTACAATGAGACTACCATGGCTTATAGCCAAAACCAATCTATGACATCGAATATTATCCTTACATCCTTTCGCTACGCAGATATGACTTATGGATCCGATCAATGCATGTTTAACCACTAAATGATGATTGGGTCGCTTGGAGTTTTCCGTAATGAAAGATTGCAGGACTATAACATGTGGGATTATATGAAACGGGATTGAACAATTACGGAGAGGAGACATTGCTACCATTCCAACTGTGTTTAGACTAAGATCGTTCCAAGACAAATGCAAAGGTAATCCCCAAGTCGATGCAAAATTCAACCCAAATGATCAACGTAACGACTATCGATCCAAATAATTTGAAAGTAACAAAAATTAATCCAATATTTTAATTAGATTTTCAACCATACCAAATTGCACACTAAATTTTGTTTTCTTGCACAAGAATCGCTTCTTAATCGAAATATATGCCGATTTTTTTTTCTTATTTTGAGTATCAACACAATGAACAAAATGGAATAAAAACTACGGAAAGAATGAAAGAAATGGAAAGAATAAGATGATGCAGGGGAATGATGCTTGCCAAACGAGTTCACATGAGATCGTCTCTGCTACACCACCGACAGAGTGCAAGAAGGGTGAACGAACCAGCAATGGGGTTTGCACAAGGTCCACTCTGCATATCTAGTGCTTGAACGTTTTGGATCTACAACAGATGGATGAACATGAACAAAGGTAATGGGTTCGCTGCGAGGTCCATGGTATCCACTCTCTCGTTCTCCAATTCTATCTAAAAACGACGACATTGGTGGAGTGAAAACCCCAAAGAGGCCCCTTTCGAAACTAGCTCGGATACACTCAACAAAAATTCAATGAATAATATGTGTTACATATAAATAGGAGAGGATCTCTAATTCCTATAACAACTCCACCAACCTCTTAGACTAAATCTAGGCGGATTGTTTAACCACCTTAATTGCCTACCTCCTATCTTTACTCCTAAATCTCTATGTGAGTTGCTTTTACAACTCACATTATTCCACACATACAATCACAAATATAATAAGACTAAAATATACCCATGTGAGTACTAATAACTGCTATGTACCTTAGGATATGATAATATACTATATATGGGTTGATGGAGATGCCAACATGTGGCACACATCCCCCTAGTTATATGTATGGGTTCACATGGCATATGATAATATAATGTATATGGGTTTATAGAGATGCCGACATGTGGTACACATCCCCTTAGTTAGTTATATGGGCTCACATAGGAATTAATTATATTGGGTAATGGGTTGGCCTACATTGGGATTAGGTGTTATCCATCCTATTTAAAGGATGTGAATATCATTATGAAGAGGTAATGGATGTATGAGTTGATTCTTTTACTTGGTAGAGGTATATTGGAGGTGTCCCCCTCAAAGTGGATTTCCATTTTGGCAGATTGTGGAGTTACTCCTTTCTTAAGGAGCATTGTATGGTGTTATCTTCTGCAATTTATTGATTTATTATATGCAAGGTTCTTATCAAGTGGTATTAGAGCGACCACCCGTGTTTGAATCCCACTCGGTTGGTTACATCGTCTCTATCTCCTGTTGAAGTTCAACTTGTGCAGAAGCTAAGTGAGGAAGTAATTCACGTTTCACTTGGTCCATATAATCTTCAATTGCAACTCCAGGCAGTTTCTTTTGTAAGCATACCATTTCCCAATTTGCTTCCACCATTGATGGAGCTTATAGAAAGAGAGAAACTACTTTTGGAAATTACCCTTAGGCATTAAGCTTCCAGCAAATCTTACCACGATTTTTCTGTCTGCAGTTCTTTTCAGTAGATCCACATCTTTCAAATGACAAGGATATTTATCTCTTTCAAAGTTCTTATCTCAGTCTAGGAGTACAACGGGATGTAGCTCTTAGCAGTTTATTCAGTACACAGAATCTTATATGGAAATTTCAGCTTGGCATGTAGCACAAAGCTCAGCCGGTTGGTTTCTCACAAACTTTTTTATTTAATGATATGTCCAATAGCTGTCTATGATGAAGGTCCATGGTTAATATGTCCAATAGCTGTCTGTGGGAATAGATTATAGGACATGTGCTGGATGCACAAACAGTGGTGGTGACAGATCCATTTCTAAGTGTGACTCCAGCTCAGATCCCATCATCTTTTCTAAGTTGTGAACTAGCATTTAATAATTCCAACAACAAATAGTGCATCTGTAAGGCAATTTGAGAAGTGTTTTCATATAAAAAAACTGATAGTCTTAAGCCTGTCATGAATAATTTCTATTTACAAGGCAATCAAATATTAACCAATGGAAATAATTTGGCAGGCATCATAAGCTCTCTCTTATTCAGAGGAATATACATTATTATTGTATTAAAAAGTTTTAGATTCGTTCAGTAACAAAATTACTCAGTACTCGGATCTGTGAATTAGAACTGTATCTTTTAGAGGCTACTGAAGCAAACAGCCAAAATATCATTGAACTCTTGAAAGCCAGAAAAATATCTGCTTTTGTCTAAAAATGAAAACAACCGACAGTAGGAAAAATACATTCCTGGACCATCTCGATACTTCATTGGTAAGGCCCCAGTATATAATGAGGAGCATAAACTATAATAGATATTTAGTATCCCGACACTGCAAAAAGGATAGTTGAAATGAAAAGGATGGCATCCCTGCCCCAACACTGTTTCAACTCTGATTTGTTTGCAATTGAAGTGCAGTTACACATTACAAATATCGTGTTCCTATCTAGACCTTTTGCATAGTCCAAGGCATTGAAGCATTACCGGCAGTAAAGATTACAAGGCATAATCAACATTTTAAAGAGATGCATAAAAGAAACTCCTTCCCCACAGCCACCAATATTTCCAAAAAAATCTGAAGATTTCTGTCACCCGTGACATTGCTTCTGTGGAATCAGACAAAGCAAAATTTAATGAACACCAAAACATGAATTTAGCATTCATGTAATTATCATGGTATTTAACCCAACACATTTAATCATTATTTTAGGAAAACTATTGCTATTCTATTCCATTTCATTTCATTTTCTACCCTATGTTCTAATATTTAGAATTTTCTATGCATAAACCAGAACACAATTAACATTCATTATGGAATGTGGTGAAAAATGGACTCACTTGCACTCGGACTTATCATTAGCCTCGCCTCGACACTTCTTCCCTGTTTTGTGAGCCAACCTTGGCCAGATCAGATGGTAGCATAGATGCAACCCCATTTGACTTATTTGTCATGGTTTCTTCTCTGCCATCTTTATTGATTGGACTCTCCTTTATAGGAGCATCAATGCCAGATTGAGCAGCCCTGTTCCCCAGGGCTGTTGAACTGCCGCTAAAAGGTAAGACTGCAGATTGCATGTCTGATTTATGCCTCTCACTACTATCAACACCCTTTCCTGGCACGGTAGCTACCGGAGACTTTCCACTCGAACTTGATATGGCTGATGCAAGTGCAATGGGCATCAAGCAAAGTCCTTTATTTTGTAAGTATTGCATAGCAGTAGTCATGTTGGACTCCATTAGTTTTGCAACTTCTTGCTCAAAAGCAAGACCTTCTTGTGACAGAGGCAAGCTTCCACCCGCTTGGCCTAAAGCCGTTGACATGAGACCACCAGTTCCCTATGCAACCATCAAAAGTATATAGAGATTAACTAAGCTTCAAAACTAATATCACAGCTTCATCTAAAACAGTCTCTTCAGCTTGAAATTGTTTCAGTACTAAATTATGTATCAGAAACAACGTTCAAGACAAGTACCTCAGGTGGAACATCAGCAATAAGAGGAGCAACTGCACCTGCACCACCAAGCCTACTCATGCTCAGAACCTGCAGGTCACACAACTGATCACTACTAATGCTTTCTCATATTACATCACCTACAGAAAAATAGTTTAAGAAGAACTTAAGTTAAGGAGTGAACCTTCACTTGCAGCTGTAAAAATTTGACATACTCTATGATCTCATCAAGCATGGAAGCTTTGTCTGTCTGCACAAAATGAATGAACCCTCTTTAGCCAGCCTACCCAGGTGTTATAGTATTTGTAATTAGATAGAACGTAAACATCAGGATACAGCATGACACTGCTTAGTCCCAAGAAAAGCAGCTTCTGATATGGTATGGTATCCCACTCAAGCCGTTTATTCTCTAAGTCTTAACATGGGTAGATGGATTGAATTGCAGAAAGGATTATAAGATTTGGATTGAAGCACATCACTCTTATCACAATGACCTTAAGCATAAATTATGTTTTATTGTTTTTTGCCTACAGGATATAATCTCAACAACCTGAAAACAAATTGGCAGATATTCTCTAGACTTCACTGTTTAACTTGAATTTGATACTAAAACAGGCCCCCAAAGGTCCAAAACATAAACTTACACATCCTAAGATGTAAAACAGCCAAAAGGAATTGGAGTGAAACCGAGACTAAGATCCATCCCTGACACATACATGAACAACATAAAGCGAAAAAGCAGTACCTCAAATGCCAAGAACATGTAAATATTAAAATAAACTGATAGGGTAGACCGTAGGGGACTATAATGCAGGACTAAATCCTATGCTTCACATGTCAATACGAATGTTATTGTCACTCTTGCAAAATAACTTTGATATAGACATAGGGTAAAAAGGAAATGAGTCACTGCATTAGAATTCTTAGAAATCCCAATTTCAAGGAAAAAGTACTGCAAATGATTGCACTTGGCTGGAAAACCAATGCACCCCACAATCACAAATGCATCTTTCCAGAATAAAAATTGCATCTCCCCTTTCTGACCTTATTAAATCATCAATCTACCCAACCTAACGGGCAGTGAGTCTGAATATAATTTCAATACAACCCTTTCTGACCTTATTAAATCATCAATCTACCCAACCTAACGGGCAGCGAGTCTGAATATAATTTCAATACAAAGAGATTAGGCCCTGGATTCTGGCTACACAATAATTTGAAACAACACTAGTTTTTAGTGAAGACTTATGAAAAGGATTATCATGTGCTGGGACTAGGAGGGAAACCAGAACAAACAACATTAAAAAAAGATGGAAATTAGATTATTCAAGGGTTTCACACCATAGAAGAGAATTTAATTGAAGACACCCAAGATCAGCCACTTTACTAGGATACAGTCTTCAAATGGCCTGGCCCTCTGAATAGTGCTGATGGTGCAAAAATGACAAGAGGAAGGTGGAGAGGAGATGAGAACATGTACTTTACCTAAGACATCATAAAGAGAAAAAATATGAGTAGTTCATGTATAAGGATCAATTTCTAAGGAGGTTGGTTACATGGAAGAAGACTGTGCCAAATGATACTGGGAAAGGCATGAAATGATGAAGCATAATAAAAGCTCAATCATCCTGGCTGCTAGGAAATTGCACTTTCTGTAGTTGAGAAAGCTGCGATTATCTATTGCAGGTAATGCCTACTAGACCAGTAGTGTCAGCCAGCCAAATCATACTAGAGATTTTGTTGCAGAACATTACAATTGTCCTCATATCTGTTATTCATCAGCAAGAACCGTGAGGGAAAGCAGACAAAGGAGAGTGGATAATGTACAAAATGGAGACTTGAGTGCCTTCCCATTAAACTAATCAAGAAATCAGACTTAATAGTAGAAGTGAGAAAAATAAACACCGAGGTAGCTCCATTACTGGGTCTCATAAGCAAAAGTATGAAGTCCTCAAAATTACTTATGATTTGATGTGAAGTCATCAGGGCGCTAGACGAAGTAATGGCCATCCGAATATGGAAATCAGAATATGAAACTGGTCAGAATATGGAAATCTTGGACATGCAGAATGAGAAACACTCAACACCTCCCTTGGGAGGGAAGTAAGCTAAACCACAACAGCCATGGAGACAAGATAATCTGCTCAGGATAAAGAGACCATTTTGAATCACTCATCTTGAGAAGAAGCATCCCACAGGTAATAATTGGACCCACTTTGTCTGCTAAACTCATCCTCAATAATATCATGGAATGGGAATTATAAAGATCTAGAAATCTCCCACCAAGATGACATCCCCCAAAGAAGAACCATATGCATCTCAAATTCAAGATCTTGGCAAGGGTTATCATCAATGTGAATAATAAAATCTGAGGCTTAAATAGAGTACCAAACAACAAACCTTCTGAATGCCTGACCCTCTAGGAATTCAGAGCTGGATACATCTGGAATGTTCGACAGAGCCAAGCAAAGTAACAAAAGGTCAAAAACAGTTTCAAGCTAAGCAGAAAACTCGTCCAAAATCACAAACACCTCCTACAATACAAGTATTCTGCCTTTAAAATAGCCAAAAGTGGGAGGTACAAACCCGTCATGAATCTGGAATGTTCGACAGAGGCAAGCAAAGTAACAAAAGGTCAAAAACAGTCTCGAACTAAGCAGGAAACCTCCTACATTATAAGTATTCTGCCTTTATAAATAGCCAAAAATGGGAGGTACAAACCTGTCATGAATCTCACTCAAGAAAACTAAATGACGAGTGAAACATATGAAAAAGTAACAAGGCAAGACCATACCCAAATGCTGCAATTCCAATAGGCAATCAATATGGCCCTTAAATGCAGAGCACCTGTGTGGTATCAGTGGGAAGCAGGAAGAAGTCCATCCATGGGGTGGGGAATCACAGATCCCGGCATAGTCATGCCTAACTGCAACCACCTGGTCCTGCGATTTCCTGCATTCTACCAGCTAACTAGTGCAGACATCTTAAATACATCTATCTGAAAAACACCGAGATATATCAATCTTGAAGCACTTATCTTGAATTTGTCACAGACCAAATTGATTAATAAATCCATTAGTTTCTCTGCAAATTTCCTACTGACTGATCACAGATGACCTCAATCTAGTTGCACCGCTGCATCAGTCTCAAAACAATCTTTTTAGGGAGAAAGGGCTCAAAACTCCACCATATGGCCTGGTTGTTACATTTTTCAATCAATCTCTCCAAGCCAGAAGAAAAACCTTCCAAATGACGGTCAAATCAACACACAATTTAAGGTTGAAACTGCCGCTTGGCAGTCAAAAGGAAATCAAATTTAAGGTCGGCAATCGATCAGTAACAACTCACAGACAACCCTTGACTGCAATTGTAGGAAGCCCTTCGGCACAAAGACGAGTGAGGTACTTATCAAGTTAAAACTAGTTTTGGCAGAAGAAAATCTCAATTACACTTCGAGTGACATCAGGCAATCCTCCTCATAAGAAAAATGAATCATTAAATTAGGATTAGAGGATAACCATCCAAAACAATATCCCTAATCTCCAAGGTGTCATGAATGAATTAGGACATGGAAACGTGAATATTGATCACCTAGTTGATTCTGAATCTGCTCCTATTCACCACCATTTCTTATTACTAAGGTTCTTGCTTAGATAGAGTCGCAATCTGCTGACTCCTTGCGCCCTTTATCTTAACGTAACCTTTACATCTGGTTTCGAGCCGCTAAACCAGCCCTTGAGATCGTTTGATTCATTTTGTAATTCCTGAACAAAAGCCACTGCAATATTGACAGCAGAAGCCACCTGGTAATTCTCCTCTTTTCAGCAATGCATTCCAAAAGTTCTCAATAGTCTTACATACTTATCAAGATCTCTCTTTAGGGTGTCAACCCTCTGGAACAACCTCCAAATAGTGGCATGTTCATCATTCTTCTTTCCTATCATTTCCATCACACCTAAGAGATAACCACAGATCCTTGCTGAAAATCCCCAACAAAGTTGTGTTTGGGACACTGAGGTCTAGGAGGAATGTTGCCCCTAACTGTTAGTTTCCAACAATTCAATAAGTTTGAAGTTGAGGTTGAGGAGCAAATGAAGATATATCACAAAGCAACATGTAAAAACGGAATCTTGCATAGATGAAAAAAAAACATTCGAGGACAAAGAGGTTCAACAAAATCAATCTACAAATGCTAAATCATGTCTGTACCTCCGTCATGAGATTCGACAAACAAGATAACATCAAGTGTATTGGCATCCATATTTACTATGAAAGTCAACAATATGACACGCATCGTCTTACAAACAAAGCTAGAGAAATGTATGTAGGCAAACAGATAATTATCCAACAGGATTTTATAAAATATTGAATTAGAGAAGGAATGTCTATTGCTTTAACGTAAGGCTAACTAAAACTAGAGATGTGAATGTTGATTTTGACATAGTTATCTCCAGCAACCTGATGAATTGTATCTAAGAGGATAAGATAGAGTATATCTGTTTCAACTCAGAACTCCAAATATATAGTCATCATCCTCTCATCCATGCACCTTTAGATCAACAATCCACTTGGATATACAAATTGAACCTTCTGAACCAGACTTGCTGCCCAATGACATGATTTGAATCATAGTGGGGGAATGGTGATCACATGGTGCAGCGCTAGTATTACCTGAGAAATGCAGAAATGAAATGATCCTTGGTAACTAAGAAAGCGACATTGATGAATAATCTTTGATTTTCCATTCTATTCTTGGATGCTATAGCAGTTCTGCTGCTTCTTTTGGAGGCATTTTGAATCAAGTTACCAGGAAGTGTACTAAAAAAATACTTTCTTTGCAAACATGCAGAACACTTTAATTTTTTTGCAAATAAAGCAGACAGGGTTTAGGCAAAATAGCTTTCAACAATACCACAAACAACTTGTCAAAAGAAAGAGGAATAAAAACAGATGGCAGAAGGCATTGGAACTATAAACAGAGAAATTCTTAAGAGGAGTCTAGATAAACAAACATAATTATGGAAGAATGAAAAACAATGTCATCCAAAATAAAAGCATAAATGAGGTGAATCAATTAAAAGAAACGCTTTGTGTCTACCAAAGCCTATCATAACACAAGAATACTTTCTTTGCAAACATGCAGAACCACTTAAAATTTATTGCAAATGAAGAAGACAGGGCTTCGGCAAAATAGCTTTCAACAATACCACAAACAACTTGTCAAAATAAGAAGGAATAAATACAGATGTCAGAAGGGATTGGCACTATAAACAGAGAAATTCTTAAGAGGAGTTTAGATAAACAAACATAATTAGGGAAGAATGGAAAACAATGTCATCAAAATAAAAGCATAAATGCGGTGAATCAATTAAAAGAAATGCTTTGTGTCTACCAAAGCCTATCAATCCATATTTTTGCAGCCCTTCAGAACCCCCTCAATTGGAATATTCCCAAATGCTCCAAAGTGGTGTAGGACTTCACACAAGCAGAAAAGACTAAAAAAGAGAGAGAAAACAAACAAGGACATGAAAAGATATCTGAATCTCAAGACTAGTCGAATGCAAAATTGAAGGACCTTTGTATTTTAAGCTTTGATTTTTAAAATTAGATAATTCCATAAAATGAAGTAAAACTTTCCAGCATAGTTCCTATAGAATTATCTTAAATAAAATGAATAAAAGGCATTCCCTGTCAAATTGGTGGAGCCATACGAATTGGCAGACTCAAATTAAACTTCCAGATCAGAACATAAACAATCAAACAGCCACACTCAAAGTATTTTTGCACTTGGTTGCATACCTTGTTAGAGTTTGGAACGAGTTCTTGTAGAGATTTCATTCTTTCTGCAATCCTCTCCCTTCGGAGCTGCAGGCAGAAACCAAGTACACAAGGTTCAGTTGAATTTTTTTGAACTCTACATGGCACACCAAGAGGACAAGTTTAGAGGTTCTAAAAAGAAGGATGTCATCCTTTGAGACCAAAAAGGTCACAAGGATAACAACCCTCCAGGCATCTAAAACAACTAGGTTAAAAATAAGCCCATGTACATACACATTAATTGGCTGTTACAATGCTTCAAATAGGAACATATTCTGACCCGCTCAGCAATACTGTGTGGATCAGTTGCTTGACCTCGACGTGCTCTGACACGAGGTCGTGTAGCTCCATTGACAGCGTTACCTCCACCAGCTCCCAATTGAACTTGAGAAACAGCAGAATGGCTGCAATACTGCTGTAAAGAATTTCCTTCACCTGATTGTATACTTTGACACCTAAGATTCTGCTGCAAGCCTCAATCCCAAACAAAGGTGTTGTATTTGTTAGGAAATGTAGCTTGAAGCCTTGAACAATATAGTCCTGATTTGTGAATTCCCCATAGCATTGCAATACATAAAGTTTGAAAATACCTGTTGCTGGGATTGTGCCCCTGCAGTTCTAACTAGCGGTGTCTGACCTGTTTGTGCTCCAGCATAAGAAGTTAAAAGCGTCCCTTGATGCTCATCATGCTCCTGGATAGATTCCACCCAAATATTTAATATTATGAATCATAATTGATATAAATATTGCTCTGGTAAACATTTTGCAGTCATTCAAACTGCATAATTTAGGAATGCCTCTAATTCGCACTTTTAAAGAGGAGATTAATCAGAAGTGGTGGTTTAAATGCTAGAAAAAGCATACTCACAGTAGTGGATATATTTTCTCTGACAAGTAGTTTTTCCTCAGGGTGGGACCTTTTACCCAAAAGTTGCCCTTCACCATGGACAATTTCTCCATTCATGGCAAAGGATTCCAGTTTCACTTGTCCAAGGACTGAGGGAAGAGGTGAAGAACCTGCATAAGACTGACTCCAAACTGGAAGTGATGAATGAGAATCTCCTAGAACTTGCTGAAATGCAGATGCTTCACTGCTGCTACTTCCCCCTGACGCTGATTCAGGCATTGAAACAGCAGTTCTCGATAACCCTCCAACTGCATTCAGAAATTGGGATGTGCTTCCCTGTGGCGTTGATGGGCCAGATATGTTTAATTGCAAAATCGTTGATCCGCCTGCAGAATTATTGTTGTCAATCAATCTCTGTAGCTGTAATGAATCACCAGGCATTACTGAAAGCTTTAAGTCCCCTTGAAATGCTCCAACAGAATCACCCGGCATGCCATTGGTCTGTCCTCCACCCATATCCGGCCAAGATGATGAAGATAAAAACATATTTTCAAGAAGTTCATCCATATTAAATTTAAAGGGATTTACTTGCTAGTAGGATAGTGAACACAAATAAGGTTAAAATATTCTCTTGAGTCCAGTCACACAACACTGATAATTCACTCCCATGATGACATATGTAAGCCCATTACTAATATTGATGTGGCATCATAGGAATTAATGTACACCTTGAAAGAAGAATATAAAGGCCAACAAGTTATTGCCAGTGTAAAAGCAACAGCAAAGTATTGAATGTCATGGTTAAATCCCAGACCAAACAATTGACATTCGCTACTCTTAATTACACAGTTCTAACCAAAGATCCTGTACTCTCTTTAGTTTGAAAAAGAAATTTCTCTTTGCTACCTGCAAACCAAATACCAATGCATACAGGTCAGTGATTGAATGAGAGATAAGCAAGAGATATCTAGACTCCACATTTTAACATGTTTTTGACAACCGATGAATCATCAACTGAAATATATGCCCACGATTGAAATATTAGCACATGTCTATCTCACCAAATATAATATCTAGTGAAACCAGAGACATTAAAAGAGCATCAGGCTATCACCATTTTAAGCAGCTTGACTTAGAACTGCATCTAAGACTATCTAATTCATAACAAGCTATACGAATATTTTTTGTAAAACCATGACCCTACTGTTCACTAGAAGATGCAATGATGTAATTGATTTTCATGTAAAGCCAAAATAATTTGTTTCATCATATTTATTTCTCAAAGAAAATGTTTCATACTTGAGACATTCTATAGGTGAATGGATAAAATAGTCAATTTAGGCCTTATATATGAGATATTTGTACACAAAATCTATCAATCTCAACAATTCTATTCTTCTTGCAACTTAGTGTTCTATCTGTCCTTGGGCCCAACAGTTTGTGGATGTCAAATTTCCTTCCGAGTCTTTGTAGCATCAACAATGCTCTTGGATGAACACTATTCAAGTTCTTGCTAGATATATATCTACATTGGTCTTTCCCTCCAGGCTTCATGCACAGCATTCATCCAACAATAATCTTTCAAGTCTTCATAGCTTCAAATTTTAAAATTTCCCAACTAAATTACAACCTATACTTTTCACTTTAACTTGATCCAGACTGTTTCGTACTTTATCTAGCTCACCAGTCTATGTTATCCAGGAATTTGTTCTTGTTTTCTGTAGATCTAGCCTGTTTCAAGCTTTATCCAACTCCCCAGTCTATGTTATCTGGGGATTTGTTCTTGTTTTCTGGAGACTTCTTGTCAAAGTCCACCTATTCATTTAGCCATCTTTTACAAACATAAAAGGGTGAATTTTCCACTCACATTCAAGTAGCAAGAAGAAAATGCAGAAGAAATGAGATATCAAACTTGAGGGCCAAATTGACAGTGGTAATTGTGCACAAGAACCAAGAGACTTTATCAAAGTGATCCTAATGTTGAGATGTTCAAATTAGGCAGTTATCCTCGGGAATGATTTAATAGTATTTCATATGCTGTAGAACTAAAGTTCACAAGTACTATGATGTAGAGCAATATGTCCATTGACATGAAACCCTACATAGAATAATGTATTTATTTTCGGCTAGAGAAATCAAAGAGAGTTCAAAGGATGTCACACATCATGTTCAAAGGACTCCATTGAATGCAAACAAAATCACAAGTGGTCAATTTAAAAGTGAATAAGTAATCAAATCATTCATGAGAAAACATAATCAAACAATTTGTGGAGATGGAAACTGGCTTAGCTGAAGCACAGGAGACCAATGTGCTTATACATACTCTGTTTCTTCATAGCAGACAGTTGAGTTTGTCCAGGGAAGAACATTAACATTTAGTAAAAACAGATATAAATTTCTATTGGCAGTACTACTAGACACTTATATGCTCATTATTAAATAATAGTATCTGCTCGCTTCATAGCTTCAAAATTAATGCTCAGTCCATTCCTGAGAACAAATTCTAACATATGGTTTAGGTAGCTTCCAAAGCTAGAATGGCTTTCTTCTCCTTTAAGTAAATGGGGCTCACAGGTCCTCTGAACTGCACAATAAGCAATTTTTAGAATTTAGAGGCACTATCTAGTCGAACATACACTCCAATACACAAAAACAGAACAAGCCTCTCCAACAACTGTTAGAAACCAAAAAAATCTAGCTAATCAGGGAAATTAACAGCAGATATCCAGGACTCTAGGACTTTAACATGTAAAAGGCCAGTAAAGAAGCCAACATTCCTTCACAGAACTTCCGTGTAGGCAACAGACGTTTAAAAAATAAGAAGAATAGGGAAATTTAGAGCAGATTGACAAAAGATTGCATGTCCCGGAATCCATTTTTGAGAAATAAGAAAACAGAAAATCGCCGTGTCTCAAGAAGGTCCTAACACAGAAAACACCGTAAGCTATTAAGATAAAGTAAGTAATTAAAATTACTGTGCAAAACAAAGCTTCATTTCCAGATACCACAGAAGCCAGGGAAGAATTTACTTTACTGAAATAATTTTTAAGGAAAAAGTTCTCGTGTAATCTCCATTTCTTTTGTTTCAATAGAATTCACCAATGGCGAGCTTGAAAAAGCAAAACCTAACGTGAAAGTCCAATCCAACTTTTCTCATACCAAATGCAGCTCAAACGAGAGGCAAACCAAAAATAAATGAAAATGGCTAGCGCAAATTTAACTTTACCTCGCTACAAAAAAAGACTGCAAAAGTTGAAGCTGCTGCTCCTTGTACAGATTACACAGTGTACCTACAAGGGTTTGAAAACATTTGTGGCAAGCTCTGAGGGTTTCTTGGGATGGTAGGTCATGGAATCCAATACTAATATATACATACGCTGAAAGAGAAGGGCGGCGAAAGAACAGAATAACGTTGACTGTACAATTCAGGACCCTCCTTTCTACTCATCATACATCATGTATCATCATTGTACGGCTCTGATTCCTTTTCCACACGATGGGCATGAAAGAGCCTATTATCTAACGCGCACCTTGGTGTGCGTGAACGACAGGGATGCAGTAACGGGGGTTTTGATGCTCATTCTCAACTCTCAAGTAGATGGCGGGTTAGGGAGCGCGGATCCCAAAATTGTACGATGATGGCATGCGTGATGAAAACATGTGTCGCATTAATGGTGGCAATCATTTAGTCGTATGGATGGGACCCCCTTCCGCTCGCCGCCAATCACGCGTCCGTTTTGTAACGTACCTATAACGTCTACGATTTGCACTTTGAGTATTTAAGACCATGCGATGCTTTTTATTCGCTCAATGTTTAACGCAGCTCTGTTTGGTCTTTACTCCTTGCTTTAAGATCGGTGGTCACGTGGAGGGGGCTCAATGGCATTCACCTATAAAGATGACGATGACGACGACATAATTATGCTCATGTCTATCGGAGGCTTGAAAACGTTTGTTTAATTTGAAGTTGGGCGGTTACCTACCCTTAATGTTATCTCGTAGAGGAGGTATATATTTAGAGAAATCTTCGAATCATTTATTAGCAGCTAAATAATTTAAAATGTAGCTGAAAAGCCAAGCCACTATGAGTATCTAGGTAAAATTATATAAACTATCCTTTTATAAATTTTTATAAAATTGGTAGGGAAAATTTGAAGTTTATTTTAACAAAAATTATTTTTGTCAATCATTAGTTGTTCTATTGGTGAAGTTGTTAGGCTCTCAAAGAGCCCACCATGCATCAATTCTTGTTGAGTGCATAGGTCCAATACGTTTTAATAAGGAATGAGGCTAGAATTGTGCCCCGGCGACTTTGACAAGATCGATACCCCTTAAACCTTGCATCTAAATTAAAATAAATCATATATAGAATAATTTAATTAGAATATTTAGTTTTAAGTTTATAAAATAACTTATAATATATGAAATTATATTGTAACTAATATACTTTTTTAGTAGTATGTGTCATCAGCACAACACGTGTAGTGTGTGAAGGCGGGCCCCACACCTTGTATGGACTTAGTGGGGTTTGACCCTAGGTGGGATTTGAACCTAGGTGGAACATGAGTGATCAAACTTATCCGACTCCGCTACCAAGTCACCTAAGTCCCCGCCATAACTAATATGTAATTTCAATCTCATTAATTTGTGAGATACTTCAAATTCGGGAAAGAACACTCAAATTGCAATTCCTCAAATACAAATGAGTACAAAAATACCGCTCTTACTTTCAAATTACGATTTCAGAATCTTAAGAGATCTCATATTCGAGACAACCTCGTCCACATATGTCACACAACGCACTTTCTATTGGTCTCAAGATCTTCAACCTTCTAACATTTGATTTGGTGTTTCCTTTTTTCTGCTTTCGGAGATGTTTTGGCACTCCCTTTATGTTTTGGTTCTTGGTTTGTATTTTTCTATCCCATAGGCCATTCTTAGCCTTATGTAGACGTTAATATCAAAATTAAATTAAATTAAACCAACTCAATATTAAATTACTTTAATATATAGGATAATAATGTATTAACAAAAACTTAATAAAATAAATTTTATATAATAAAAGAGGAAAAAACTCAAAAAATATTTTGAAATTTATCTATAATAAAAAATAGACGTGAAATTTTTTTCAATATTAATTTCCTTTAATTGTGTAGCCTATTTAAATATATAAAATAAATAAATCTTCCTCTTCCTCCAAACACTTCATAAAACCAACATGCTTTGAAAACAAAGTTTACTTTATTAAAAGGTAAAAATAATTTATTAATATCAATATGAATGGAATACAAGTTTTTGGGTCTATTAGGTTTAGTAGTTTTACTTGTTTGTCCTTTGTATTAATCGTCTTGTTAAGTCTTTTTCATATAACTTATACGGGATTTTTTTAGTAAAACTTGTATTTAAGTTGACATCAACTCTTCCTTTTAAGTGGATTAAGTATATTTAAATACCATCAACCACCGCATTACAATTGTTGTTGATATTGGTGGTGAGGATAGCACATAAATGAGAACACGAGTTTATTTTGAAAGGTGTACGATAAAGTGATTTTGAAAGGTGTACGATAAAGTGAGTATGAAACCTTTCATCGACCTAATATTCGTTTGCAATTTAATGTTCTAAAAAATCATTTGTATAAAAATAATAGTTTGATTGCTTACTTTGTTGGCCATGTGCCATCCGAAGATTCCTCAAAGCTTGGATGAAACAAAATTGGGATCCCTTAGGGTCTAGGTAACCAATATATGTACCAAGGGTTTATTTTTTCCTTTAAAGAACCATCACATATGAAAATCCTAATTAGAAAATCCCATGCTTCGCCTCAGAACATGCTCATGGTCAAGTTTCACCCTAGATAAGTACCTTTTAGTTTTATGACCAAGTGGCCACTATGAGTCATATCTAGGTTGAGTTACCTAGTCTTTGTAATAAAATTACTTAGATATATTTAAATATCAACAAAAATAGAGCACCAAAGTAGAGATAAAATCACAATATGCAAGCGTAATGACTTAGCGACCAAACCATACAATAAGACTCAAGTGCTCAATATGAAAATCATCTACTACTTACTAACTCATATATATACCATGTTATGTTATGTCAAGTACCAAGGCCGACCTACTAAGCATATTAAAGCAAAAATAAATGTGATATGACATGATACGAGATTATCTTAGCCTTGGGTCACAGCATGCATGTCTCGATATATGACACCATATCAAGGGTATAACATGCCCCCCCTTCTGAGCAACATTGTCCCCGATGTTGGAAATCTTTAGGTTACTACAACAATACTTCATCTTCCCATGTTGTCAAGCTTCATTTTCCAAATGCTTCCACTTGATCAAATACTCAATAATGACCCTTGTCCTTAACTTTTAGCGCATTTCAATAATGAGTTCACACTCTAAGATGATTTGATCATCCTCATCAGGCTCATGTAATACTTATTGGGCTGACATGTGTTGTCCAATGACCTTCTTTAAGCAAGAAACATGGAAGACTTGATGTATTTTGGTTGACCGAGAGAGCTCTAACCTATATGCAACACTACCAATTCTTTGCAACACTTGATAAAGACCATAGTATTTAGGTGAAAGCTCGTTATTGTTATTTTATTGTTTAAAGGAGAGATGCTTATATGGATGCAATCGCACAAAACAAAGTCTCCAACGTTAAAATGTCATTCACCGCAGTGTTGATAATCGCTTTGCTTCGCGCGCTTATGTGTCATCATTGAACGCTCATACACGTTATCACAAGCTTAAAAGTGGATTTTTTTTTGTTAAAACACTCTATTGATTAACTCGTAAATAATTTTCCACGCAGATAATTAAATTATACAACGATACCATTAATTAACCCAAAGATCAAACATCATCCTTTGTTACCATATTTCCAAGAGTTCGGAGTAGTTTGAACATTTAACTATCATTTAAAACTTTATCCATAGTTTTCACAATATTCTCGTACAAAAGTGTGATAGAAAATTATTTCATTAGTCAATGATTAATATCAGAGTTACATCATATTTTATATCCAAAGTATGAGACAACATGTCTGTCTCTAGCCAAGTACAACATTGTATAATTACAAAATTAGTACATGTATTAAAAGCAACGATAAATCGCTTTTTTCCAAAAGTTTCTTTTAGAAGTTCCTGTGTACATGTCTATCTCAAATGTGCAATCAGTATCGGAAGGAGAGCATGATCTAGACAACAACCTAGGTGGCAATTCTAGTGGGGTAGCTTCTGAGTCATAACTTTTGCACCGTAGCTCTGATTGAATCCATTCAAAATGTGTCAGAAATCTTGGAATGTGTAGAATATGGTGAAAGGGTGTTAAAAAATTTCATCAAATTTTGACCCCAGAATACACTCCTAAAGGCCTTAAATTACAATTTTTGTAGTGTTGTCTAAAAATAGTAATTTCCCGAAAATTTTGCATATGTAACTCACGGAAGGTGAATCACCTCGTCTCCCTCGAGATTGATGACCTTCCACATTATTCTAGATGAATCTTCATATTTCTAAAATGAGTATATAAGTATATGTAACCCGTAAGATAAAAACACACATCTCCTTGCAGAGATAGATATTGTAATCACAATCTTCTCAGCAATATACATCTCTTTTCGTAGATAGTTTTTCTATTTACACACAGGGATCATTGGTATCATATCGAAGCTATCTTGAGATTTTATGATTCCCAGAATGAGGTCGGGATATAAGAAGCTTGGGTGGTCCACACAAGATCCTTCTCGAATATTTGAGTACTCATACGCAGAGACCTCAAATAGAAGATAACGTCAAGAAAAATGATCCTCTCAAGAAAATGGTGAATGAATCTCTCATGGAGAAAAAGGAGAAGATGTTACAACAATTCACCCAAATCCTTCAAAACTACAAATGGGAAATCTTGCATCCTCATCTGTGATCCAACCCTTTAGTGCCCCGACACCCTTCAAGGTTCAAGTAAATATTGGTTGGAAAAATTATACTCCTATTTTTTTGTCAATAAATTCATTAATAAAGAGAAGATAACATTTTCTCTCTTGAAATCATCACTTTCTATCAAAAATTGGTGGGGGTGTACAAGAACGGAATCAATATGGATTAACCGAGCATTGTAGAGAGGAGCCCACACGTGATGATTTTGTGGATGTCATAAAATAATAATAATACCATGTTGGAGCCTATGATTATCTCTACATACAATGGCAAAAACTCCACCAAGGTAAGGACCAGTCAGTTCAAGATTATACTGATAATTTTCATTCTTTGTCTGCAAGATTGGGCATTCAAGACAAAAAACAACACAAGATCCTCAAATATCGTAGTGGCTTGCAATGGTACATACGAGAGGACATGGACCTCTTTCAATTTCATACCCTCGAGCGTCTGTTTGCAATCAAGGTTGAACAAAAGCATAGAAAGATAAATACAAAGAACCAACCTCGAAGGGGGAAATGATTAGGAAGGCCAAACCCAAGGTCATGGTTGGAAACAAAAGGAGTCATAAGGAAATAAAACATAGAAGGAGAAGACAGGGAAGTGGTGTGACATCCGTAAGACTAATCATCATTTTAAGGAAGAATGTCAAATGTCGAGCCATCAAGTCCTTACTTGTCGATTCATCATCTTCAACACCCACTACTCCATCGGTGACACACCTCGAGGTTAGAGATGAAGAAGATGAAATTATAGATGTTGAACCGAGATGTGATCATTGCCACCTCACAAGTCAAGAAGATGGATGAGAAGGAAAGGATATTTCACTCCAAGCTTTGGGTAAAAGGTAAGCCTCTAGCATTTTATTCTTGATAGTGGAAGTCAAAAGAATTTAATTTCTATTGATGTTGTGAAAATTCTGAACCTTCTTATAAAGCCACATCCCTAGCCATATAGTATCGGGTGGTTGAACCCAGGAAGAGATATCCATGTCACATAACAATGTATCCTCCCATATGCAATCAAACCCTTCCATGATGAAGTCCTATGTGATGTTCCATCGATGTTTACAATGTGATCCCGAGTCACCATTCATGTGGGATAGGCATGACATCTATGAATCACTACCTTGAAAGGTCACCATTACCATTAGAAGTTAGCGTTATCGGATACCCAAGGCCATTCCTCCAACTTTGTCTCCTTATCGCCAATCAAAGTAAGAAGATAGTGGAGAAAACAAAGTAGATCTTCATCCTGATGATCAGGCCAAAACTACCAAGAAATTTGTGACGGCCACCTTGAACACACATTCAGTGTAACAAAAGAAGTAGATGGACCAAATCATAGCTAAGTATGATGATCTATTCCAGTCGCTTTAAGACAGAGTGCCACTTCGAGTGTAAGGTAAAACATGTTATTAATATGGTCTTAGGCTCTCCTTTACCCAATACACCTATGTATCACATGCCGCCCTTGAAAATGATGAGATCAAGAGGTATCTCCAAGAATTGATTCAAAAGGGACACATTAGGCCAAGCTCTTCACCTTGTGGAAGTCCAATTGTCTTGGAATCAAAGAATGATGGAACATGGAGACTTTTCATCACTACAGGGCCTTAAACAAAATTACCGTGAAGAATCAAGCACCCCCTTCTAAGGATTGATGATTTGTTGGACTAATTCCTCAGGGTGAAAAATTCTTCACTAAAATTGATCTCAAGTCTATCCATCACTAAATTCCCATCAAGCCCATCGATGTTTGGAAGAATGCATTTAAGTCTTGGGAAGGTATATTCAAATGGTTGGTCATGCCCTTTGACTAAATAAGGCTCTCGCAATATATTCATGAGGATGATGGATGACATCCTACGGCCCCGCACCAATTCCTTCGTGGTTGTCTACTTAGATGATATACTCATCTATAGTCAGATGTGGGGGAAACATTTATAACATGTTCAAGAATTACTTCAAACCCTTCAAAAGCATGGGTTGTATGTAAATGTAGACAAATGAACTTTTGGGATGAGGAAGGTTCAAGACTTATGGTATGTTATGGATGAAGGAGTCTATGTTGACCTAGAGAAGATCCAGGTTATTCAAAAATGGCCTACTCCAAATACTCTTACAAAACTTTGTAACTTCTAAGGTCTTGCCAATTTCTATCACCGCTTGTCTTGGGGTTTTCACATATCTCTTGCCCCGAACCAAATGACTAAAGAACAAAACAAGGCTACATTCCAATGGGGTAGGTACAATAAAGAGTATTCAAAGGTTTGAAAGAAAGATTATGCTCACTTTATTATTTCCTTAGCTAACATGCATCATCCTTTCAAATTAATGACGCACGCATCCGAGTATGTTATGGGAATTGTTATCATGCAATATGGACACCCTATCGCATATCATATTAAAACATTCAATGAAAAATTCAGGAAGCACCCAACATATGATAAGGAGATTAATGTTGAACACTAGTGCATTGGTGTTGTTATTGATGTCAGGTGGCATTGATGTAAAAGGTGTGAGTGGTGAAGTGAGGCTCGCTTTCGGGGACATGAAGGTTGATTTCTAGTGTCTTCTCAATTATTTTCGGAGCTCAAATAGTGGGTTGAGTGGTTTCCTAATGTCATCACGGTGTTGCATGCTTGGTCCGTGAGGCAGAGCCCACCGGAGGTATGGAGAAGCTTCGTTTTTCTTAAGTATCCCATGTGTCCGATATGGTGTCTCAAGGATGCTCAAGAGCTTATAAGGTGATCATCAAGTCAGGTGTTGTAAGTCACAGTTGGAACTAGCCCATTTAGGCCTAGTTCTAGATCCTAATGAGGTGTAATAGATCAATGAATACCATTAAAATCCTAGGTAATCATGGTAGGAGTCTAAGAAAACTTCCTAGGGCATATAGGAGCATCTACAAGGATTACTTTAGCTTTTGGATGAAAGAATCAAGTTCTCATCAAAATTACCTTTGAGAACTAACATTGAAAGCTGAGGTAATTGAGATTGGTCTTGGCTGTAAAGGATCATTAATGAGAAAAATAGATATGGAGCATGTAGAGGGATTAGTGCTTTATGTCAAGTTTCATCAAAATTTGAAGAATATTTTGCAAGTTTTACAAGTTTTATCAAAACCGAGTTTTTGAGAAATGAAAACTGAGCACCTTGTCTTCTTAACATCCAATTTTTTTTATCAAGCCTCATTTAAATAAATCATATAAGGAATTTTTGAAAAGCACTCCAAGACTAAGATTTTGCAAAAAAATTAGGGAAATTGGATAAGAAATAAAGAAGTTTTATTAATTTTACTCGGTTTTTTCTCTCTCAGTGCATCCTTCTTGAAGCGACAAACATAAAATGAGTTGTTTTGAATCAAAATCACTTTTGAAAGTTATGGAAACCACTAATGATTGTAGAAGACCTCTTCTAAGTCAAAATGGTGGTGTTTTGTTTCTCAAGGTGGATCAGTACGTACATGTTTTTCCTTTGCAAAAGTTTTGACTATACACCCAAAAATTTAGACTCCAAGATGATTTCTCTCAGTAGTAGAAGGTGATGTGTAATACATTCTTATAGTTCATGAAGTGATTTTGGTTACTTTAGTGCTTGTCTTCCGAGTTCTCGCCGTTGTTTCCTCCGCTATCAAGAGATTTTCAAGCTAACCCTGTCTTAGTGCTGGAAGAAAGTTTTTGTGAGTATGCATAATGAAGAATTGAGAAATGAGTGTTAGCATCTTCCACAGGGCAAATACAACTAGTCAAGCTCAATATTTATTTGGCTAAGTGGTGTGAAGGTGTAGTTCTCTTTACTTTGTATCTTCCCTGTACAAGCCTTATCAAGATAACTGATTTCTGAATGATGCTTGAAAAATTCTCTCTAAAACTTTGCATTCAAGGCGTTGAAAGTAGTAAGTAACTCTTCTTGAAGTGTGCTTTCCACATATAGAAATGTATGTGAATATTTTATTAACAAGATGATTCAAAATCAGGTTTGTTATGAAAAAAAACTCAAGAATCAAGTGGTATGCAAAGTTAAGAAAATACTTGTTTTTCAGCTTCATTTCTTGAAATTGTGATTGCTTATGTCATGTTGAGTTGTAAAAGGTAAAAGTATTCTTAGATAATTGCATTATAATTCTTGGAAAAAGTTTTAACTAAGTAGAACATCCCATTTCTAAAACTAGGTCTATATATCTAGTGATAATCAAGAGAGACTTTGATCCGCTCAAATCATGAAGATTATCCATTAACAAATGCATATGAAATATTTGAGTCAATAGAAATACCTTCTATTTAAGTGATCACACAATTATCTTGACATATAAATGAAGGAAAATGTGTTAAAAGGCTCAAAATAGTGAATGAGGGTTTGGAGTTCAAAACCCTAAGTAAGCACAATTCTTGAAAATCAACCTAAGGTTGATCTAGTGAGCCTTATATCAGTCAAAAACTTAGTCTAAGAGCTATGAAGATGTATATTCTTATCTCCTGAATATTCCTTTTCATTAGTGGTTGGATGAGATTGCACATGAAAACAAAAAAACCCTTAGTGTTGCAAGATCGACAAAACAAAGTGTATGTTGTGTGTTAATGCAAGTGTTATGATCATGATCAGTGGTGTTCTAATATCTTGATGATATAAATGATAAAATAATTGTTCATAAACCTCTCCAAGAAATGAAACCTCCCGAAGATCTCGCTTAGTGTAGTGTTTCAAGCAAAATCATGACCGTGATTTGAGAACTAGTAAATGTGAAGAGGGTGGCAGTGTGCAAGATGTTTCTTCCTCTGATATCTTTGGTTAATGACCTCCAAATCCTCTTTTTTTGCTATGATCATTTGTAAATCAGGGGTACCTGAATTTCCAACTTAGTGGGTATCCTTAAGGCTCTTCTCCTTCCTATTTTATGATGTGATGACTAGCATTTCGTACCTAATGCGCCAATCTCTTGTGCTCAAATGAATAGTATAAGGAAAATAACGAGTTGTGAAGACTGAAATAAGATTCTAAGGGATATTTTGAAGCAGCTTACAATATGGTCTCATGATGAAAACTCTTGGTATACCCATTAGTTCACTACAAAACATGTATGCTCGATAGGTAATAGATAAGACCGAGCATACGTTATATGGCAAGTAGCAAACAAGTCTAAATAGAATATTGACAACCATGTCAAAGTGTAAGGAGGTTCAAAAAATCTATTTACTAGTAATTTAATCTTAGATAATCTTCCAAGAACTTATAGACTATGAATGGACAACTGAAACATGATAGTTGTTATCATGACATCTTAAGGGATTTACACTTGAAACTTCTTCATCTCTCCTTTGTACACAATTGATTAAGTATGTTATGTGAATAGTCATTTAATATGAAGTTGAAAATTCATTTATGGAAGAGTCTTTGAAGTCTACAAAATCTCATCTTTGAGATCTTAGTTGTTGTTGAAGACCTTGAGAATATTTGATGCAAAGTTGATGGAAGAGCTAGTTTGAGTAAAGAACTATATAGCTTGATAATGAATGTTTATGACTAATCTTTTGAAGGAGGAGGATATGTAAAGAAGATAAGTATATGTGATGTATGAAATGTCTTCATTAATGCATGTTTTCGGGAGATTGAACATTTGAGAAAGGGGATACTTGAGAAGATAGCTTAAAGGAAGAATCATGTCAAGTGTGGATGCATGAGAAAAGTTCATTCAAATGGTGTTTTACAAGAGATTGAAAGAGGGAAACTCGATAAAAGTTGAACATGTAGATAGGCCTAATATGATAGAAAATTTTAGTTGATTATATGATTACAAGAAAGAGAGAAATTAGGAACAAAAATGAGAAGAGAAGTGAGCTGATTTAGTGGTCACCATCAGTTGTGTGAGACAACAAATTCTAAGTGATCAAAATCTTGAAGAAATATAAGTTCCTTTTGAGCTTACGTAAGAAACATGTCAAATCCTGGTTTATTATTGGGAGTCAGTAGCTTACAAGTAAGTAGATTCTTGTAGAAGGTTAAGTAGTTTCTTAACCAAATTTTGGGGTTGTAGTCTCAAGTTGAGTAGATGCTCAATAAGGAAATTATTATAACTCGACAGAAATTTTCCAAGCTAAGTTTTCTTTTCAGTGGTTTTGTCCTCTTGAAGGGTTTCCCACACCGCATGATGTGTTCACATGTGTTTGAATCTCTTTCTCTTTCATGTTTGAATGATCATGCCTTGTCATAATTAAGATTTTTCAAACTCTTGATGGTTAAAGAATTGAAAATAGTCTCAAATTTTTTATCAAACATTGATTAACCCCTTTTAGTGTCTCAAGTTTCCAACAATTTGTATCGATCTTGGTCCTCTTGAATCACGTCTAATAGCTTGAGGAGATCTTGAAGACACAAGCATGGGTACATTAGCGGAATTAGTTCTAAAAAAGAAGTATGATATTGTTCAAGCCCTTATAAATGAGTTGAAGATGGAAATCAAGATCATGGAAGCTAATCATGGCCAAGAACTCAATGATATGACATCATTTGTTAAGAATCACAAAAGTCATTAGAGACAAAAAAATTATGCATCAACCATGAAGAAGAATTGAATACTCTAAAGAATGATCTAGAACAAGCCATAAGTAAACTGATGACATATCAAAGAAGTGAGGAAAGTACAAGCAATCCTGAGAACTTGCTAAGCAAATAAATACATCTAAATGATAAATCGGTATGGTTCAAAAGTGAAGCAAATCAACATGAATTGAAGCATGAGTCTAGTCACAAGCCTTGTCAAGTAACTATCAAAACAAGGTTGAATAATGTGATAAACTAAGTGCAGAGTTGAAGACTTTAAGGGAAGAACTAGAACAAGCAAGGAAAAATGAATTGAAAGGTGAATCAATCCATGTATCATGTCAAGGACACTCTGAAGACAAGAAGGACATAAAAGAACACAAGAAGATCATTAGGCAACCAAATGCAAGGAGACTCTCAAGTAAGTTTCATGGAGTTTGTTTTTCATGCCATGTTTTTGGACATAGAGCTAGGGACTGTATGAGAAAGATAGACAAAGAACACCCATGGAGAGATTATAGTACTGAATATGAAAGGATATATTTTGTTTCAATTGCAAAGAAAAAGGTCACATAGCCAAGTACTGCCTAGAAGAACCATTAAGTCAATTTTGGGAAGAAGAAGACTCAAGAGGCAAGAACCATGTTGTATGTTTCAACTGTCACGGAAAGGGAATTTTTCAAGAAACTTTCATGAATCTCCTAGATATAGCTATAAGTTGAATGCATCCAAAAGGAAAGGCAAAAAGATATTCAAGGTAAAGGAAAAATCTAAGAACAATACCAAGTCAACCATTGTTTAGAGAAACACTAGAAATAAGGAAGTCAAGTACATATACAGAGTCAAGGAAGCCAACTCTAATCCTGAAAATGCAAATAATGAAAAGAAACTATTAAGGTTAGATGATGAAGAGACAAGAAAAGAAATGACAAGTAATATGAGGAGCAAGCTCAAGCTAGGTAATAAAATATTATGAAATCCAAGAAGAAGTCTTACCTGTAGCTATGATAGAACAAGTATATGAGTTACACCATGTGTGCTTTTAAACATCCAATCATGAGAAGAAGACACAAGAAATGATGTTAAAGGGTCAAGAAGAGAAAGGATTAAGTCATCATGTTGTTTTGATAACTATCTCTTGTTTTGAAGCGTTCTCACAAGGTGGTGCACCTTCTCTAAGCTTCTAGAAGGGATATACCAGTTGAAAGAAGAAAGCTCATCTCCTCATTAGTCTATCAACCTCGTAAATCATAGCATTCTCCATGATAAAGTTGATTGAATGGTTTCAAAGTATGCCTCTGAATGAAAGTTTCCATCAATAGTTGTTGATTGGAGTCTCCATTATGTTTCCAAGGTATGCCAAATTTAAGGAATGTTTGTTTTATTTAACATTCAAGCACCGAGAGGGGGAAGGGGTGTATCATTTCCTTCTAAAAATTGTGAATTTTAACTTAACAATCAATACAACATTCATTTATTATCACTTTAAGAAATGAACTAATCAATTAAGTATGCACAATTATGAAAATACTTGTTTTTTGTGTTGTATTTCTTGAAATGGTGATTGTTCTTGTTATGGAGAGTTTCAAAAGTTCAAAGGATTCTTAAATAAATTCATTAGAAGGTTTGGATAGAAGTTTAAACTATGTAGAATTTCCCATTTCTAAAGCGTGTCTGTGCTATCTTGTGATAATCAAGAGAGACTGTGATCTTTCTCAAATCATGAAGATTTTCCATTAACAAATGCATATGAAAGCTTGGAGTCAGTAGAAATATATTATCTTCAAGTGATCACACAATTATCTTGACATAGAAATGAAGGAAATTGTGTTGAAAGGATCAAAACAACGAATGAGGGTTTGGAGTTCAAAACCCTAAGTAAGCACATTTCTTGAAAATCAAGATAAGGTTGATCCAACAAGCCTTATATCATTAAAAAATTGGTCTGAGAGCTATGAAAATGTCTTATTCTCTCCTTGAAATTCATTTTAATTAGTGGATGATTGATATTACACATGAAAACAACAAAACCCTCAGTATTGCAAGATTGGTAAAAATAGTGTATGACGTGTCCTAATGTAAGTGTTATGATCATGATCAGTGGAGTTATTTTCTCTTGATGGTTGTAGATGATAAAATAATTTGTATTCAAGCTCTCCAAGCAATGAAACCTCCTAAATATCTACTCATTTAAGTGAATCAAGAAAATCATGACCGTGACTTGAGAACTAATAAACTATGAAGAGGGTGGCAATGTGCAATATGTTTCTTCCTCTAGTCTCTTTGGTTGATGACATCCAAATCCTCTTTGTTGATATGATCCTTTGCAAGTCAAGTGTACTACAATGTCCAACTCAATTGGGTCCTTAAGGCTCTTCTCCTTCATGTTTCATGATGTGATGACTAGCCTCTTTTTAATGCATTCTCTTGTGTCCAAATGAAGAGTATAAGGAAAATAGTGAAGTGTGAAGACTAAAACAAGATTATAAGGGATATTTTGAAGTAGTTGAATGTGATATCATGATGATAACTCTTGGCATACCCATCAGCTTATATGTAAAACATGTTTTCTCAAGAGGGAATATAGACAAGACTCGAGCATATGTTAGATGACAGAGCAGGCATACAAGTCTAAATGGAATATTGACAATCATGTAAAAGTGTAAGGAGGTTTATAAACTCTCTTTACTAATAATTTAATCTTAGAGAATCTTCCAAGAACCTTTAGACTATGAAGAGAAAATCTGAAACATGATAGTTGTTATAATGACATCTTAAGGAAGTTACACTTGAAACTTCTTCATCTCTCCTTTATATGATTCGATTAAGTATGTTATGTGAATAGTCATTTAATACGAAGTTGAAAATTCATTTGTGGAAAAGTCTTCAAAATCTACAAAATCTCATTTTTGAGATAATAGTTGTTGTTGAAGACCTTGATAATCTCTCGATGCAGTGTTGATGGAAGAGCTAGTTTGAGTAAAGAACTATATATCTTGAAAATGAATGTTTATGACTAATATTTTGAAGGAGGAGGATGTGTAAAAAAGAGATGTATGTGTGATGTATAAAATGTCTTCGTGACTGCATGTTTTTAGGAGATTGAACATTTGAGAAAGGTGATACTTGAGAAGGTATCTTAAAGGAAGAATCATGTCAAGTGTGGATGCATGACATAAGCTCACTCAAAGGGTGTTTTGTAGTAGATTGAAAGAGGGAAACTTGAAAAAAATTGAACATGTAGATATGCATGAATGGATAGAAAATTGCAGCATATTATGTTATCAAGAAATAGAGAAATTAGGAGCAAAAATGAGAAGTGAAGTGAGTTGATTTAGTGGTCACCATCAGTTGTGTGAGACAACAAATTATGAGTGATCAAAAATATTGAAGAAATATAAGTTTTAAGGAGGGAGTAGTAGCTTCCTTATGAGTTATAACTTGCGTAAAAAAATAGGTAGAATCCTATTTGATGATTGGGAGTCAGAGCTTCCAAGAAAGTAGATGATCAGTAGAAGGTTATGTAGTTGCTTGACCAAATTTTGGGGTTGTAGCCTCAAGTTGAGTAGATTCTAAACAAGGAAATTATTGTAACTCTAATAGGACATTCTCCAAGTTTAGTTCTTTGATTTCAGTGGGGTTTTCTCCCTTGAAGGGTTTCCCACATTACATGATGTGTTCACATGTGTTTGACTCTCTCTCTCTCTCTCTCATGTTTGAATGATCATGACTTATCATAATTAAAATTTATTAAACTTTGGATGGTTAAAGAATTGAAAATAGTTTCAAAGTTTGATCAAACACTGATTCACCCCCTCTCAGAAACTGAAGTTTCCAACACTTTATGCCATCGTCCAGCCTACAAGTGATGGAAATACTATCAGACACACCTAAATCCAACTACGTAGTCTTATCACTAAAATTACACTTCTTATCCTATTTTCTATCATTTGGTTATAATTAGTGTCTTTATTGCTAATTATGTAACACTCTCCTCTATCTCGGTCTATTAACTACACCTTGTTAATTAACTAGTTCCCCCTTCATTCTGGATACAAATTAACATTAATTTGTTAGTTATAATCCTATTTTAATTAACTAATTAATTAACCCTCCTAATGTTAATTTAACCTCTTATTGGGCCATTCCCCCTTTCTAATCCTTCAGAATCCAACAATTTCTCTCCAAGTGGCTTTTACAAGCCTAACTTGGTCTATTAATTGATTAATTTAAATCAATTATAATTGATTAATTTAAATCACACCCAACTCATATGAGTTGGAAATTATAATTAACCTTCCCTAATCATACTTAACCCCTTTTAAGTCTATTTATCACTTTCTAATCCATAAAGTTCTTTTTATCCCACATTCATGAGGATGAAAGTTTCTCCAATTTGGAAAACTATATAAAGAACCCTACCCCTTTCCTTCCAATTTTACACCATGTCCTTGTAAGACATATGCATATGATAAGAGAATTTAAAGAATTGGAAGGCTTATTGATCAAGCAACCTCACCCTTTTCTACTTGGCTAAGAGTAGTAAGAGAAGAACCAAAAATGACAATTAATCCATATTGGTGAGATCTCTTCCTCTTCCTTGGAGAAATCCTTTGATTGCACGTGGATACATATGGAACATTAAAGGAAGTATCTACAATCCAAATCCCATCTAAATAATCAAATGATGGTTTGCATTTGATGTTTTTAATGTTTGATGTATTAACTTAAGCTTTCCTTTTAATGACTTTATCTTGATGTTTATGTTGAACTAGCTTATTTATTGGGTCTACTTGGTGTTAGGTTCTAGTAATTAGCTTAGCTTTGTTTATAATGCTATGACACACCCCATGGGAAATCCCTTTGTCTCACACACATTTATTTATATTACATTTCTTTTTTCATCCTAACCCTCTCTTTCACATATTTTAACATAACTATTTTTAACATATTGTGTAATCTTGTTTATTCACTCTATTGCTATGCTCGCTGGCACCTCATCTAGTCTCGAACTAAATGCTCACCCATAGAGTGTGAAGCTACCAAGTATCTCATTTGTAGTTTCTTGTCAAGATGTTATCATGCATATTCATAATGATAATTGATCAAATACTCAATTAAGCATACTTAACCATTGCATAAACTCAATTTGGAAACACATATAATAAACAATCATAATAGATCAAACAATAACCCTAATAAATCGCACCATTAGATCACCATATTATGAAATGTCAATGTGTTGAGTTTTTGAGCTAAATTACTTCAGGTTAGCATGCAATGTGAAACTTGCTGGAAAACACAGTATCCGTCATCGGTTATGGAGGGACTGGCATCGGTCACCTATGACTGACATCGTTCAGGAAAGGAGGAACCGTCATTGGTTAGGGCTAACCAACATCGGTTACCTATGTGGGAGTGCTTAATTTAAATCTCGGGAATTAGATCTATTTTTAGCATTAAAGCAAATCTATTGATTGTAATTGCATGACTAAGTACCCGAAGTTTATATAGACCTATATAATCATAAAAGCTAGGGTTTAGAAGGAAGAGTTAACAAGAATTAAGAAGAACTTGCAAAAGTTGATTATTGTGAAGATAATTGTGAGAGAGAGAATTCTTAGAGAAGAAGCAAAAGCTTGAGAGAAAGAAAGTACTGTACATCTGAGAGGTGTGGAAGATTGTAAATCTTCAATTGTATATCTTGTCAAAGCTTTGGATAATAGATTGGCTTGTTTCTTGGTGGACATAGCCCACACTGGGTGAACCACGTTAAATCTGGTGTTGATTTATATCTCTTGTTCTATATATTTCTTCTAGTAGAATATCCACTTTTATTTGCATGTATGCTTAGATCTGATATATTATCTGTACAACCGGTGTGCTAACCCCAACAAATGGTATCAGAGCTTTATTTGAGGGTTTTGTGTGTTGACATATTTACTCACAGAGGGTTTTGATTGAGTGGGAGCTACAACAATGGAAGAAGAAAACAAATACAAGGTAGAGAAGTTTGACAATTGAAATTATCAATTATGGAAGATGCAGATTGAGGATTATCTATATCAAAGAGATTTGTATTTACCGTTGGATGAGAAGTCTAGACCTACGAAGATGAATGATGAAGAATGGAAGATTCTTGACAGAAAGGCTTTGGGATCTATAAGATTGAGCCTGGCAACATCCATGGCTTCCAATATTACATAAGTGACTTCTACTAGTAGAGTTAATTAAATCTATTGCTAATTTATACGAAAAACCTAGTGCTTCAAATAAAGTTTATTTGATGAAGAAACTATTTAGTCTAAGATGTATGAAGGTGGATCTGCATCTAGTCATTTGAATGATTTCAGATCTATTATAAATCAGTTAAAATTGGTTGATATACCATTTGATGATGAAGTGAAAGAACTTTTATTCTTATGTTCTTTGCCTGATAGTTGGGATAACTTGGTAATGGATGTTAGTAATACAACATCTGCTAATAATATTTTGAAGTTTGATGATGTGGTTAGTATAATCTTGAATGAAGAAATTCGCAGAAGAGTACAGAGGAATCATCATCTGGGAATGATTTGAATGTAGAAAGTAGGGGCATGTAGAAGGAGAGATCTAAGAGTAAGAGTAATGAGAAATCAAAGTCAAGGGATAGCATATCTAAATCCAAAGGTAAGGGACTTACTTATTGGAAATATGGAAAGAAAGGACATGCAAAGAAAGATTGTTGATCAAAGGATAATAAAACCAACAACCAAACAAAGGTAAAGAAGTAAATCTTACTGCAGCAGAGGTAATGCAAGATGCTCTTATTCTTTCTTTAGATAATAGAATTGAATCATGGGTTTTAGATTCAGAGCTTCTTTCCATGCAACCTCTAATAAGGGTTATTTCAAAAATTATGTCCAAGGAAATTTTGGGCATGTTTATTTGGGTGATGATGAACCTTGCAGTATTACTGGTAAAGGGGAAGTTCATCTAAAATTGTAGAATGGAAATACATGGGTATTGAAAGATGTGAGGCATGTGCCAAGCTTAGGAGGAATCTTATTTCTGTAGGGTAACTAGGTGAAGCTGGTTACATGGTTACTTTTACAGGAGACTCTTGGAAAGTCACCAAGGGTGCTCTTGTTTTGGAAAGAGGTAAGAAGGCAGAACATTATATTTATCTAACTATGTTACTAATTCTTTTTCTGCATTATCTACTTTAGATTCAGATGCATGCATATGGCATAATCAGTTGGGCCATATGAGTCAAAAATGAATGCAAATCTTAAAGGCTAAGGGTAAGTTATCATATTTGAAAGATTTAGATCTTGATTTCTGTGAGCATTGTGTCTTTGGAAAGCAAAAGAAAGTGATATTTCTCAAAGTTTAGGCAACTAAGAAAGAGCAGAAATTGGAGCTTGTACACTTAGATGTGTGGGGACCAACTTAGGTAGCTTCTCATGGAGGATCCCAATATTATGTTACTTTCATTAATGATGCTACAAGAGAGGTATGATTTTATTGTATTAAACGTAAATCGATGTTTTTGAGACTTCTTAAAGATGAAAAACCTTTGTTGAGAATTAATCAAATTTGAATTTAAAGTGACTTAGATCTGAAAATGGTGGTGAATATTGTGGCAAAACTTTCAATGATTATTGTTCAAATGAATGGGATATGTAGAAAAAGAATGGTTCCAAGAACACCGCATGATAATGGTGTTGCGTAAAAATGAACAGACAATCATGGAACATGTTAGAAGTATGAGGATACATTCGATTGCCTTTACGCTTTTGGGCATAAGCAATTGATAAAATAGTTTATTTGATTAACTGTGGGCCTTCAAGTTCACTAGATGGAGGAATACCAGAAGAAGCTTGGAATGGAAAAGAGGTAGATCTTTCTTTTCTTAAAGTTTTTGGTTTAGAAGCTTTTGTGCATATTGATAAGGAAAATAGGAAAAAGTTGAATGTAAAATCTAAGAGATGCACTTTCATTGGTTATGGATATGGTGATTTCAGATTCTGTTTTTGGGATTTAGAGAATTTTAAAATTATTAGGAGTCGTGATGTTGAATGAAATGAAAAGAGAATATACAAGGATCAAATTTTGGTACCCAAGGATGAACCGGTTGAGAAGTTTGTGAATGAAAATGAACTCTCGATTTAAAAGTAATATCGATAGGGTTATACAGTAACCAAAATTAGTTTACTCCTAATTGACATCGGTCATCAAAACTCGGCATCATTTACGAAGATCCAAACTAACATCGATTAATGTAACTAATGTCGCTTATAGGTTACCAATATTTATCACCGATGGATTTGGATACAAATACCTAGGAGGTCCAGATTGATCCTCCGGTACCCAAAACTCCTGTGAGAAGGTCACAAAGGGTAAGTAAACCTCCAGAAAGATTTACTCCTTATCTATGTTATCTATTATTGACTGATAATGGTGAACTAGAAAGTTTTGAAGAAGCAATGCAGGATAAGACTCGCATCCAGTGGGAGCATGGCATGAATGAGGAGATGGAATCCTTGGAACAAACCCAGACTTGGGATTTGGTTAAGTTGTTAGTAGGTAAGAGGACATTGTAGAACAAGTGGGTTTACAGGATCAAGGAAGAAGAGGGTGGATAGAAAAGGTATAAGGTAAGGCTTGTAGTAAAGGGATTTACACAGAAAGCAGGTATTGACTTTGATGAAATATTTTCTCCTATTGTTAAGATGACTTTTATTTGTACTATATCTAGCTTAGTTATAGTAGAGGATTTGCATTTAGAGCAACTAGATGTAAACATGAATTTCCTTCATGGTGATTTGGATGAAGAGATTTATATGCAGCAGCCACTTGGGTATGAAGTCAAGGGTAAGGATAAATTAGTGTGTAGGTTGAAAAAGAGCCTATATGGGCTCAAGCAAGCTCCAAGACAATGGTACATGAGGTTTGATAGTTTTATGCATGAGCATGGTTACTTGAGATGTGAATCTAACCATTGTGTTTATTTCAAGAAACTTGAAAATGGGAGCTATATTATTTTGTTATTGTATGTGGATGATATGCTTATTGCAGGATCTAGTATGCGAATATTGGTGAGCTTAAGGGAAAGCTAGCTCACACATTTTCTATGAAGGATTTAGGAGTTGCAAAAAGAATCCTTAGCATGCAAATACATAGAGATAGGAAAAATAAGAAATTATATTTGTCTCAGGAGGATTATATCTATAGGGTGTTAGAAAGGTTCAAGATGTAGAATGTAAAAATTGTTAGTACACCTATGGTCTGGACACTTCAAATTAAGAAAATATCATTGTCCATCATCACATGAGGAGGTAAAATACATGACACGAAATTTCATATGCTTCACCAATTGGGAGTCTCATGTATGCTACGGTTTGTACTGCATCAAACATAGCACAAACAATGGCAGTTGTGAGTAGATATATGGCCAATCTAGGTAAAGAACATTGAAATCAATCCAATAGATACTCGTATTTGAAAGGGACATCTAACATGCAGCTTATGCTATGGAGGTTTGGATATTTCATTATGTGGCTATGTTGATTCAGATATGGATGGATATCTGGATGGTAGGAGAAGCACTACTTGATATATTTTCATAGTAGGTGGGATGAAAGTTAGCTGGATTTCAAGATTGTAGAAGGTTGTGGCTTTGTCTACTACAGAGGCAGAGAATGTTACACCTATAGAGGCTAGCAAGGAGATGATATGGATGCGTAGGTTCATGGAAGAGTTGGGAAAGTAACAAGATGATTGCAAACTATTCAGTGACAATCAGAGTGCAATTCATTTGGCAAAGAACTTAGCATTTCATTCAAGAACAAAACACATTCAATTGAGGTATCACTTCATACAACATGTATTAGAGGATGGGAAATTGAATCTAGAAAAGATTCATACGAGTGAGAACCCTGCAGATATGCTAACGAAGCCATTAGCAAAGGAGAAGTTGGAGCTACACTCCACTTTTGTTGGTCTTCAAGTTTGAGACTTGAAGAGGAAGAAACAAAGCTAAGGAAGGATCTAAGAATGATGTTGTACATGTATGGTGCAGTAATTAATCTCCAAGTGGGAGATTGTAGATCTCAATTACTTCATATTAGCACACAATGTGAAACTTGCTAAAAACACAATAACCGTCATTGGGTTATGGAGGGACCAAAATTGATCACCTATGACCGGCATCGGTTAGGTAAGGAGGAACCATCATTGGTTAGGGCTAACCGGTATCGGTTACCTGTGCGGGAGTGTTTTATTTAACTCTTGGGAATTAGATCTATTTTTAGCATTAAAGCATATCTATTTATTGTAATTGCATGGCTAAGTGCCCTAAGTTTTTATATGCCTATATAAGCATAAAAGCTAGGGTTTATAAGGAAGAGTTAACAAATATTTAAGAAGAACTTGCAAAAGTTGATAATTATTGTGAGAATAATTGTGAGAGAGAATTCTTGGAGAAGAAGCAAAATCTTGAGAGAAAGAAAGTATTGTACATCTGAGAGGTGTGAAAGATTGTAAATCTTTAATTGTATATCTTGTCAAAGATTTGGATAATAGATTGGCTTGTTTCTTGGTGGACATATCCCACACAAAGTGAACTACGTTAAATCTGGTGTTGATGTATATCACTTGTTATGTATATTTCTTCCGGTAGAATGTTTGATTTTATTTGCATGTATGCTTAGATCTCGATATATTATCTATATAATCGGTGTGTTAACTCCAACACAATGATCATAATCCATCTACCATAATCCATTATACTAAAAGTATTAGACAACATAAGTTGAATACATAGTAATAATTATACCATGACATTGAACCATGTGCGCATATACCAAATCCTAGACTTGGACAACATAACAGAGACTCCAAAACTTAGAACTAAGGAATGTTACCATAACTCATCACTTACAATAGGTATATATAGGGGTGGGGACTTTCCCTTCACCTCCCATGCACTCTCCTAATATACATACATGCTTTTACATAACAAATAATAATAGATTATCCTATAAATAAAAATTTCTTTAATCCTATTAATAACCTTCATGCGTGTGCTTGATCTGCATGTTTATCCTCCAAAAATAGCCTTTACTTGTCTCAGTAAATTCTTCATGATTTATCTCTTTTCTTGGTTGGCACTCCATTCCAATTTTATTTTTTAGCTCATAATTAGCAAAATTGGCTAAGTCATGAATTCTGTTTATATGGGCACAAGCCTCCTATGTGTTGTTCCAACCTTACCTGCGTGCACCTACACGCTTCCTCAGTGTACCCAATCCTCCGCACTCTCTTCATACTTATAAATTTTTCCTTCTCAACATTACGCCACACTAAATACATTTTTCGTCCCCAGCCAATGGGGTTTACTCAACTTATCCCTCCCGAATGAATAAAGAATATCTAAAGATCAAAGAATATGCAGGGAAACAAATGTACACTAAAGAATAAAAGAAAAAGGCTCTAACACTCTTCACTCTTGTGATGGTCAGTAATAACTCAAGGAACTCTTTATTAATCATGCTTTCTTACGATTACCACTCTGTCAACTCCTCGATCGCTACATTTGGCACTATTCCAATAACCTCTCGCACCTACGAGGGATCCATGTTATCTCCCTTCTCCTTGAGCTCTCAAACAACTCCCACAAGTCCTAAGATGACGCCCACAAACACATCCATCCTTTGGGCGACCAAAGGAACCGAGCTCCTTAAGCCTTGTATTGAAAGTCTCCCTAGCTATTTTAAGTGCATTGTGTCTCCTTGAAATTTCAAACATCTTCTCCTCTTACCCAAGTGTTTCATCCTTTTTGTCCATGACCACTTCATTCTCTTCATTGATGGTATATACCTTAAGGATTGGATCAAGGTCCTGAAATTGTTCGGCCCAACATGCCTTCCTCAATTCGACGCTTTAAGGTAAAGAACCATCACATCATATTCAACAATATTTTGCACCATTCTTGCTATATTCCTCTTTTGAATTGTAGCCAATTCTTTTGTGGAAGGAATTTGTTCATTCTTTTTCTCTTTTATCGAAAGTCCCACCAAATCCTCTAAGTAGTGCATTGTGGAAGGGTATTGGTCGTGAGTTTTCTGCACCAAGTCATGTTGTACTTCAATAATGGAGATAGCAATCTCTTCGGCCTTTACGAACACATACCTTGCACACTTTTCTACCTTATCATGTGTTTCTTTTAAATGCTTTACCTCATGCTCTTTATTTTTCTTGTCCTTAATCATAACATTAAGGGTGGCTCCTTATCCGAATTTCTACGAGCCACTTTTGCTATTATTTTTTAATGCCTTGCTAGTTTGTTCATCGCTGAGCTCTGTGGGCCTTATCATCACATGGTTCTCAAGCAGCACTTTCTTCATCCTACGCCTTACAAAATATTCATCACTCATGTTAAATTCAGACTCATCCATATGTGTTTGCATGCTCCAGAAAGAATCTTCCTAGTGCACATATTCACACCCTCCTCATCAATCATCTCCCAACCATACAACTTCTCAATAAGGAGTGTGCTTTGAACCCTTATGCTTATTATCTTTATAGGGTCATCAAAATATCCTACCTCTAGTGTGTGCAAAACCCCCTCTCCTTTGGCCACCATTACATTTTCCCGTGGTTATGTGAGTTTTAGCGCTCGAGAGCATACCTCCTCCTTCTCTCGCTAGAGGCTACCCCATGATCCCCGATGGTTCACCTTCACTCATGTCATTTTTCTCCTTCTCTAGTGGGGACTTCTTCTCGGTCCGCTAAGTACCTCTATATCATGTTGTGCATCCTCATCTCTAGCCCCTCATCATCCTCCAAATCATGAATGATTAGAGTTTCTCTTTTGTAGACAACCTCTTTTCATAGCCTTTCTTCATCACTATCATCATTGTGAACTAGCTTGCACCTCTTATTATTTTTCAACTCGGGCTTGACTGGTTTGGCAATATCCTTGGTGACCTTATAATATCCTTTGATGTCCTTGTGCCACTATGTTTACACATTCTCCTCACCTCCTTTGGTTTACTTGGTCCAAAGACGCCAACTGTTTCTCCTTCTCTGCCTCCTCCTCTTTTTATCCTTCTCTTATTCCTCTTCCTACCTTAGAGAAGTGACCTCGCAAGTCTACTTGGTACCTACAATCGGTTTTCCTTTTTGGGACTCCGGGAGTTTCATATCTTTGCCCCCACATACTTCCATCTTGAAACCTCGGGCCTTTGTAAACATATACATACGTAGCTTCTATCTTCCCAACCGCCATGGTCTCAAGAGCGATATTAATATCATCTCAATCCATCGCTTTCTTCATAAGCTATCTTTTTGGGGTAAGCATAAGTTTTTTTGCAATATATGATTATCCACATCTACGTTATCAACATCAAACCTCAATTTCTTCATGTTATACAACATATTCATCAATCTTTAAAGTATTTTGATGTAAACACGAATGATAACTTACACCATGGAATCTTCTCCTCATTATTCATGTAGAACTTGCCTAAGTAAAAGTGCTGATAGGATGTAAAATATGCTTGGCCTTAAAAGGCCAAGGGAAATTCTCACGGTATGTGTCATTCACCTTTGAATACTTCACACATCCTTCTATACCATTTTTCCACCCACTATTTATAAGCACGCGGTGATACTACCATAACAAGTAAATCTTGCAAACCTCTCGGGTTAGTGAGTTTTTTTCCATAGGATACATCCACATTTTATCCTTGGGCCTATCGAGTACCCCAATTTTGAAAAATACCAAAAGAAGAAAGATGACACCCATGATATTTTCTCACCTTTATCTTCCTATACCTGCACCTCCTTAATGATGCATATTATCCAAATAATTCTCTTAGTTATTTGGATAAATTACATACATATTATGGCTCGTAGATCTTCATTACAATGGCGCATACCTCGCTTGTCTCCTCGACACATTCACTTGGTCACTATTTCCTCGCATGCCCTCGCACACTTCCCTTCTCCCCCTTTTTTCCCCTTTTCCTCTTTGTTTCACTCTTACCTTGCACACATCTTCTTTCTAACACCTATTCATCCCGTGCTCATGCCTTACACTTGATTTAATCATCTAAGAACCTCGGCCCTCTCACACGCCTCACACATTATCTTGTAATATGAATTGTATAGAAATTTTGAAGATGGATAACGCAGGGAAGAGCTACAAGATGGTCGACGGACTGTAAAAGTTGATGGGATGACAATGGGGACTTCAAGTATGCAAAAGAGTGATACCAAGCAAAGAGGTAACTTCAAATCTCCAAAGGTGATTAAAAATATTTCTAAAGTATCTCTAAGGTGGTGATAGTAGTTTTAAAGAAGAGCAAGATTGTAAGAAAGCATGAAGTTTCAAAAATTACATTCTAGTGAGATGAGGGGTATGCTCGTATTTATAGGGTTGATCGTAACTCAGATTGGTCTCTCGACAACCGTAGTGGTTCGTTGATTTGGGTGGTCGAAATGTGATTAGCTTGATTTAAAGATCCCTTATGCAAGTAAGATTAGGGTTTGGGTGATTAATATGGGTTAGAGGCGCTTAGGAAGGATAAAAGTCGCTGGGAGATAAGAACACATTAAGTGAAGGTAGATAAGAATCTAGGGATGGTAAACATGGTGCTTATGGAGAATAAAAAGGGTCAATGAATAGGATTATGGATAATTAAAGGTGATTAGGGATTAATTAAATGGGATTAAGGGTGAATTAGGGGAAATAAAATAAATGATGGGTAAGATAAAAAAGTGGGAAATTCGAATAAATGGGATTTAGGAGGGAAAGGGGAAATTCAAATGGAAAGAGATATATACATGTAAGGAATGAAAACTAAGGGGAGTGGACATGAGATGAGGGATATGGGATACTAAAAATTATTTTCTAGAGTGTATGCTCTTCTCTTGCACTTTTGAGCGATCTTGAGAATCAAGAAACGATTGCGATCCTATTTTTACATGGAAAAACTACTAATCATTTAGATGTAGGACCAATCACATGTTGAATTCAAAATTGAAACAATTATCGATACATTATTTGCATGTTACCAAAGGCATGCAAAATCACATTTTAAATCAAAGATAAAAACACACCATTCACTCACATCAGACTAGAGGTGCGATTGATAAGGCTATTATCCAATTGCCTTAAGTGTGGGAAGTTCTTTGCCATAAGCCATAAAAAATGTTGTGATGAGTACCACAAGAAACCAAAAGTAGTCATCACATTGAAAGAATTGGTTAACGAAATGGGAAGTGCCCCACCACCTACTTGACTATAAAAATCCTGAGGAGTGCTAAATGTTGTCTATATGAGGCCTCTTTCATTAATTTGATTGTGGGGTAATGTTCCTTTGTCTAGGAGTTATTATAGAAAAGCGTACATCTCTTAGACAAGTTATTGACAAGTGTTGAGAACAAAATCCTAGGATCCATTTTACATTAGGGCAAACTTTACCATTATCCAAATTCACGAGTTTCAAAGAGCCATTATAAAGAAAGACTTCCTCAAAGTCAAAACCTTATTTTTCAAACAAGGAAAGAATCCATTAAAGTTGCGCCTCTTATATTTCATCACAGATCATACTTAGAAAAACTTCCTCGAAGTCAAAATCTTGTCGTTTGAACAAGGTGAAACTCTTCCGAAGTTATGCCACATACTTTTCATCATCACTTATACATTCCCTTATTGTTTTTTGGAATTATTGGCCAAAAGAAAGAAACTCAAAGTGTTTCCAAAATTGTGTCCACCACTTTTACACCCACTTAAATTTTTTTCTTAAAAACATGATTTAAGTGTTGAAAGTGTGTTGGTACGTATTCATATTTTTGGTGGTAGTCTTAAACCAACATTGGGACATTTCACCCCTAGGATAGTTTCCTTTCATGGTCGTTATGTTGCTCACATTGTACCAATCCCTTTTCAATACTTACATCTTGTTTCTTTAAAACTTGATCTAAGTATTGACATTGTATTGTTACGTTTCTCGCATTATATCGACCCATTTTTGGTACTTAAAACTTGTTTTCCTAAAAACTTGATTTGAGTCTTGAAAGTACATTTTTACAATGCTCACATTAGACCAATCCATTTTCAAATCTTACATCTTGTTTTCTTAATACTTGATCTAAGTATTGACATTATATTGTTACGTTTCGCCTCAGAACTATCCAATTTTATACTTAGGCTTGTTTTTGTTTAAACTTGGTCTCTGTTTGTTAGTGGCGAATCGTTACACTACCCACATTTACATAAAATTTATCTAGATATTACTTATTGTTTATCTTAGACAATTAAATATTTCTTACTTGGTATTCATTACGTTGTCCACATTGGCATAGATCTCTTTAGATATTCCTTTTGTATATCCCATACACTTAGAGATTTATCACTTTATCATTGTTACACTACTAATTTTATCTTAGATCCATTGTGACTTAATACACATTTAAGATATATTTTAGGACACATTTTAGTTTCATGTCACCCGTCACTCATGTAGTTCATAGGAAACATGCTTTCAATCCCCTTATAAATCCTATGTTTTCCTCTTATGAAGAAGAACAAGACCTTGTTTAATATAATGCTACTTGAGTGGGAAATACCTAGAGATATATTTGTAGAAGATTCCACTTGTGTAGATGACTTCTTATTTCAACATAAGAACCAAGTCTTTTTATAACTTATGTAGTTGGCTTACTAAAATTCCTTCGATTTCGACCTTACCTTCTTTCTTCATATGATTGGGAAAAGAAAAGAAATCCTCCCCCACCTCTTAAGATTGATGAGGACATTTTAAATTGTGAATGGGTCTACATATCTTCTCGTCCAAAAGGTCTCATGTTAACTATATAGATGCATCTCCCTTTAGGACTCATCATCATGTACCCTTTTTAGGATGAATCGTGAAGATAAAATACAGATGGAATCCTTACACACGAGGAAGTAGAAAACGAGCCTCATAATTAAGATGTCACTATGCAATGACAACTGGAATCACTTATTCAAAATATTCAAAGTTAGCTTCACATGTCCATCAAGACATTGGTATAGCTCCTAGGACTAAAAACATAGAGTCACTTATGCCAAAGCTATACTCGAAAACCATGGTGGTGAAGTCTCCAAATAAAACCACACATATATACCAATAACTTTGTCGTGTGACCAAATTTTTACTAAGAATGATAGTCTATCAAAGATTCCCTCATCAGTCTACAAGTAAATAACCAAGGGCATAATAAGAAATATATGTTTGAAGAACTTTTCCCTTACCCTTTCGATCAAGAAATTTTACGTACTCCTTTCCCACCAAGTTCGATTGCCATAAATTCTATAAATATAGGGGAAAAGGTGATCCTCGTGACCACATCAAGGAATTCTTCATGGCTTGCCAAGAAGTAACATACAACGATAATTACCTCATTCGCTTATTTCCTAGGAGTCTTGGAGGCTCGAAACTTGAATGGTTCCTCCATCTCCCTAAGGGGTTTATCACTACCATCAGAGACTTGGTGAGAAGTTTTCACCATTTTTCATTCAACATGGAAAGTGATATCACTATGATAGACCTTTGTAATGAAAAATAAAGAAAAATATAGGTTTTTGTTGGTTCTATTAATGATGGTGAGGTTAGCTAGTCATTTCCTTTCTCTATCCAAAAGAAACAAATTTTTAGTATTTTTGTACCCAACCTACACCCTGAGATAGCCTTCCACTTGCAAATGTATTGTGTTGGCACTAATAAATTTGGTCTAGATTATTAGAAATAATCTAACACAATAATAAAAACACAATATAAAATTCATCCGGACAATAATATTCATTAAGAGAGAGTTACATATATAGATCAATTAACCCCTACAATGGTGGAGTCAAACATGATCTTCAATCCCTACATAATCTCAACCCCATCTCCTAATATCTCTCTAACATCCCTTTATTATCTCACACAACTTTAGCTACGTGAGTTGTTCTCACAACACACTCAGACTAACTATATTATTAATATGAGTTAAATACTCATTATTAATAATATTACAATATATAAATAATGTTACACAATATATTTGTAACATTCACTCCCCTATTGTTAACATTATTAATTCCCAATATACACTCCCCTAATGTTGACATGGTGGAAAAACATTCACACACTTATCTGCAGTATGCTCACCCATGTGGCATGCCCAACTTGGCTCATGACCTTGATCAAAAGAAAGGCTATCTCCTTCCATGGTTTTAACCAAGTTTACCACAAACCTTGATGTGACAGGAACCATCAATTGTCCACCTCATGTGGTTTTTGGATCTTCCAAAACCTATTTCAAGATCCACGAACTGACTTACATTAGTGCTTTTGATTTTCTGCAATGTTTTGACATCAAGAGAAAATATAGGAAATATCACTCACGCAGGAGCTCACTTATTACAATAGTCGAATAGGTATGCTTCATCTGTTCTTATTTGTAAAAAGTAAACACACAACTGAAATAAAATTCCACAACAACATTGTGTGGCCCCGTCGCTTGCGGCTGATGAGAGGTCATTGATTGACCTCCTTCCTCCATGTAGATGATACTTATTTAGTAAAGAAAATCTTCAGAATTATAACCGTTGTCATCATTCATTGGTTCTTCTTTATCATAATATTTTTCTTCATCGGCAGCCATGGCATTCTCTTGTAGTTTCTCATCAAGTAGGTCTTGAGCTCTTAGTTTACAGTTTACAACCATATGACCAAGTTGTTTACAATAGTAGCATATAAATCGCTTCTTTGAATCCTTGGAAGTTGATCCTTGCTTGGAAGAATATTTAAATATTCTTTTAACAAATGATTTGTCTTCTTTATTTTTTCCATACAACACACTTTCTTCTTGATCAATATTCTTATTTTCTTCATCTATCAATGAAGAAATTAGATCTTCTAGGCTAGGATTTATTTTTCTTAGTGTAAAAACCATGTTGGAATAATTGGCAGGCATGCTATTTAGTAATACAGATTTTGCATCATCATCAAGCACATCTACTTTTATCCCTGCTAATTGATTTAAAATGGAGTGAAACTTACTTATGTGCTGCACCATGTTATCACTTTCCTCCATCTTGAGTCCAAACAATTTCTGTTTGAGAGATACTGTTGTGCTTCTTGTTTGAGATCCAAAATCTTGTTCAATGTAGTCCATATGACATTTGAAGTTTTTGATAAATCTATATGATGCAAATAAGCATCAGATAATCCTAGGCCAATAATTGTCAGTAGCTTTTCGATCCTTGCTTTCCCATTTTGCTGCTTCATCTGCGTCATGCGGTTTACTGATTTTTCCTTCCACAATCTCCCATAGATATTTGTTAATCAGAAACAATTGAGTTCTAACCTGCCATGTATGGAAATATTTTCCTTCAAATTTTTCAATTCGATTCAAATTGTCCATGTTGATTTTAAAAATTGGACGTTGGATTCCACCGAAAATGCATCCGTAAAGCATTTTTTTTTCATTTACAATTTTTGATATGATCAATGTAAAGAGCTAAAAAACACACATTTTAAAAAAACATCATCTCAATCTAAGTTACCAACTAAAATTTATGGCAACTACAATTTTTAAATCCACTATCTTTCCAGACCCCTTTCCAAAAATGGAAAAAAAAATTCCTTGTGTTTTTTTCACTATGTCCAAAAATGGAAAACAATAGTTCTAACTCACGATTTCGGAGAAGATCACGATGGATGACGCAGGAGTAGATCACGTGGAAGATCATGTAGACAAAACACATAGGCGTACTACACACAAAAACAGATCATGTAGGCAGACCACGTAGGAATAGATCACACAGGTAGACCACGCAGAATGACTGAGCAAGAACAGATCACGTAGGAACAGATCTGGGCACATCCATGTGAAAATGCATGACTCCTTCACAAATACGTATGGAATGCTTGACTCTCATTGCTGGTCACAAGAACCCTAGTGCTCTGATACCAAATAATAAATTTGGTCTAGATTATTAGAAATAATCTAACACAATAATAAAAACACAGAATATAAAATTCATCCTAGGACAATAATATTCATTAAGAGAGAGTTACATATATAGATCAATTAACCCCTACAATGGTGGAGTCAAACATGATCTTCAATCCCTACATAATCTCAACCCCATCTCCTAATATCTCTCTAACATCCCTTTATTATCTCACACAACTTTAGCTATGTGAGTTGTTCTCACAACACACTCAGACTAACTATATTATTAATATGAGTTAAATACTCATTATTAATAATATTACAATATATAAATAATGTTACACAATATATTTGTAATAGGCACATTTGAAGAGGCCATCGAAAAGGGTAGTCAAAGCAAAAACTCTTTACTCATTAAAGGGGTTTTGAAACCCTTTCAAAGAGACAACCACAATGCAAAACCTCAAGATAAAGATAAATTATTTAACAAGAAAAAAATGTCATAGGAGATGGAATCATTGATTCCAAGCATGTATAGATGGTTCAAATCAATCCGCACTTAAAACTTGCATGTGTGTCATCTAAATCTATAGTGAAATGTAGAGAATACACCCCAATCATTGAGTTACAACTAGTTATCCTAAAGAAATTGGATTCAACAAACATGGTCACATTCCCCATCATTATACCCTTTGTTGATGATGCACCTAAACTATCATGGTACAAAGACCATGAATATTGTGAATATCATCATGTTAAAGGACACACTACATATAGATGTATGAAGCTGAAAAACTTTATTCAAGATCTCCTAGATCAAGGAGACATTGAGCTTGATGCCCAAGAAACCTCTAAAACATCTTATAAACGGCTGGGAATTTATAAGAAACCATTCCCCAAACATTAAAAATATAGAAAATATGCTAGATCAAGGTCAATCCACTTAAGAAAAAATATCAATTGGTCAAACTTTTAATCCCTTTGATTCTCTCATTGACTATGTCCATCCCATCAACACTCATATCCATATAATAAAAATCAAATCATAGGAGTGTTTCATTACAACATGACACACTTGTCTTACTGTCTCAAGACCCCCTCTATCTAATCCTTCGGATGGTCATTACGATCTCCTAGAATAACTTGAGAATACAACCGCCAAGATTTCTATCTTGGATCTTCTCAAGATATTTATTGTTCATAAGGATATCCTCTATAAATCCCTTCAGAGTCAAGAGTTCCCTTTGATATTGATTCTTCACACTTCCAATTGGTTGCAAAATCTCCCAATTTGAACACATCATTTTGATCCAAAACAAGATTCCATTGATGATCGCACACACAATTTTCCCCTATATATAGAAGTGATCATTACTCGTAAAAATATCAAAAGGGCACTTATGGACAACCGATATTGTCTTGATATCTACACAATAAAATTGGTGAAATAATTAGGACACAACACTGATGAGATATAGCCTTTGATGTGATCACTATCAAGGCATATGACAATGTAGAGTGACAGTCATTTGGAACCATTACTTTGTAAATGGAATTTGGGCCTATCACTTAAGAAACAAGGTTCCATGTAATTGACTTATACCTTCCTATAATATTATCCTCTATTTCCCATTTATCCATGCCATGTATGTCATTCTATCCAATTTACATTAGTGTATCAAGATCCATTACCAAGGACAAGAACTTACCATTCTTGGTGACCCGTAACCCTTTACCTATCAGTAGAGAATTAGTAGGTTATTATAAATGTTAGAGATCACAAACATTGAGGGGGGGTGAATCAGTGTTGATTAATACTTTTTCACTTAATTCTAATTTTAAACCATTTAATAAGGTGAAACTTTAAACTATGAGTAATTAATCACACATATGTCATGCATAATAACACTGAACATAGAGATTACCATGGGAAACCCTTTCGGAGAAAAACCCACCAAAATTGTTGCTTATATTACACAAATCAAGGACTTGTAATAATATTACACATCCTCCAAAAAAAATTTAGTGAGGCACCAACCATATAAAGAGCACCAACCCCTACACCTTTGCTAGTATTACACACAACAAAGGACTCAAATGAATATTATGCATCACAAGAGATTTCTTTAGTAAGGCACCAACCTCACAAGGAGCACCAACCCCTGAATATGCTAAGATAAAACTTAGACTTAATTTACATATAAATTTTGATCATCTAGTTATAACAATTTCTTTACAACAAATTATGATCACCTTTCTATATTTGTCTATGTTATTCTTTTCACTCTCTTCTACTCATATGATTCGATCTCTCTTACTCAATCAATCCACCACCTTTGATGCTCTTCTCATCTGATAAATTGATGCATCATCGATCTTCTCTCCTCTCTCCTCTCTCTTTTCTTCTTCCACTCTTTCTTAGATTGATTGTATTATATTCTCTCTTCCGTAACTCTTCTTTAGCTTGATACTTATTTTCTTACTTGAGAAACTTCACTAATGGTTCTGTTGGTTTCTCAAATGTGCACTCGTGTCTTGGATCTCAAAAGGGCCGAGGTGTTTGAGACCACAATAGAACTGTCCCCAAGTTGTGGGACCTTGCGAGCTTGGGACAGATCTCTAGAGAAGGCCGGTTCCTCTATCTATCTCTACTGCTACTGCTACTCCTAGTGCTAAAAGGGGAAACTAAGCTAAGAATGCCAAGGGACCAGGGAAAGAAGGATAACATGAAGTAAACTACACTAAAAGGTGATAGCACCAGAAAAGAGGGATGAACACTATCTGTTTTGAGCAAGAATGACAGGGAATGTGTGAAAGGAGGCTAGGCACGAGTAGCACAACAAAACACACATTCACCAAATCGTCCTTATGGAACACAACTAAGCATGAAACTGCAAGGGACCCGAAGTAGCACAACAATACATAATTCAAGATAAAAGGAAATAAGAAGGAATGTAAGCACGTTAGACAAAGAATAGTCACAAAACGATGCTTCTATTACTTCCAAAATGCACAGTAATCATTATAATGCTAAAGAGGTGACATCCACATGCAAGAGCCAAACATGGAGGTTTGCAACCTAGAATACATAAAATATGAAGTCCTTAGCAACATGCATAAGGATCAAGAGTATCCAACATAACAAATGAGCCTTGCTCTTACATTTATAGATAAAGCCATGGAGGAAGAAAGGAAGAGGAGGGAAAAGCCGAATTTGAAACACAACCGCCAACAAGAAGCATTCAATGTCTCAGAATCCACTTGGAAATCTATGAAATACGCTTCCCCATACTTTTTTGATGTGTTGAATACAAAAGAGATCATATCATATTAAATTGGGTGGTTAGAGAAATCAGATCTGCTCATCAATGTTCAGATATACATTTTCCCAATTCTTACCTACCAGATCCGCCATAATTTGAATTTTGAATTTTTGGCACTGTAGGTGATGTCAACAACTTTTTGACAAGTCCAGGCACATGTCAATCTGAGCTTTATAGCTGATGATATGGCTGTCAGAAGATGTCAGAGTCGTTGGCGTATACAAGACACATGGCGCATGCCGATTGGCTAAGATGGTGGCCAAATGTACACCCATTTTTCATTTCTACCATGTGTTAATCATTCATTTTTGTGAGGATTCAAAGACCTATATGGTTGCATGCGGCACACTTAAGCGTGTCAAAATATGGCCTAACATAGAAGTGCATGGGGAGAAGGCAGAGGAAAGCATGGAGGGAGCACGCACAATGCACACGAGGAGATGAATCAAACCGGTGAGCAGAGAATGTATGGTTAAGGCGCAACTATTACAAAGTAATGGGTGTGACGTGAAGGGTCAAAGACTTAGGCACATGGGGTGAAAATAAACCATCTTGGAAGAAGGTGAATGCGCAGAAGGAGGGTGTGAGGGGAAGTGGAAGGAGGAAGGGAAGGGGCGCGTAGGAAAACTGTGACAAAGGGAGTGTGCCAAATGATTATGAGCACACGTAATTCTTCAATAGATAACTTAGGGCTAGAATGTGTATGTCAGTTATCCAAATCACTAGGAGATTTATTTGATAACAATTTTGGCAACTTTCGAGGCCATCTGCCTGCTAGATGCAAGAGACTAGTAGCCTGAAGCATCCATTGGGCATGGATTCTACTTGTTTAATCATGAAAATGCCCTTGTTGTCACTTTGAGTATCATTTCGCACTTTGTCCTGAATCTCACAACTGCTGAGAGAAGCTCTACACACTGGAAGCAACAAAAGAGCACGCGCAAGAAGCACATGAGAGGAAAGAACTATGTACAAACAAACAATGTGTGCAGAGCACACTTGGAGGAATTGAAACTACTTTAATATATATGCAAAACCTAATGGAAGGGTTTGAGATAGATCCCGTTTACTGGGATTTGCAGCGCACTTCCATCTAGATGAGTTAACTCAAAAGAGTTAGCTTCTTTGTAGGACTTGATGATGTATGGGCCACTCCAAAGTGCATCAAACTTTGAATGGCGCCCTGGTTTAGCTCTATCAGCATCCCATTTTAGAACCAGGTCTCCAACTTTGAAAGCTTGAGGCCTAGCCTTTCTGTCAAACCATTTCTTTGTTGCTTGTTGATGTTGTTCTAGCTTGATCATGACAGAGTTTCTAAGCTCTTCAAGATGAACCAGCTCTGCAATCCTACTTTCTCTTTGATCCACGCCCTCCAAGCGCTAATGAATTTAGTTCTAGTGTCAACGGAAGCGCGGCCTCCTCGCCATAGACAAGCTTGTAAGGCAAAGTTCCTATTGGCCTTTTTACTGTGATTCTATCTACCCAGAGCATGTGCAAGACCTTTGTATGCCACTGTCTTTGGCTAGTATTCATTGTGTGCTTCATGATTCTAATCAGGTTCTTGTTTTTTTATTCTGGCAGCACCATTCCCCTCGGGGTAATAGTTGGAAGAAGTTTTCAGGTAAATTCCCAAACTTAGAGCCCAATCAGTGATTTTAGCAACAAGGAAGGCCTTTGCATTATCGGAGGTAATGGTTTGACGAACACCAAACCTTGTGACTAAACCATTGAAAAATTCAAGGATGACTGCCTTCGTTGATTCCTTAAGTGTGATAGCTTGTGTCCATCTAGTGAAGTAATCTATAACTTTCAGCACCCATTTGTGTCTAGTGCTTGAAGGCAAATTAATCATGCCTATGAAGTCGAGACCCCATTGTGCAAAATGCTGATCCACGTGGATTGGTCAGAGGGGAAGCACTGCCAATATTTTCTTTCTTGCAAAGAAATCACATTCTGTGCATTTTGTGACCCACCTATGTGCATCTGCAAATAGGGTAGGCCAAATGATACCTGCCATTATGATATTCATTGCTGTAGTTTTTGCACTGAAGTGTCCACCAGATAATCCATTGTGAAATTCTGATAACACTTTTTCAATCTGCGTGATGTTGATACATCTTAACAACACATAGGGAATGGATTGTAACCTAAGATGCCTTCTCTTTTCTTTGTTCAAGACGGGAGGGTATACACCCTTGGAAAGGAATGTGATCATGTCCTTCATCCAGTCATGCTACAAGGGTCTATGTTCTGTTTATGTTCTACGCGCAGTAGGTCTTCATCCAAAAATAATGAAGTCTCAGGTTCACTCTGTGCATCCTTAGCAATCTACTTGTAGAGTGTGCTACCTCTTACCAGCTTTGTGGCCTTAATAGTCACATCATATTCCATGATTTTGGTCACCCATCATACTCTCTTCTCACTTTGATTTCTACTCCCATGATGAAGTATCTGACAAATGAGTGAGAGACTAACACCTTGATATGATTTTTGGTGAGTATACTTTTCAGTTTCTTGAGTGCGTGTATGATGGAAAAAAGACGTACTTATCTATGTGGTTGTATTTCCAATCATAATCCTTCGTAATCTAGTTGAAGAAGGCCATTGGCTGTTCCAATCCTTGTTCATTTTCCTATGTCAGACAACAACAATGCTTACATTAGCACCATAAGCATAAAGGATGAAATCCTTTAAGTAATTTGGATTGAGGAGTGTTGGCGCACAAGTAATTTATTTCTTGATCTTGTTGAAACTTTCTCTTCCTTCTGCTATCCATTTGAAGGCTATGTCCTTCTTGAGCATAAGGGTGATGGGCCAAACCAATCCTGCAAAGTTAGGGATAAAACGCCTAACAAAGTTAATCTTGCCAAGGAAGGACTATAAGGCTTTTTTCTGCACCAGCAAGGAAAGGGCTAGGATGGCTGAAATGCGCTCAGGGTCAATCATGATGCCATCCTTTGAAACCACGTGGCCCAAGAGCTTGCCCTGAGACACTACAAAATTACACTTCTTTGGGTTAAGAGATACCCCAAATTCTCTACACCTCTCAAATACCTTTTCTAGGTGCACCATGTGATCCGCGCTTTCTTTGTCGGAAGACAAATATATTATCAAGGTAAACCAAGATGAACTCATTGATGTAGCCTTTGAAGGCAATGTCCATGGCACGTTGAAACATTGCGCCCGCATTTGATAGACCAAAGGGAACTTTCTGATATGCATATGTTTCCCACTTGGTTGTAAATTCCGTTTTTAATTTATCCTCTTCCTTGACTAGCATCTGGTTGAAACCCGAGTACCCATCTAGCATGGAGAACCTTTGTGCGCCAAACTTCTGACAAATCTGTAAAATCTGCTCCATTGAAGGCAAACAATAGTGATCCTTTGCACAGATTCCTTATTCAAATCTCTAAAATCAACACAAAGTCTGATTTCACCGTTCTTCTTACGTCGGGACCAGATTTGCGACCCGTGTGGAGTATTTGATAGGAAAAATATTTTTTTCCTCAATGATTTTGGATAACTCCTTTCTCATGAGGGGCTCTATCCTTGGATTGACTGCCTATGTTTCTGTCTGACGGGCTTTATGCCAGGATCAAGGTCAATGGAGTGTTGAGCAACACTTGGATCAAAACCTTTGAGGTCTTCATACTCCCATGAGAAAATATCACTATATTTTTAGCAGAGAGAGATGAAGGCATGTTTTTCTTCATGTGCGCAAGTCCTACTGAGCAACAACTCTTTTCCGCGTGCAATAGTAATGGAGGAGCAATCCTCTTGCGCGCGCATGTATCTTTCTTCACCCTTGAACTCATCATCAGGGCTGAACATTTTATCTAAGGTGACCATCCCTTTAGGCAACTTATTTGTCTTTAGCTAAATCACTTGGTCACCATAGTTGTCATGCAAGTCAGCTTGCATACTTGATGAAAATTTAGCTTCATTTTGGATAAATTTGATGATCGTAATGTCACTTGTCAAACACTTTCCAGCTGGTGTTGTTGTCTAGAATGGATGGTCTGACTACCATCTTAATGTGTTGAGTGTTCCCTTTGACAAATTCCTCAGTAGGAGAAAACTATGAACCAAGCGCAGCCATTTGGTCAGCCTCCTTGTTCATTCTCCGTGGAACTACCTGCAAATTAAGAGCATCAAAGCTCTCAAGTAGGTCCCAAACTCTATGTTTGTAAGATTTAAGAAGCTTATTCTTTGTCTGGCATTTGTTGGTGACCTGGTGGATGACCAATTCTATATCCCCAAAGATCTACAACATTTTAATTTTCTTCTTTTCAGTAATAAGCAAGCCATGCACGAGCGCTTCATATTCTTCCACATTGTTAGAGCATGCAAACTACAGCCTATGCACGAAGAATAACTTCTCATCCTTAGGGAAATGAGAACCACTCCTGCTCCCGCACCATTTCTACTTCTAGATCCATCAAATTATAACTTCCATAGACCAGGTTTGAACTTTGCCTCCTATGAGCGCACGCGAAGCGTAACGTCTTCTTCTAGAATGCAATAAGTGCCAAGCCCAATTTAATAGGCTTCTAGTTCTTCAGCATAGGGATCAAATTTTTGATGCCTCTCCACCCATTCATCAAGTACTAGGTCTAGAATAGAGGGTGGAAGAGATTGCTCTTCAGGAACTGAAACTTGTTCTTCTTGGATAAGACAATTGGCTTGGAGAGGGGATGGGACATATGGCTCTACATGATAAGAAAATATAGGCTCAGCTTATATGGTAAATAGGGTACCATACCTTGTCTTGAGCAACATATGAGACCAATCAAACAACAAATAACCACCCACTTTAGCAGTAAATTCTCTTGATAGACATAGGGCAAACAAAGGAGGCAGGTCAATAATTGACACATCTTGAGTAATTGTCAGGCTTGGACATGCATGGAGGGTTAACTCAAGATCCTTGATGACTCCCAAGGTAGTTACAACTGAGCCATCAAGTTGTAGGACTCCTTTAGACAAAGGGCTATATTTCAGACCTAAGACATCAGCTATCTTCTTAGGCATAACAAAAGTACTAGCACCTGAGTCAACTAAGCAGTTATGCACTAGGTGTTTGCCTATAATCAAGGACATATAGAAGGGTGGGGTTTTAGCAAATTTTCTTACTTGTTTCTCCTCTTCTTGGAATATTTTGATAGAAGCACGTGGCTTCTGCATAACTAGGTCAACATGCGGAAGTTGCGCTAGAGCTTCATGCAATAGATCCCACTGAGATGGAATAGTCGAGCATCCCACATTATGACATTTATGTTTGTTTTCTTCATCTAGTCAATAATGCTGAACGAAAGCCCTCCTACCTTGTGAATTTGGGGAACAATATCCCTTCTTGAGTGTTTATGTGTAGAAGCCTAAATATTAGCTAGAGCAGAGAGGCTTGGCCTACCAAAGGATGGGCGCGCGCTACTTCAAAAGGAGCTTTATGTGGGACCTCCTACATAGGAGGTTGAACATTTTTGCTACAAGAGGTCTTTTCTGATTATTTTTTCTTTTAAAGATCTTCTTGCATTGTTGGGATTATGACCTGCATACCAGACTCTAATATTTTTTTCTTATATCTTGTGTTGTTTGCTAATTGGGCACACGGTCTATTTGTATCTTCTGCAGCTTGGTTGATTACGAAAAGTCCTCAGCCAAAGAACATCAAATTGGTTTCCGAGGAAACCTCTAGTCCTTCTGGATTATCTACTTCATGGGTGCTTATTAAAGGCTCATAAGATGAAGCATTCTGGATCATGAAGGCTTGGGCGCACGCACAACATTAGCACAATGGTACTGACTATGAGGCATTTTGCAAGGGAAGCACCACTCTGACTCTTGTGCCAAGTTGTTCAACCGAGACAAGCGCTTGGCTTGTGTTGGGTCTGGGAGAGAAGGCGCGGAGGGACAACTTACAAAGGTAGATGTTCATTAGGATGCCACCTATCATTCTACTTGGTTGGGCATGTATCTCTAATTTTCGTATTGATTCCGCCAAGGATGATTTCCTTGGCCATGCGCTTGATTGGAAATTCCTCTATACGCTTGCGCTTGCTACCTTTCTAGTGATATGACCTTGTTTGATAAATTTCTAATCAAGGCCTTCAATTCTTCATCTTCCTTTTGCTGTAATGGAGAATAGGATGTTGAGGCAACCGGTTGCGCGCTTTGCTCAGGAGTAGGAATAGGGGCCACAAAAGGTTAGGGTGCTTGTGACATTTATGGGAATAAGGGCATGGGTGGTCTAGGAGCCAACTTTCCCGCTTGAATAAGACTATTTTCTGCCCTTACTGCAATGTTATAAGCAATTGGTAGAGTCCTACCTCCCATAGATTGGATCATAACTGAGATGTCACTGTTGAGCACCTTTAGATAATAAAGGAAAGCATGTTGGGTTGTAGGTCTCACCACAAGAGGAATTTTATCTAAAGCCTTCTGAAATCTGATATTGAAATTAGTCATCTGCTCATTGGGCACCCCCTTGTTGTTGTTAGTTGCTCCACCAAAGATAGATGATCTGGATAGATCCAAGTCTTAAGCCTCGGTACCATTGAAGTGCTTTACCTTTGAAAGAGGCTGCAAGCAACCTAACTACTACATCATTATGTGTGATCAAATAGAATGAACACACATTTGCTACATCTTGGATGTGCTCCTGAGGGGTGACTTGATTCTCACCAGTAAAGTAAGGAATACTTTTGAGTGTGCCATTGGGCATATCATGTTGTACGACCAGGAGTAAGGGACTCCCTCCATCAAATTTTACAAAACTTCTTAATGGAGGAGGTGGTTGATGCACCATTACAGGGCACACAAGTTGTATATTTGCAGGAGGAGTTGAATGGGTCCGGCACGCTAGAGATAGAGATGTGTGTGTGGGCTTTCTAGAATTAACTTCTCTCAGGGATAGCTGGAGGTACTCAAAATATTATTTAACTACTACACTTCTTCTTGTGTGCACTTTTCTCATGAAAGGCACTCAGGACTGTCGAAATAGAGATTTTAAAATATTGGGAGTCACCAGATGTGTTTGAAAGGAGCCTCTTCAAAGGCTGAAAACACTAAGTCCACACACTAGAACTTAGAGATATGAAATTTGAGCTTTCAATGCTGGTCCCACCTTGCATGCCATAAACTGTTGGTTTCTCAAACATGCACCCACGTCTTGGATCTCGGAAGGGTCAAGGTGTTTAAGACAATAATGGAACCATCCTTAAGTTGTGGGACCTTGCGAGCTTGGGACGGATCTCCAGAGAAGGTTGGTTCCTCTATCTATCTCTACTACAACAGCTACTCCTAGTGTTGAAAAGGGGAAACTAAGCTAAGAAAGCCAAGGGACCAGGGAAAAAAGGATAACATGAAGTAAACTACACTAAAAAGTGATAACACCATAAAATAGGGATGAACACTATTTGTTACGAGCAAGAATGACAGGAATGTGTGAAAAGGAGGCTAGGCACGAGTAGCACAACAAAACACGCATTCACAAAATCATCCTTATGGAACACAACCAAACATGGAACTATAAGGGACCTGAAGTAGCACAACAATACACAATGCAAGAGAAAAGGCAAGAAGAAGGAACACAAACACGCTAGGACAAAGAATAGTCACAAAACTATGCTTCTATTACTTCCAAAAATTCACGAATCTCTTACAATGCTAAAGAGGTCGATATCCACATGCAAGAGCCAAACATGGAGGTGTGCAACCCAAAATACAAAAATATGGAGTCCTTAGCAACATGCATAAGGATCTAGAGTATCCAACATAACAAATGAGCCTTGCTCGTACATTTATATATGAATCCATGGAGGAAGAAAGGAAGAGGAGGGAAAACCCAAATTTGAAACACAACCACCAACAAGAAGCATTCAATGTCTGTAAATCCACTTGGAAATCTATGAAATACGCTTCCCCATGCCTGTTTGACATGTTGAAGAAAAAGAGAGTGGATCATATTAAATTGGGTGGTTGGAGCAATCAGATCTACTAATTAATGTTCAGAGAGACATTTTCCCAATTCTTACTTACCAGATCTGCCATAATTTGAATTTTGAATTTCTGGCACTCAGTAGCCGATGTCGAGCTTTTTGACAAGTCCAGCACGCGTCGATCCGAGCTCTAATGATATGGCTATCAGAAGATGTCAAAGTTGTTGGCATATACAAGACACGTGGCACAAGCCGATTGGTTGAGATGGTGGCCAAATGTACACCCATTTGTTGTTTCTGCCATGTGTTAATCATTCATTTGTTGCGAGGATTCACCACCTTGTCTAGTTGTGCGTGGCACACTTAAGCGTGTCAAAAGATGGCCCGGCACATAAGGGCGCGGGAGAAGACAAAGGAAAGTGTGGAGGGAGCACACACGATGCATGTAGGGAGATGAATCAAATTGGTGAGCAGAGATCCTATGGTTAAGGCACAACTATTACAAAGTAATGGGTACCGCACGAAGGGTCAAAGACTTAGGCACACGGGGTGGAAATAAATTGTCTTGGAAGAAGGTGAACATGCGGAAGGAGGGCACAAGGGGAAGTGGAAGGAGGAAGGGAAGGGGCACGCAGGAAAACTACGACCAAGGGAGTGTGCCAAATGATTATGAGCACACATAATTCTTCAATAGATAACTTAGGGCTAGAATGTGTATGCAAGTTATCCAAATCACTAGGGGATTTATTTGGATAACATGTTCCAAGTTCAAACATATACTCAATCGAATAATTCCTTTCCTTCGATTTTTGTGTCATGTATCTTCTTGCTTGGTCACCTAAGAATCCATGCTATTAAATGGATGCAACTGACTCTAGATATTTTTCCTTTTGTATTTGGCTTGATTACACCACTTTTCATGCATTTCCAAGCTATTTATTATCCATTTTCCAAAATAGATTTTCCACATTTGTAACGTGACCCAAATGAGCAAGTTGTTTTCTTCTTCAATATTTTATTCTTCCTTGAAACTTAGGATCTCATAGAGAATGTAACTACATTTCCATAAATTCAATACACATTAAATGTTGGTAGTTGGAACAATGGTTTTCTTCGTTCTTTATGGAGATCAAGTCGTATACTTAGCCATAATCACCTAATAATTGAATCACCATTGATTTTAGAGAAACAAATCTCACTTGTCCATGTTTGAATCAATTTTATTGTCTTCAACCCTTTTCCAAAGTCATATTCCATCATTTCATGGCTTTCCTTTACTCCTTTGACTTTATCCTTTGTATCGCAACACTTGCCTTTGTTTAGCATCATTTCTCCTTCCTTGAAGCTTTTTAGTTATCCGCGGATCTTCTATGATTCTCACGGTTTTCCTAATTTCATGCAAAAGATTCCTCCTTGTTTATTTCCTTTTTCGTCTTTTATAGTCTTTCGCGGCTATCTTCCATCCTTAGAAGATTTTTAGTTCTTTGCAACTTTTCTCTTTATCCATGGCTTTGCTTATGACTTCCTTACTTTCGTGGCTTTGCCTTAGCCTCCACGTCTCTTCCTTCACATCCACGACTTTACTTATCTCCCACACGAGGTGTCCTTTGGATCCATGTTGCTTCATGGTTTCATTCCTATGGTTGTGGCACTTACTTTCCTTCCATGGTTTCTTCTAGATATCTATGGCTTTCTACAGACTTCGGAGGCTACTTTAAGTCTTCAGAGGCTATCTCTGGACTTTGATGGATATCTCCTCATGTCTGTGGCATGTGAAAACATTGACTAAATCCCTTAGCACTTATCCTTAGTCATCTTGAGCCTTGGTGAGTTGACACTACAAATCAACCTTCATCTTTTCAGCATGCTCACTTTACCAATTCACTTCCTTTTCCATCAATGAAACTTGACATCAACTGATCCAACTTCACATCAATGAAAACACATATGACACATGAAAAAGGTTCAATAATCGGGCTTCCTATAAATGTCCTTCTATTGAGTTGGTCATTGACTTAAATTCAAGGGCCCTTGCCCTCGCATAAATCCATATACACTCCAACCACGTGATGGTGGTTCTTCCTCCTTCATTCCCCATTTTCTACCTAGGAATCCAAGATGAAAATCCTTCACACTAGTTGTAGAGAATATGACCTTCAATAGGCCCTACCAACAACATGCACACGAAGTGTTTGACAAAATGTTTTTATTCTTTAAAGAGACATACACACAAAGCGTATGGTTACATGAAAACTATTTGATGGAATGATTTGATTTTATTCTAGTCTCAAATGAAGAGTGTTGCTAACAAAACAATCCTTGACACCTTGTTTTCACCATTGAATTGACTTGAAGAATTGACACAAACCACGATTGACAATTTTTTATAAAAAATTCCAAGACTTGAGTGAAATTATTTCAAACCAAATGAGGATAAATGAAAAAAACACAAACAAGCTAATTTTACTAGAAGGAAGCCTATCAAATCTCTCTCAAATATTCAATGAACAAAGATGGTGATTGAAAAGCTTGCAAAGTCCATATTATAGAATAATAAAATATAAATGAAACCCAATCAAATAACATCGCTAACCTAGAGCTACTTATAGACAATCTTCAATGCACAGATGATATTATTATTCAAACTCTTAGAGAAGATATTTCAACAAGCTTGGAGAATCAAATAGAGCTTGCCTTTAAGATTGAGTCATTTGATACCACATAGGCTCAAGAGCTTAAATGAAACCACAATTCAAATCCACAAACTATTGTGAATGTAGTGATCCTAAGTTAAATTTTAGGAAGAGAGAAAGGCAATTGAAGGTCTTTAATTTAAGGAATAGAGGCCTAAAGAAATAGGAAAACCCACTTGAATCTGCAAAGGATTTTTACACAATACTTTAAAGAAAAATAAAATTTTCTTAGAGAGGGCACGATATACCCAAGATGGTTATCTTATTGTCAAGTTTGAAATCCTTCATGTTAGGTTATAAATATTGCGATCTAAGAAACTTATTTTCACTCTTTCTGAAAACATTTTCATGGATGAAGACATAATTTGGATTTAATATGAAGACTTAAAGGTAAATAAGACTAAATGGTTAAGGCAACGAACTAATCGAATGGGTTATCATGTGAAGCGGGAGAGTTTGGATTTGAGATGCACCCCTCCTAGTTGGTCCAAACTAGGGAATACCCCATCTTCCTCCTCATGATGCCAAACTTTGAGCTCTATGTTTCTACTCCCAATAATTGTGTGCGATCATGGTGGTTTACTTTTCTTTTTGATGAGCTCTTAAGAAGAATTGATTAAGCACTTAGACTTGGTTTTCTTTATGGAGATACATGAGACAGATGAAAACCATTCCCTATCTTCTTAGGATACCCATAGTTATCCGTGCATGCAGACAAGAACTCTGTCTTGGTTCGAGAGGCTCAAGGGGATTAACATTTATCTACAAAGATGGTCTAACTCCTTTATCCACCTTGAATGATTAGATGTCCATGCTAGGTTCATATGGATATCTTCAGCAAGAAAATCCCCTTCTAGTAAACATTTCTCTAGTGTGTGTATTTTCCTCCAACATCATCACCTTATGCTATTTTAGATATTGGCAGCTCTCCTTTACAAATTTATAGCCAAAAATAACAAATTTTATGACTCTTGGGGATGTTATTCTTCTAGAGACTTTAATGCATGAAATGGTCATATGCAATGTACATGCCATTATCTTTATGCATATCCATTGATGAGTTAGACAGGTTGACTATCATAGTGATGTTCTACAACAAACCTCATCAAATAAAACAATCAATTATTATGGAAAACAATTGGTTAACTTGGGTGATTCTCACAACTTGGTCATCTTGAATAGCACTAGTTCTTTTCTACACTCTAGTGGTCATACCTGCTTCCCTCATCTTGGTGGTTCTTTTAATGTGGATTACATTATTGTTAATGGGTCTATTTTATCAAAAATCAAGGCTTTCATGTATCCTTTACACCTCCTCCCCTCACCGACCATGTTGTTTTGTGTTTTCAGTCACAGCTTGGTCATTCTCTTGCCTATCCCTATCCTAGTTGATCTTGTAAGTCTACCATCATCCATTTTTATCACTAGCTATTTGAGAAATAATTTTCTTAAAACAAGACTCTTTGTGTATGATACCCATGATATGATTGAGAACTCTCTTCTCCCCCCTTGAGACTTGGTCATCCTTAATGCACTACAAGAATTTTAGCTAATACAACACTAAAAAAACACTAAAATACATGCATAAAACACCAATTTGTGATTCAACAACACTGGTGTTAGTTGTGTGGTAGTTTTTGTGTGTCACTAAAATCTAACACCACCGAAATTGGTTATGGCATATAACATCGAAAATAATGCCATAACCAATTTTGGTGATGTTATATTTTAGTGTTACATAACAACTACCACACAACTAACACCAGTGTTGTTGAATCACAAATTGGTGTTTTATGCTTGAATTTTAGTGTTTTTAGTGAATTATTTAGTGTTATACACATTTGTTGTTATCTACTTATATATAATTGATTTTGGTGTTTGATTTCAATGTTTGATTGTAGTGCTAGAGACAATATAGCTTCATAGCCTCATTATTTTAATCTATCGTCAATGGAACCAAAGTGGGCTTGTGATTAGTATTATAAAACAATTACAAAAATAATTTGGGCTTAATCTTGTGCCCACAAGTGAGTTCACAAACATTTTATTAATATCAAAATGAGAAAATAAATTAAAAGGGTGCCTAAATGTCGTTAACCCTTGACATAGAATGGTATAATAGATGGCCAAAACACATGATTTAATGACTATACTCCATAAAAGGAAACTATTAACTAATTGCATTATAATAATTCCTATAAGCATTTGAAGCATTTAGGTGATTGGTAGCCAACATATTCTACCGAACTCAAACATCATGGCCAACGAATGTGAAGCCTCATGCAACTACATGTACATCGGAATTAGAAGATTATCTAAATTTCATGATATATAAAAGAGAACATTATTTCAGCTTCATGATATGTAAAAAAATACTACCCGAATGGAACATAACAATTCATAGGTGCATTTTTAAAAATACTACCCAAAACCATTTTAAACATCAAAGGCATCTTTAACAATTTTAAACATCTAAAAATTTGTTTAGTATAGCTACATTTTTTTCTATTTACAATCTAGAAGTTCAAAATCAACAAGTGCTTGAACATGGCTACTAGGCAATGACCCTATTTAAGAAAACATGAGGAGTTGGAGGCAGATGTAGACACCATTTTTTCACCCCTAGGTGACCCCGCACACATTAATCAAAACATCATTATTATCACTATCCTAAGTCCATCATCCTTATAATCAAATTTACCATAGTAAGCCCTCATTTATCATCATAAAACCTTATTTACCCTCCCCTAACCATCTGAAACCAACCTAGCCTAATTTATCCTATACATCCTAACCCCTAACCTCTTCATATCTAGATTTCTAACCTCCCACCGTTCATCAAACAACCTTAATCCTCGGATGATAAGTGGTTTTGATCATTTGCCATCTTTTTCCACATTTGGTTTTAACATCTCGGAAAAATCAACGGCAATCCATGATCGCCGACGATCGTTGTAGAGACGCCTTGTGCCGATTCTATTTAGTCACCTCCTTCCTCCATTTCCCGCTTAGTCGAGATGATTGGAAATGAATTGTTGCACCTCTGTACGACATCACTACGCTAGGAAATATCAACACTCTACTTCTTGTCCATGAGGAAATATTTTCAAACAAACTATCACCTTTTTTTGGAGCCCCGTCATCCTCGTAAGTATTCAACAAGGTTAGTACATTTTCATTTATCATTTTTAGTCATATTCTACATTATTTCTAGTCTATAAACAATCATCTATACCATCCCCCATAGTCACTTTAAATTTAGTCCTTCATCTTATCATTTGGTCAACTTTTAGAATATCTCGTAATTTAGTAGTGATCGTCGTTGATTCCCGATCATCATCGATCGGTGCCTTAACCCATTTTCCTTCATTAGCCCCTAAAACACATTGCAATCTCTGTTTTATGAGTCTTATATGTTTCTAGGCCCCCTTACTCCATCTTAGCATTGCCATATTTTATCTTGCATCAAATACAATATGTTTTATCAACTTTTATCAAAATAAGTCCTTTTTCCCAGCATTGTCGTCGATTCCTGATCACCATCAATCTCTATCAAATTAGGCATTTTTAACATATATCAATTCCTTATCAATCTATTTTGACCTAACATGTTTTCTTGTAAGATGTGTTCCTTCTAGATGAATGTTCCAGCTCCATCATACCCCATCACCAACATATATGATCTCCTGATCGTGTATCAGCCTTTCATGTGGGAGAAATTTGACATTTTCCATAAACTCAGCCTATGCACCATTTCCCTCACTCCTCGACATTGAATACATTGAGGAACAACTTGAGGTTACACAAGAAGAACAAAAAGTTACAAAATAGTTTTGGTACAACTACTTCGAGGACTTTGAGATCACCACAACCCTTTCTTGGGACACCTATCAAGCATAGAAAGATCTCTCCATACCTCTTAAGTTATAAATCATTGTCATTTATGTTGTCTTATTTATCATATCACTTGATTGTATAACACAAGTTGACACCCTTCAAGGAATCCCTTTGGATTCTTAGGATCGGCCTTTACCGAGCAACTCATTAAATCTTTATCTAATATTTGTCTTGTCTAGTTGTCTTTGCATACATGTCTTCTCGTTTAGTGAAAGGAGGATTCTCTTACATTGTTAGTGTATTCATTCATCCCAACATTACGTTTTTGGGCAAAGGTATCGATAAATCCCGATTTATTTAGAGTTTTTGGTATTTCAACATTATAAAAACTAACCGAAAATCACCATAAACATCTTGGCATGCCTGGTGGGACATTTAGTCCCTTTTTTATTTAGATTTCATATATTTTTAGTTAATTTTCTTGTCAAATTATCTAACCTTTCAACTTGGAGTGCTTCACTATCACCGCTTTGAAAACTATTAAAATTAAAATTAAAATAAAAATGAATAAAAATCATAGGAATGTCACTTCCTTTCAATTTTTGACCTTTTAACATTACATTTTTTCTGGTTTGTTTTCATCAAAATTAACATTTATTTTGAATCTTAAAATGAATATTCACTCTACTTGCTCGTCTAATCTAATTAGGAGTTGAAAGAATTGCATTCAAAAACTCCCTTCACACACAAACAAACCACATATCAAATCAAATTCACATTTAAACAATCCTTCCTAGGTGGACCTACTTGGATTTCATCACCAAGAGGATAAGCCGACTCGGTGTTCTGGCTGAGTATAAATAATGTGGTGGGTGGTATATTGGTTACACACTCGACACCATTATTGTTGCAATACTTGTGAAGTGACAGGGTAAGCCCCAATATCATGCCTTGTACTGACACCAACTCAGCTACGGGCCTCACGTACCTTTAGGTACATCCAGGAATTTGATCTTAAACTTACCTGAAACCAACCCTAGACAACATTTTCTTAGTACCCTTTCAATATTTTTTCATTTCAAACTTTTTCTTAAATTAATCAAGATAATTAAAATATGTGTTTGATTTGTCATTAGTTGTTTTAAACAACCATTTTTATTTTTTTCAATGATGGTTTGATTACTTCATGGTTTTAACTGATAAAAAATCCCATCTTCAAAACACAAACAACATGTCAAGCCCTTTTCAATAAGCCCTGAATCTATCGAGTCCCACCTTCAAGATATACCAAACATGATGAATCAATTATGAAAATCATCGATGACAATCATGAACCTCCACATTCTCCTAGTACCTAGTTAGCCACATCAGAAATTATAGATCCACGTAGCCCATGGTTTTTCAACAATGGTGATCTAATCTTTACCTAAATTTTGGATTCTAACCCAAAGTGGCCCTTAATACTTACCTCATCTCCAAAGGGTGTCCTCCTTTAATAACCAGAGTTAGAACAACATCCTCCCATTATTACTCGTCACCTTCGATCATTCCCGATTTATTGACCACAATCATGAGCTTGTTATCCAATAAATTCATCCCTACTCTGCTGTTGGTGAATCGGGGACATCAATCCTTGCTTCAATAGACCTATTCATGTCTATCCCCATATCTATACCTCTCGTTAATATGAATTCCATTGCTAGCACTCACCCCTTCTCACAACAAGCATCTACTGCCCCCATCTCACAATATAGCACCATCCCTTCTCAGTACATACCACAACCATCCTAACCTCTTATCAACACTTCCATTCCATCTCAATACATACCACAACCATCCCAACCCCTTATCAACACTTCCATTCCTATTCCTTATCAATACATTCAACCCTCACAACCTTTGGTCTCTCAACATTCCTATAATATACCCACGAGTCATCCTCTTCATCATAATGTATCGTTACCATATCATCTATACCAACAATAAAATCCACATACATATAATCAACCTAGCTCGTCATCTTCAAACCCTCAATAACCATCACAAAATGATCCTTTACAAGTGTTAATGAATAGGATTGCAAGTCTTGAAACACCCCTTGAAGCACCTTGTCATATGATTTTTTTATAATGAACCCATTCACCCATCAATACCTTTTAAATTCTATCCCCCACATTAGGAACTCCCAAAGTTCATTAAATTCTATAGTAAGGAGGACCCACAACAACACATTAGGGATTTTTGTCATGCATGTTATCTCATTGCCCATGACCAAGACCTTATGTTGAGGACATTTCCCATGTCCTTAGCAAGGCTTACCCTTGATTGGTATAACAACATTCCACAATATTCCCTCTTCTCTTTTGCACAACTTGTGTAATTGTTCTTAGGGTATTTGTCCATCAATATCACCCATAAGGTCTCCATTACTGATCTCTATGCTATTAAACAATTTGAAGATGAGTCTGTTGTATATTTCTTCACCAGATGGCGGGGGATCATCAATTAACTATCCTTATCCCTCCCAAAACTGATTTTATCGAGTTATTCACTTGATCTTGTCTTTGAACATATATCGTCAACTCTACATATATAGTACTTCCAAACATTCGATGAAGCCTTTACCATGGCCTGCAAATTAGAACTTCGTGCCCTTGAGGATAGTAAAGTCAAACTCCAATCAAAGAAACACAAACCCGAGTCTTCATTTAAACCTTCTTCTAGTAACTATAAATTCAAAGGATCGGAAAAACGGTGGTTGTAAAATCCATGTCAAAAGGTCATTTAAATTCTAAATGGACCCGATCTCAACGTACTTACACACCCATTGAGGAGTCTTATAGTGTAGTTTTTGACAAGCTTATATCTATGTGCATGATCAAACTTCCCCCATCCAACCTATCAACACATCTACGCCCAAAACATCATGGTATCGAGATAATGACTACTGTAAATACCATCAAGTCCGAGGAAACGACATGAAAAGGTTTTGTTTGTTTAGAAACATCCTTCAAGATCTCACTAACCAAACCGAATTGCAGCTTGATAATCTAAACATGCCTCCTATTCAGAACTTGGATGTTTTTAAACAACCTTTTCCTAATCGTCCCCTCCTACCAGTCAACCCCAAGCTAATGCCATCAACTCTCACCTTATTATCAATACAGTTAAAGATATCCCACTTACACCTTCAACACCTAGTATTTCTACCACAAAAACACCATCTGAATCATTTGACTCTGCGCAATCTTGCCACTACCAAGATCACGGGTCCTCCTACATCTACCACACCCTCTTTGGAATCAACTATTACATCTTCAAAAGCTCTAGAAAAGAAACATGTCGTAGGATTCTTAGAAAAGGTCCTTTGAAGACCACATCACTCAACACCACATCTAAAATCTTAACAAATCCATCATATAATCCACAAACCATTCATCCGAGAAAAGCAAAAACCGTAACAAAAAATTGTCATATGACCTCATCACACAATATATAGCCTTTTCCTTCCATCTTAGGGCCCCATCCCTTTTCTAAATTCATAGTCACTATTACAGAATCCAAGGTCATTCCTCGACCGACACCTAAACGTGTCACATAGAATACAACCTCACCATCCCAAACCTCGGATCATCAAACCATATACAAACCCCTTTATCCTCATCATCACCTTAGAAAACTATGACATGTTACTACACTAGAACCCTTGAAAAGCTCATCCAACTATCCATCATAACATTACCTCATATTAAGTCATCCGACTCCCGAGGGTGGGTACCCTTTTGGTATAATTTTGAATCATTCTATGCGTACCATTAGAAATCATAACATTTCACTAAATCATCGTAAGCCATCCATGCTATTATTTTAAGCCTTACTAGTAAAGGGCTTCTTCCTGCATATCCAAATCATTCGATTATAGTAAAACCTAGCCATCAAATTAAACCAACTCATCATATCCTTAAAAATGTTCCTTCTAAAACATCATCCAATACCACATCAACATCCAACAAGAGTGAGGCTTCCTCTAGTAAAACCCTGCTCCATTAAATAGATGTGGCTTGTATAACTACAAGAGTAAGTGTGCAAGACCCCAAGGCCTCGTATAAAACTAGGCAAAAAGTCTCTATCTCTCTTTCTTTCAATTCATCTAATCCATCATCTTCTAAGGGTAATGTATCCATCCTTGCTGCTCCACACACCCAACCTTCCACATCTATACAAAACACCATCATCAAACAACTAAACCAATCTGTTATAAAAATTTCTCTCTATGAGCTTGTTCAAACCTCTTCACAACACAAATGAATAATGATTGAGGCTCTACGATCCATTTTAGTACCATTAGATGGCCATCAATTGTTTTCTAACCTTGTCAAAGACACTTAAAATGACTGCCACTATCGGCTTCAATGAATCTCAGTTTCCTCCCTTACAACCTGAAAACCATGACCTTCCACTCTTCGTCGCCACCTAGATCAATGATACTCTCATCAAGAGGGTTATGTTTGAAAATGACACTAACATTAACATCATATATTATCACATCTTCAAACAAATTCAATTACCCAACACTATCATCTCCCTACCTTAGGCACAATCATATCACCCATCAAAGTTGGTGTTAAAAGCCTTCATGAAATCTTATATCTTGTAGAATGAGAGTTCTAGTACAACATGTTGTTAGGACAACCTTAGATACACACTATGCATCAGATCACATCAACAAGACACCATTGTATAAAATATGAACATGAAGGTAAAACCTTTACTGTTCCTTTTCCGACCCAAATCCTTTCAAAGCATGTCACATGACCTACCGACCTAATGATGTGCACATTTCTAAGAAAAACACGAGCTCTTATGACGTAGCTTCTACTAGCTCTTCCATCGAACATATGACATCTCCGAAGATGTTATGGAACGTATCTCGATGGGGGAGTACTACGTTCTTTCTCTCAACTCACTCCCTACACCTAAAACATATGGGAGACTTGAAAAACAACCTATGTACAAACTAAACATAGGATACATCATTCCATTTGGTCCTTTCCACATAAGAACCAACATCATTTATAAAGGTGTTGATTATCCCTCCTCATACCGTGATAATCAATACCATGTTAAACCCTTTATATACGATTTCTCATTCTTATACAATCAATCATTTGCATAAATGTATCTTCATCACTGCACTGGAAAGGTTTAGGATTGGGGCATTATAAACAAGGCATACATGAATTGGTATTTGACCAGTCTCGGAAGCCTCATGAGAGATTCAGACTAGGATTTAACAAACCTTCCTCATAAACCTTTGTAACCAGCACCTCCAAATCCATAACAGAAATAGAGCCATCATCTTTATATATACAAGATGACTCCATGGACAGATACGACTCGTATCCATCCCACATAAATTTTTTTATCATTGAGATCACCTTAGGACCACTCACTTATCATACTAATGACGACACTAAGACCCTTCCACTTGTATTACCAGAAATTATGGAGGAATAATCCCCTACCATCAACATTCTTCAATGTCACGACGAAAAATTCATTCTATCCTATATGGGGGATGAAGACCATTATCTACAAAAGGATTTGCAACCTAAAACATCTACACTCCTTAATGAATCCACTATCGACATCAACATATGGAATTCGCAAGAACCTCACATAGTCAAAGTTGGCCAGTCTCTAGATTCAAAAGAATTAAAAGACTTTACCACCTTTCTCGTCCAAACGCAATCACGTATTTAGATGGTCATATAATGATATGTTAGGCATTGACCCTAACTTCATTGTCCATAACATAGTCACGATTCCTAACGCAAACCCGTAAAAAAAAGTTACGTAGGATGTATCCTTGTGTAGCCCTCTTCATAAAAGAAGAGTTACAACGTCTTCTCTTTGCTAATTTCATATTACCTATAACTTATCCATAATGAGTATCTAATATCGTACTCATAACTAAAGCCACTATAAAGTTACATATCTACATAGAATTCTGAGATCTAAATCTCGCTTGTCCTAAAGATGACTTCCCTTTTCCTAACATCGACCAACTTTCTGATTTCATGGCGTAACATAAAATGTTATCTATTGTGGATGGTTTTTTTGGGTATAATAAAAATCCTCATCGCATTAGAAGAAAAACATAAAACATATTTCATCACCCCTCGAGGACATTTTGCTACTGAGTCATGTAATTCAGATTGAAAGAAGGGGCCGGTTATCAACGCATTGTGATTTATATCTCCCACGACCGCATCCATAAAAATATAGAAGATTACATTAATGATCTCCTAGGATAATCCAAACACCGAAGAGACCATATCTTTTTCCTCGACGTCATTTTCGACCATCTTATTCAATACTTCCTTCTCCTTAACCCAACTAAATGTGTTTTTTTTTTCATCGGGAAACTGTCAGTGGTTTATCATATGGTGTCCCCAAGATTTGACCCTAAAATCAGGACTACCCCTTTACAAAAAAATGTTCTTTTCAAGTAATGGGTTGTTTTGTGTTTGTTTTTTTTTCAGTTGTTTGTATTGTTCTAAGGTATCCCCAGAGAGTCATACAAGCCAAATTCCCCAAATACCCACATGCTAAAACTCACTCTATCCCTTTGCCAGGTTTTGCTTGAGAGAATTTTATTTATTAAATAAATAAATTTCTTTTAAAAATAGATTGAGATAAAATTGGAGGATTTAGGTTGTATAAAGCACTTCACCCCATCATTATTACCATAGAACATTAACCCTGGGAATAATTTTTGCACTCACTAATCGGAGAAAGTTTTCAAGCAATTTGCCGCAACTTCGTTCAAGTTTTGTTTTTATTTATTTTTGTCTTTCTCTATTTCCCATCCAATAATTCCCATAGCCTATTGATTCTTCTTGCAAACCTTTTCCCGGCCTAGGGGTTTGAAAAGCTATCCAGTGTTTTTTAATTACTAATATGTCTAAAGGTGATCAAAGCTCATGATTCCTTCAGAAGATTACAAGAGGTTGTTTGGTCCAAAAAGGTGTAATAATGGATTTTATGAAAATAAGAAAAATACTACCACTAATGTGTAGAGCTCGAGAAAATATGCACTTTTAGAGAAAACGAAACCTAAAACGGAGCCACATGGTGAAAGTTTTGGCACTTGCAGGTTTTTACTGCTACATCTTCCTGCACTTTTTCCAAAAATGTAAAATTTTATTCTGTGCTTGTGTTTTCTTCACCGAAAATACAAAAATGGAAATAAAATGCTACTAATGAGTTTTCACGTAACTTTAAAATTAGAAGTCATGTAAGTCGCACTTTTTGGGAAGAGTAATTTCATAATACAAGTCACATTTTTGGGAAAGATGACTTCTCCATGCAAGTGGGAATTTTGGTGTTGCCTAGAAGGTGGGAATTTGGAGGCTACTGGAAGGTAAAAAATTCCCATGATGGAAGTCAAGTCATCTAAGTGCCAATGGGAATTTTGGTGTCAGCAAGAAGGTGGGAATTTGGAGCCTTCCTGGAAGGTTGTTTTTTCCCATTATTAAAGTCAAATCACTTAAGGTGCAAATGGGAATTTTGGAGCTAGCAGGAAGGTGGGAATTTGGAGCCTTCTGGAAGGTTTTTTTTTCCCATTATTAAAGATAAATCACTTAAAGTACAAATGGGAATTTTGGGGCTGCCTAGAAGGGTAAAAATTCCCACCAAAGAAGTTTTATTCACCCATGCAAGTCACACTTTTGGAAAGAAGCTTTCTTCCATGCAAGTCACATTTTTTGGAAGGATGATTTCTAAGTGCCAATGGGAATTTTTGTGCTAGCAGGAAGGTGGGAATTTGGAGCCTTCCTGGAAGGTTGTTTTTCCCATTATTAAAGATAAATCACTTAAAGTACAAATGGGAATTTTGGAGCTGCTTGGAAGGATAAAAATTCCCACTTCCTTGCCCTCTTATTTTTCACACAATTCCTAGCCAAAAAGTGCGACCCATTTTGGCATAGCTAAATGCCTAAAATCTGACTTCTTTTAATTGCCGAGAAGCATCCAATTTTTGTGCCTAGGGTTGGAAAGGCTTCCTTTTATTATTTTGGCTATCTACATGTTGATGTGAGTGCACAGGGGAATTAAATAATATTTGTAGCTTGCTTGGCATGCAAACAAAGCCTAAAAATAGAGGGCAACAAACTTTATAATCAGATCTCGAAGAAATTAGATATTCATGCTATGGACTACATACTTGTCTGAATTATTTGTAGGAATACTTCACTGGTGCTCATATTGGTGAAAAGAAGGCAAATTCAATGTCAGATACATTGAATATATCTTTAGAATCAGAAGGAGAAATTGCAGGTTCTGCACAAATAGATCTAGCTCTCATATTTGCAAGGTCTTCTAGCAGAAATAAAAAAGAAGATCTCAGACAAAGGTTGATTCAAGCACGATGAAGGGTGATGAGTTTTTTCTGAATTGTTTACGAAAAACATTGCACTGGTGCACATACTAGAGAAGAACTACAAAATCTTCAAGGATAAGAGGGAAGACAGGTCAGAGGTAGCACCCACAAGTAAATCTCAGTCAATTGCTTCCAGATCCAGTTTGGTGAGAATCGAAGGAAAGGATTCAACAACATATGGGAGAAAAAACATCTTAGATTCAAGGCAAAGATATCATTCAGATCATTCATTGCTAAAGTGAATGAAGCAGAAGTGCAATATAGGTTGGATCAGCATGCAGAGTATGGAAGAAGAACAAGACTGAGAGTGTTGCAACTTTCTTCTAATTTCTTCTTCTTTCTCTTATTTTCTCTGACAAAGCAATTGAGAAATCAATTAAAATTGTAAAACTTAGGTAATTGGCTATAAAATCCATTCCTTCAAGTTACTTGGAAGAAATTAGTTACTTAGAAATAGGTGGCGAGATATGCAAAATAGAAGGTTTGATTTTCGCTTATAAATCATGCATGTCATGCAAAGAGGAATTCCAAGAAGAATATTAAGCTCGCTTCCCTTTTCATAGCTTCCACATGTGACAATTCATTGAAAGTTTCCTATTTTTAATTGCCCTCTATACACTATAAATAGAGGAAGAACCTACAGTTAAAGGATCAAAAAAATTTAATCAACATTCTTGAGTTCCAAACTTTGTGCCGCAACCCTTGATGTCATTTCGTGAAAGATGGGGAAATTAATGAAGATGGATTTCTAGAGAACTTTGTGTCCATGGTGCATTTTGTTAGGAAATAAGAGATAAAATATGCGTAATAATCCCTTACGTAATCACAACAAGAGAAACTAATATGCAGAAAATATTACAGATCTCAAATAAAATTATAGAATAAAATAACACAATACAAAGAGACAATATTTAACGTGGTTCACCCAATTTGGGCTATGTCCACCAAAAATCACTTGCTCATATTTTATTACAATCCACCGCGCTCTCAATACAATACCCAATTTTTTTTTGGAGCTATGCTCAACAAACTCTCTGAGAATTCACATCCAAATTCAAAACACATCTGCAATGTTACATAATACCTACCATATGCACAAAACCATATAAATAGACAACTACTTAAGTAGTTTTACAAAACCATGGGTATCAAAACCATAGGCCAAAACCATCCCATAAACCTATGGGTCAAAATCCCATCCATATGAGAAAACACGTTTCCTAGTATATCGGGTACATTTTAAGGCCAATTTTTTTTTTTCTCGGGGTTGCGCCCTAGAACCCTAGTGAGAAATTTTTTTGAAAGTGTACAGGTACTCTTAGTGTACAGCTTGTCAACACTTTCTCACATGAAAATAGGCTTCACAATCTAACACATTTACTTCTTACTTCAGTGTGGATCTTTAGATAAAATTTGTTTATCCGAGATTTAGATCGAAGCTTTTCTTTCCTTTACTTCCAAATATTGTGAGATCTACTTGTTCGGTTAATCTATGTGTATGAAACCAACTCTATAAACTATTGGTTGAATTACATATCTTCATTTCTTCTTTCCCAAATTCCATAGTTTCCCCTTCTACAAATACTTCATAAACAATTTCTTACTTACCACAAAATTGCTAAGCTATGGTTCATGATATTTGTGATTAAAGTAAAACATCCACAAATAGTTATTAAGTTTCATACATACTAGATTGATAAACATCTTACACGGAGCTATTAGTGCACAACACCCCCAAATGAGTTATGGATCTACTTTTCTAAGGCAGACTCATTTGGTGTGATTGCATAACATTGAACTTTCCCCAAGGTGTGGGACCTTGCAAAAGTGGGAAATCTCTCCAGAGAAAGTTGGTTCTTGTTCCTAAACTACTTGCCACGAGCTACTCTAGTGTAGGCAAACTAAATCTAACCCAATCTAACCATTATAAGGAACCAAAGAGAGAGAAAGAGGGAAAAACAAAGCCTACACTAAAGCAGTGATACACAAGCAAAGGAAGTGAGATATTCTATTGAGGGAGAAAGAAACAAAAAAATGGAGATGAGGGAGGTTAGACAGAAGTGATAGGGCCCAGATCTGCAAATCATCCATTAAACTCCATGAAATACAACATCCTACAAGTGAGATATTCTATTGAGGGAGAAAGAAACAAAAAATGGAGATGAGGGAGGTCAAACAGAAGTGACAGGGCCCAGATCTATAAATCATCCATTAAACTCCATGAAATACAACATCCTACACCTACAAATGTGAAATACATGCACAGAAAACCAAGACTGAAAGGGAGAGGCACGGAGAAACAAAAAATGATGCAAAGGGTTGAAGAACACCACAAAAACACATTTTTATTTCTCTAGAAGGTGCACAGACCATTACATTTCTGGAATAGAGGCACAAATACATTTTCCAGGCGTAGGAGAAGGTTCATTGCTCAAAAATGGCATCGAGAAACAAATTTGACAGAGTTTCTCTATGCCTAGAATGTCTCTTTTTCAAATGAGAAGTGTTACAGTATATATAGAAGGAAAAGAGAGAGAAGAGGGAAAAGTCACATCCTACTCCAACCACCATGAGATACGCATTAAATCCTACCTTGAAAGATCAACCACTGAATATCAATGCCTTATGCAAATCCACCCATAATATGTCACTTCTGGTTCCCAACAAATCAAATCGAATCAGATTTGGTAGTTGAAGAGATTGGATTTTATGTTAATGGCCTAGAATAATTTTCTTTGTTTTACCTACCAGGGCCTACAAAAATGAATTTTTAATCCTTCCATGGCGTAGAGGACATTAAGACGCTTCCAACGGTGTCAAATTTGCTATATTTCAAGCCCTGAGTCGAAAGATATGCCCCTTTGAAGTTTTGCATCGATTTTGTACAAATGGGCAGGAAAAAAATTTGAAAAATGGGTCCCCTTTTGGATTGGGACACGTGGTAGCCAAATCAGGACAAAAATTGGGTATGCAGTCTAAGAACTTAACTTTTCTCCTTTTTCATGAAAATCACAAAATCCAGAAAACTCTCGCGCCCCGAAGCTCCGCATGGACACGTGGCTCCTTTTGGTTGGCTAGGAAATGCGCTTCCATCTTTGCTTTTATGCCTTTTGGACAAAAGGAAAACTTTCGATTTTTCCCCAACTCCCCGCCTTGGCTTTGACTCAGGTCTATATGTTGACTTTTTCCTTGGCGAGTCATGGGCCATTTTGCAACTTTTACTCCTTTTGGGGCAAAGGGCGAAAAACTAACTTTTCCCCGACGCCCCACCTTCCCCTAGACACGCATCAATCTGGTGCTCGCTTGGAAACTTTTTTTTCTATTTGACCCTTGAATCAGTGCCATTGAGACACTTGGTAGCCTCCACTAGCCTAGCTTATGCATTGACTATTCAACTAACTTTGCCCCCTTTGAGGACACGTGGAGGCACCGCGCTTGTTTGCAAACCCGACCCAAAGTTTTCCTTTGGAAGAGCATCGAGTTGACACTTGTCGGCCTCCAGCTTTGTGGAATTTTCAACGGTCCCTCTTACTTATTGACTTTGGGCTACGTGGCGAGCTCGCACTCACTTGGGTCTTTGCCTTGGGACCAACTCTTGGAGATGCACTACGCTGACACTTAGCACTCTCCAGCTTTCTCATTCATACTTAGCCAATTTTTGAGGCCCACCCTGTCCACCTTTGACTCTGTTTGACCATTTGACCCTTCCGCCATTCTGCCCTAGGACACGTGGAGATGTGGCGCTTGTTTGAGCCTCTCTATTTGGGTCCATCTTTGGAGAAGCGCCGCGAGGACACGTGGTCTCTTCCGCTGCCTCCTCCATACTTAGTTGATTTTGGACCCTTTCCTGAACTGTTTCGAGCCCGAGGACTTTGAATCTTCGCCATTCTTCCTTCTTCTTGCTTCTGGCTCCTTTGTAGCATCTTCCCTTCTTGTCTAACTCTGCTATTTTATAGTTCTACCTGTATAACTTGGAGAATGGATTTAAGATGTAGAAACGGCCCGACAAAGTCGTTTTCTTTTGTACAGGATCCTTTGATCTCTCTTGGCCTCTATCACTTCATTGTTGAATCTTTTTGCAACCAATTTGTAGGATTTGAATGATTTTTCTTGGGTTCCTTCTATGCGGGTCATGGTTCGATCCAATATTTATCTTAGGAGTGAAATATGGATAACATGAGCATCACTAGTAAATGAGGGAGATTTATCTCATGGCTTTTAGGTTTTTAGCTATGCAGAAAATCTAGCCAACATCGTATCTATCATGGGTATTGAAGTTGAACCTACCAAAATCAAATCCATCATCAAGATTCCTCTTCCCTCCAATATCAAATAACTTCATAGTCTCCAAGGTAGACTCCAATCACTTTTCCGCTTTATCTCTCAGCTCATATTAATGTCAACCTTTTCATCATCTCCCCGAAAGGATGTCCATTTCAAATGGGATGAAAACTGTTAAAAGGCCTTCGAGGACCTCAAACAATATCTCCTATCATCACTTGTGCTCACACCTCCACTCGAGGGGAAACATTTTATCTATCAATATCTACTCCCACGACCATGATTTGAGTGTTATGTTAGCACATTAAGATGAGCAGGGTAGAGAACATTTCATCTATTATGTAAGCCACACCCTTCATGACTATGGAAATCATTACATTGAAGCATAAAAGTTGTGGTGTGCCTTATACTTCACAACTTCTAAGCTTCACCACTATCTCCTTAATCATAAGACTTATGTCATCACTAGTTTTAATCCCTCAAAGCTATATATTCCAAGTTAGATCACAATGATCACATCACTCAATGACTCATGCTTATGATTGAATTTGACCTAGAATTCATGTCGCAAAAATATATCAAGGGAAAGCCATCGCTGACCAACACATATACACTCCTCCCCCTTATAATCAACCACTTCATGAATAATTTCTGATGAATCTATCAACACTATCGATCAAGAATACACTCCTCTCAAAATGGCACTTTTTTCGATGGTTCTAAGTGTCAGAAGGGTTAGAGGTGTCAATATCATCATTATACCTCAGCGGGGAACACCTATCTATCTATCCTTTAAACTAAATTTCAAGTACTAATAACATGGATGAGTACTGAAGCCCTCATCACGGGTATCCAAACCACCATCATGCTCAGGTGTTCAAATTCTTGACATCTATAGAGACTCTCAACTTATCATCAATCAAATCAAAGGAACTTATCAATGTAAGAATGAAATTTTACAAAAATATAAAAACCTTGTTGAATTCCTCTTAGAAGCCTTCAAATAGTATACAATCCAAATAGTTCCATGTTCATCCAAAAAAAATTCACGGACATTGTGGCTTCTCTTGCATCACTTATCCCATTATGAACTGAAGATTCTAAGTTGTTTTTTTGTGCCTAGATTTGATCAACCATATCATACCAATGAACTCCCATCTATTAATGTTATCGAAGACAATCAAATAGAACTTTGATACACTAAAATCTATAACTATCTTTCTCAATCTAAAATCCCATCCGATCTATCTAAGAACCTTACTCACATCCCAATTTAGGAACTACAACCCACTTAGGATTTATGTCCTTTTTCACAATAGGGACTTGACATCATTGGTCTCATCTACCATCATTCATCACAAAAACATCATTCCATCATTACTCGGTACCGAATATTTCACAAAATGGGTGGAAGCTATTCCCTCCATCTCCAACAAAACCGATAAGATTTTTGACTTCATCCACCATCACATTATTTGTTAATAGGCATTCCTCACAAAATTATCACAGATAATGGAAAGTATTTCAAAAACAAAAAAATTCAAAAATTCCCGATACCTATAACATCAAGCTTAGTTTTTCATCCCCTTACTACCCATAAGCAAATGATCAAGAAAAAGCTTCTAACAAAACACTCAACAAAATCCTCATGAAAACTATTGATCAAGTAGACAAGAATTGACATCTCCAAATTTCATTTTCTCTCTGGGACTATCATACTAGAATCTATACTCATACAGGTGCTACACCCTTCTCTTGAGTTTACTGGATCCAAGGTTGTCCTCCCCCTTGAAGTTCAAATCCCATCTCTCTGCGTATCCCTCAGAGATTTCATCTTTAATGAGGATTATCATCAAGAACACTTAACACAACTTGAATTGTTAGATGAGCGCAACCTAAAACCCTTAAAAATCATCATGTCTATCAAAGAAAACATAAAAAGAGCACACATAAACATTCCAAATAACATGACTTCAATATTGGTGATCTTTTCCTCAAAGAGAATCAAAATGTCACTACCCTGGAGAGAAGTAAACGTGGAAAGTTTTCCCCTAACTAGATTGGTCCATATGTCATCACTCATAAGTATGGGTTGGGATCCTATCGCTTGGCCTCTCTTGATGGTAAACCTGAAAAAGAACCTTTAAATTCCTTACACTTGTGGCCTTTCTATTGTTAACACATCTACTTTCATGACATTAGTCACATCAAAGATCTCATTCCACCACCAACCTATCATTCACTATCATAATGATTTGGAATTATGTGGTCTTCTATCAGTATCCTATATTTATGACCTTAAAGATGAGCACCACGGATTTTTTCATCGCATTTTCCACATGGATAAGTTCCTCTTCATAAGTAGGAACCCCACAATCATTACTCTCATCTTCCCTTTATCTACCAATTGAAAACATGCTAGGGGCACACATGTGTAGTTTTTACACACATCCTTTCCCCTCCTAAATTATCTACTAGGCATGTCCTCAACTTAAATAAAAGTATAAAATACATGTATAGATGAACACTATGAAAAATATACGAATGATCCCTCGAAGGACAACTATTAATCAAAATTACATCAAAATATAGACCAATCCAGGTGAAGGATGACTATCTCAAACAAAAAAAATTGTAGACCACTCCCTCAAAGTATGGCTACCCATAATCATTACAAAAAGGCTTCCCACATCGATCAACCTTCAATCAAATTCAAAATAATCAAAAACATCCTAAGAATGCTTCCTACATCGATCAAATCTCCCATTAAAGGAAAGCTTCCAACATTGATCAATTTGCGTGATAAAAATAAAGATCATGAATAATCTTACAAGCCATCAAAGGAGAACCTACCCCTATAAAAATTGCATATAAACCCTTCCCATGTTATAAAGAGGTAAATAAGCTCATTTCCGCATATATCCACCATGTGACTAATTATTATTTATATGTTAACATTTGTTACAAGGCCTTAAGTGCATTGTCATTCTAATTAAATTTACCATCGGATCACATATATCAAATCCAATTCGGAGAAACAAATTCACATTTCTTCTTAATAATGATAAAATACATTTTGAAACATACATCAAGATCACCACAATTGAGTCACATCACATAAAACATTTAACATCATATCAACATCTACACATCTATCATCATATACATACATCTAATCTATCAAACCTCTCAAAATCTCAAAACAACTCATATATAACACCACATAAAAATACATCAATAAACACTTGAATCCAAGATCATATATATACATATATATCATCAAAAGTTTATAAAAATTCCTTGAAAAAGGGCTCATATACAAAATCTTCATACTATGCGGTAAACTCAAAATCGATACCTTATCTCCACTATGGCCTCCTGCTGATCCTCCATCGTGTACTAGATCTCTTTGAGGTCAGTGTGAAACTCATGATGGTCATTTGCAAAGTAACCTATCGAACCGATTTTTGCTCTCTAGATCTATGCTCAAGCATAATATAATCCACTAGGTAAGCGATCCATCACGAGTCACTCATAGTAGCGCACATCCTCCCTCAATTCATGATACTACTCAACAATGACAAAAACAGGAGGTCCCATATGTCCTCCACTTATTGCTAGCACTCCTCGTGCAGTACTAAAACCTTTCCCAAACTCAACACTAATCCCTATGCCACACACCTTGTGGCCTCCAAAGTTTTCCCCACCTCTCATACTTCATCCACAACACCTCCCATTTTCAGCAATACATGTACCTTTACTACTAAAATGTATAACACTTTAAGTGTTCCCGATCTCACTCCTATTTCGAGCATCTCTCTCCCGACTAGTAGTGTCCCGCCTCATTGGAAATATTGTCATTGATGTCAAAGGCTTAATCATTGATGTATTTGGTTAATGGAAATGTGTAACGGAAGTTGATGGAAATATTGACGGATGTTGACAACGGAAGTTGACGGAACTATTGATGGATGTTGACGGAAATGGTAGAAAGTAACGGAAATAACCAGTAGTATAAAAAGGCTAAAAACGAAAGTTTAACTACATGAAAAGAAGTATTGTTACATGGTATAAGCGAGATATACACAACTGTACATATGAGAAAGATATCAGCATTTTAAGGCGTTCATATGCCATGTTTCATGGTGAAAAAGAAGATTTAATGATGGCTGGCAGCGATTTAATGATGACAACAATTTTATTAAAGAAAGGGCCAGCACATTTAATGGAGTATATTGCATTGTTTAATGTGCATTTAATAATTTTTATGGGCTGCATTAATTACTTTTGGTTTTAAGCCGACTAATGCACTTAATTAAGTTGTGTTAATTAAATAATGGAAAGGTTGTGTTGGTTAGAATGATGTGTCTTTTCGAAAGGATGTGAGAAGGATATATAAGGAGATAGAATCATTTGATTTAATAAAAAAGCACACATATTGAATATTTTGTGTGAAGAGAGAAAAGGAAGAGCAGAATATGAAATAAAAAGGAGTGAAGGGCAGATTTATTTTTGATGAAAAGTTGCAGTGGTTTATTTATCTGATGGGACTGAAATAAATAAAAAAGGATATTCTGAGCAGCAGTTTTGTTCTATCACTTGTTGAAGCAACAACATAAAAGATAGAAAAGAGTTTTTTTTTTTTGTGAGGAAGGTTGGTGCCTTCATATTTGAAGATATAGGTGTCTCTTGCTGAGTTGGTGCTTAGCAAAAAGGGGTTGGTGCTCTTGTAGGTTGGTGCCTACAAAAATTGTAATTTGGGGATTGGTGTCTCCCGTAGGTTGGTGCCTACAAACATTTGAGAAATATAATAAAGAATATTTTCTCCGTGGTTTTCTCCCGAAAGGGTTTCCACATAAATCTGTGTCTATTTGCAGTGTGTTGGTTTGCTTTGCATTCATTGATTGCTTTGATATATTCTCTATGAAATTGATTAATTGTGATTACGGATCTGAGATTAAGTGTTAAATTTAAAAGAATATCATAATACTGATTCACCCCCTCTCGGATTATCTTGTGCTTAACAATTGGTATCAGAGCGGGTGCCTTCAAGAACAATCTAACAATTGGAAGGTAGATCTTAGAAGCACATATGGCTACTCATCAAGTACAAGAAGGTTTTTCTTTAAACAAGGCTCCATTGTTTGATGGAACAAATTATGCATTTTGGAGCATAAGAATGAAAACATATCTAATGGCACTAGGGTTTGATATTTGGCAATCAGTAATAGTTGGATATACAATCCCATCAGTTCCATCGATAGATCAAGCTAGAAAGAAGGATTTTGAAAACAATGCCAAGGTGATGAATGTTATCCTATGTGGCCTATCATAATCTGAGTTTGTTAAAGTAATGCAATATGACACAGTGAAGGAGATATGGGACAAACTTCAAACTATTTATGAAGGTGACGACAAGGTTAAAAGGGCTAAACTTCAAACTCATAGGAGACAATTTGAGAGCCTGAAAATGAAGGATGAGGAGAATTTTGCAGCCTATCTTCTTTGCATGGATGAGGTTGTCAATGCCATAAGAGGGTTAGGCAAAAATATTGAAGAATCCATAATCATTCAAAAGATTCTAAGATCTCTACCATTAAGATTTGATGCTAAGGTGTCTGCCATTGAAGAAATGAAGGATCTTGATAAGTTGAGCATGGACGAACTACATGGAATACTGACCACATATGAAATGAGGACTGAGTCAAATAGACCATCAAAGAAGGAAGTTGCATTCAAAGTCTCAAAGAAAGAAAAATCAAAGAACCTGAGTCGAATGAGAACTCAAGCATCAAGAAGATGAGAAAGAAGCCTTGTTCATTCAAAAGTTAAAGAAAGGATCTGGAAAGTACAAAGGTAAGTTACCATTTAAATGTTTTAACTGTGGTAAAATTGGTCATTTTGTGGCTAAGTGTCCAGAGAAAGAAGATAGTGATGATGAGGAAAGCAAACCTAAATTCAAAAGGGAATTCAAGCAAAACAAAGGCAAGAAAATATTTGGAAAGCAAAAGAAAAGCTTATATTCAAAAGGAAGTAGTAGATCATCCGAAGAAAGTGGGATAAGTGACTCAGATAGTGATAATGAAGAAATATTATTCATGGCTATAAAAGATGACTTAGAAAGAGATGAAGACATGGAAGAAAAAGGTGAAGTGAATCTTGAAGAGGAACTTATCTGTGCCTTGGGAGAGTTGAAAGCTCTTAAAAAGAAAAATCAGAAACAAAAGTTACAGATCCTAAAGTATGAAGAAGAAGATCGTAACTTTGAAGCTAAGATATCACAATCTCTTGAAGAATCAGGAAAGATGATCGTGGATCTAAAAACCCAAATTGAAGAAGCAAAATGAGTTGAAGAAGAATTAAGAAATCAGCTAAGGACTAAGGAAGAAGATTGCGAAAAGCGTGAGTCAGAGATCGTTGCTTTGAGAAAGGACTTGGAAAAGGCAAATGCTAAAGTTACAAGTAATCTAAAATTTGAGAAAAGTACTGAGATACTAGATGAAATTCTGAACCAACAGAAGTCAACATCCGACAAGACTGGTCTTGGATATAAGGAAAGACAAGACACCACTAACACAAAAGGTATAGAGTCATCGAAAGGGACAAGAGCAGAGAAGTCAAAGACCTATGCAGAGACACTCAAGGAACCTATGAAGAATGAAGAGTTGAAAAGGGAGAAGAGCTTTATGAAGATCAACACTTCTTACAAGGAAAGCAAAGATGAGAACAAGTTTAGAAGACCAAATCCTCCAAGATATACTCACATGTTCAGGTTTGAAAATTCTTTCTATGGCTATTGCTTCTATTGTAATCATTTTGGTCATAAAGCAATAGATTGTAGAATACAGGTGAGAGACAACAATATAAAGAACAAAGGTGTGTATGGATTCTCAAATAGAAATCACAACTCCTTTGCTCCTTTATCAAACTATGTTGAAGATATTGTTTGTTATAACTGCAATAACTATGGACATATGGCAAGATTTTGTAGAACCATCCAAATCGAACCAGAAGGTAAATGCTCCAGAAATAAAGAAGAAAGAAGCTACAAAATTTTGGAAACAGAAGAAAGAGGATGATGGGCAAGATAAAGAGAAATCTATGCTTGTTCAAACAACATTCCATGCACAGGATGAAGGGCAGTTGTGGTACATTGATAGCGGATGTTCAAGACATATGACCGGAGATAAAAGTAAGTTCATCTCATTGAAGAAAGTAAATGAAGGTACGGTGAAATTCGGTGATAACGCTAAAGCAAAGATCATTGGAAAAGGTACGCTGAGTCTTGATAATGGTAAAACAAAAATAGAGAATGTTTTATATGTTGATGGATTAAAGCATAATCTCTTAAGTGTAAGCCAAATGTGTGATCAAGGACACACACTTAAGTTTTATGTTGAAGGGTGTGAGATAAGGAAGGCAGACATGGGAGAGTTAGTAGCAGATGCACATAGAACCACAAATAACCTATACATGCTCGGAGAAGTAAAAGGAGAGAAATGTTTTCTAAGTCAGGTTGAAGAGAGTTGGCTATGGCATAGAAGGATGGGGCATATAAATTTTGATAATCTTGTGAAAATCAGCAACAAGCAGTCGTGCGGGATATGCCTAAGGTAACGAAACCTACAAGTACTCTATGCAAGCAATGTCAACATGGAAAGCAAACCAGAGCAAGGTTTAGAATGAAGGAGTATTCGACCACCAAACCACTGGAGCTGATTCATACGGATTTGTGTGGACCTACCAGAATAGAAAGCATACAAGGTGAGAGTTATTTCATGTTATTCATTGATGACTACACTAGAATGACTTGGGTAGCCTTTCTAAAAGAAAATTCAGAAGCATTTGAGAAGTTCAAAGCTTTCAAGGCTTTAGTAGAAAATGAAACCGGATTGAAAATAAAGTGCCTGAGGTCAGATCGTGGAGGTGAGTTCACCTCAAATGAATTCATTGAATATTGTGAAGATCATGGAATCAAAAGATAATACTCAACTGCAAGGACTCCACAACAAAATGGAGTGGCAGAAAGAAAGAATCGAACCGTCCAAGAAATGGCTAGAACCATGTTAAATGAATCTAAGCTATCAGATAAATTTTGGAGAGAAGCGGTAAATACGGCTGTTCATATCTTGAATAGAGGGCAAATCAGAGTTAATCATGACAAAACTCCTTATGAATTGTGGAAAGGAAGACCAACTACTGTAAAATATTTCAAAGTGTTTGGGAGTAGATGCTTTATTAAAAGAAATGAAGAGAACTTGGGCAAATTCGATTCAAGAGCGGATGAAGGAATTTTTCTTGGCTACTCTATTAAAAGAAAAGCCTACAGATGCTATAACAAAAGACTACAAACTATAGTAGAAAGTGCAAATGTGAGAGTGGATGAAATCGTGAATCAAAAAGCTAAAGAACCTATAGAAGAGCCCTTAGAAATACCCGAGGTAGTAGAAGAAAAAGAAGAGGAAGAAGATGTTGAAAAATTAAGTAAATCGGAAAGGCAGGACACCAAAACACCATCTCGTTTTGTTAAGAAGAATCATGTTGAAATTCAGATCATTGGAAACCTTGATGATGGAGTACAGACAAGAAGAAGAATTGTAAGTGCATCAGAACTAGTAAATTTATCCTTATTATCCAAAATAGAGCCGAAGAACTTTGCAGAAGCCAACCATGATAAACATTGGATAAAGGAAATGGAGGAAGAGTTAGATCAAATTGAGAAGAATGAAACATGGGAACTTGTACCTAGGCCAAAGGATCAGAATGTGATTGGCACTAAGTGGGTATTCTGAAATAAATTGAATGAAGATGGGCAAGTCACTCGAAACAAGGCAAGGTTAGTATGTAAAGGGTATGCTCAAGTAGAAGGTGTTGATTTTGAAGAAACTTTTGCTCCTGTTGCTAGATTAGAAGCAATTAGAATGTTTTTTATTTTTGGTATTCAAGAACTTCAAAGTCTATCAAATGGATGTCAAATCAGCATTTCTAAATGGGAAGTTAGAAGAAGAAGTATACATAGAACAGCCTGAAGGGTTCCTCCTATCAGAAAATGAAGATTATGTGTGTAAGTTGAAAAAGGCCTTGTACGGATTAAAACAAGCTCCCAGAGCATGGTACTCAAGGCTTGATAAGTACCTACAAGACCAAGGGTTCAAGAGAGGACTTGCTGATAGCAATCTTTACATTAAAATTGAAGGTGAGCACCAACTGATTGTTGTTGTATATGTAGATGACATAATTTTTGGAGGAGACAATGAGGAAATGTCCAAGAAATTTGTCAAAGACATGCAAAAGGAGTTTGAGATGTCTATGTTGGGAGAGTTATCATTTTTCCTTGGATTGCAAATTTCTCAATCTGATAAAGGAATATTTATATCCCAAACCAAGTATGTGAAGGAAATGTTGAAGAAATTTGGTATGGGGAGTGTGCACCTGTTAGCACACCTATGGCTACCGGGACTAAGTTGAGAAAAGATGATGAATCTCCGAATGTTGATCAAACTCTCTATAGATCAATGATTGGGAGTTTACTATATATGATGGCATCTAGACCAGACATCATGCAAGCAGTGGGTATGGTTGCTCGTTTTCAAGCAGGGCCGAAAGAAACACATGTGCAAGCTGTAAAACACATATTTAGATATCTAAAGGGAACTATGGATTATGGGTTATGGTACCCAAGGGGTAAAGACTTCACATTGGTAGCTTATACCGATTCAGATTGGGCAGGATGTGTGGATGATAGAAAAAGTACAAGTGGAGGAGCATTTTTCCTTGGAGATAGCCAGTATCGTGGTTAAGTAAGAAGCAAAACTCTGTATCCTTATCCACAACAGAAGCAGAGTATATAGCAGCAGTGTTATGTTGTACTCAAATTTTATGGATGAAGCAAACCTTAAAAGATATCAAAGTAGAGTATGATCATCCAATCTCCATATTGTGTGATAATACCAGTGTGATAAGTATTTCAAAGAACCCAGTTATGCATTCCAGAACAAAGCATATTCCCATAAGATATCACTTCTTAAGAGAGCAGGTGGCAAAAAAGTAGGTAAAGTTGGAATTTGTTGCTACATCCGAATAGATAGCAAATATCTTCACCAAGCCACTTCCAAAGGAGACATTTGAATATCTATGACAGAAGTTGGGAGTAATATCCTTTGCTTCTTCCCATTGAAAAATCAAGAGAAGCATCGGTTGAGGGGGAGCTAAACATTGCAATATTTAGCTCCTAGATTGGCCCTTTGCCATTGATGTCAAAGGGGGAGAATGACTATAAGGGGGAGTTACAGCAAGGGGAGTTGCAGAAAAGTTTTTTTGAAGGTTGCCATCAATGACAAAGGGGGAGATTGTGTTAATTAAGTTAATTAAGTTGTGTTAATTAAATAATGGAAAGGTTGTGTTGCTTAGAATGATGTGTCTTTTTGAAAGGATGTGAGAAGGATATATAAGGAGATAGAATCATTTGATTTAATAAAAAAAAGCACACATATTGAATATTTTGTGTGAAGAGAGAAAAGGAAGAGCAGAATATGAAATAAAAAGGAGTGAAGGGCAGATTTATTTTTGATGAAAAGTTGCAGCGATTTATTTATGTGAAGGGACTGAAATAAATAAAAAAGGATATTCTGAGCAACAGTTTTGTTCTATCACTTGTTGAAGCAACAACAACATAAAAGATAGAAAAGAGTTTGTTTTTTGTGAGCAAGGTCGGTGCCTTCATATTTAAAGAGATAGGTGTCTCTTCTTTGAGTTGGTGCTTAGCAACAAGGGTTGGTTCTCCTATAGGTTGGTGCCTACAAAAATTGTAATTTGGCAATTGGTGTCTACAAACATTTGAGAAATATAATAAAGAAGATTTTCTCCGTGGTTTTCTCCCGAAAAGGGTTTCACGTAAATCTGTGTCTATTTGCAATGTGTTATTTTGCTTTGCATTCATTGATTGCTTTGATATATTCTCTGTGAAACTGATTAATTGTGATTACAAATTTGAGATTAAGTGTTAAATTTAAAAGAATATCATAATACTGATTCACCCCCTCTTAGTATTATCTTGTGCTTAACACGCTCCACTATCAACCTATCCTCTCCTCCTTTCTGACACATCAAAATATGACCGTATCCTAGCCAACTCCTCACCACTTCCCACTCCTTTGTCTCTTCTCCACTCTATCTCCTCGAGCAGCCCACTGCTACATCCACCACTCACTTTGAAGCACTCTACAACTACAAAATCATCAAAATTTATACCTTCTGGATCCCCTACATGATCTTCCTCATCTATTGTTGGTATTGGTAGGTCCCTCTCAAAATTATCTCACCGATATACAATCGACTCACCTCGTATCTTCTATGGGAGTCTGAAATTCATTTTCACCTTAAAGAACTACATAGCCTCAATCATCTCCACCCTAAAACACTGAACCCATTGCACCTACCTCAATTCCATTAACTCCACATCCATGCTAGGCCACACAATAAATTGTACATGCGACCTCCAAAATACGTCATACACAGATAAACCACGTAGCTGATCAAGTATAATAGGTCTGATCCCTTTCCACCCCATCATAAATTATCTAGTCATATCTCCACCTCATAAAACCCATCACATTCTCTAATGGGTCCCCAAATATCCAAGGTAGGCCTAGTGGCCTCACTATTATTGGCATGTTGTGTTTTAGGTGTTGTCATTGATGTAAAATATCATTAATGACAAAATGAATGATGGAGTAGAGTCGATGATGATGCTCGGAGTGATTATGTCATGGAGATTCAAGTATGGTCTTGGTTTCTTGATGATGCATGGTGGTTGGAGATTATTGTTAGCTTGAGGAGCATGTATGTTCAAGGTGTAGATACATGTGGATGAAGAAGTTTCAGGTGCTCATTTGGACCAAGTATGGGTGCTAGGAGGCATGTGGTTGAGTTGTAGATCTATATGAGATCATGGAATCATGAAAGGATGTCATAGAAGAAATTCCAATTATGTTAGGGCCTTTTAGAGAGGTTTCATGGTAAGTTAAATTCTGAGTGTTAATTCAGTTGACCCTAGTCTAGAAAGTGCAAAACCCTAAGGACTAACTATGCAAATGAGATGGGCTGGAAAGATGGAGTGTTTTTGTGACATGGAGATGATTGAATATTTTAGTAGGGGGTGTCATGATATTGTGGAAACATTTAAGGTTGCCATGATGAGTATTTTTCAAGTTATGTCAATTTTGGTGAAACATGGTCAAGAAGGTCATTTCCAACTCGAATTACACCTTCTGATGCTCACCCTAAATTGTGTGCTTTACATGGGACCTTTTGGATTTTAGGGATGTTTATAAATTGAGTCTATAAGGTTTCAAAAATAATGAGGTCATTTAATTTTTAGGATTTTTATGAACGAATGTTAAGAAGGTAACCAACCTCTTATGTGTTTGAAACCCTAGCTCAAAAGTGGTAGGAGAGAAATTGGCCTAAGTGCCCAGAATCGATTTCTAGTGAATTTATGATGATTCGATCATGTATAGGACTCCTATAGGTTTCTAGAAAGGTATGGTAGTGCTTGTGGTGATAAGTGGACCCCACTCAAATAGGCATGTTTCTGAAAGAAATTTAGTTTGAGACAAGGTTGTCCAAAGGAGTTGCAAAATAAATGGAAATTATTTTTATTATGTGAGTTTCTATTGATGTTTATGGTGGTTTTAGGTCATCGTGATGCATAAAAATGGAAAATTGTGTCCTATTTGTGAAGGCTATTCAATGGTCAATTTTGGGATAGTTTTAGGCAGATTGCAGAGATGGGCTTGATTAAAGGCCTTACCCTTAGAGTTGGAAGGAGTTTCAATATTTTATGGAAATAGGATTAAGATATATTTATAATGGTATAAAATTTTTGTCATGATGATGAGATTTGATGGGTCATCCGGGTCAGTTTGTGGACATGAAGGTTTCTTGATTTTTAACGATAAGACTACTTTTGTTGAAATATTGAGTGTGTTGATGCTTGATACCACTTGGAAATTGAATAGGGATGAAATTTTTTACTATTGATGACCTTTTTAGTTCTTGAAAGTATCAAAAGGGTGAAAACTATGTGCGGTTTGCAAAAGTGTTTTTGGGAAGCTTGTTTTGGTGAAGTGTAAAGTTGTTATGGTTTGAGTATATGGATGTTTCAAGAGGTATAAATTGCTTAGATGTGTTCTAATTTTTTTTAGGTTTTCATATAGTTTTCACATGACATATTTGATATCACCTTGGGTGGTCTTAAGGCTGAAATTTGAAATTAGGATGTTGATAACAATTGTTTTGTGAAGGATATGACCTAGTGGGCCCATTTAATGAAATATTTGAGTTGATAAAGAAAATTTGAGACCATGTATGATTCATATATGTCATATTACGTATTTTTTTATGAATATAAGAGCTTACTAAGTATGATTTTGTGATTACTTGATTTTTTCCATTCTACGATGGGGTGTTGAGGATTTTTGGTGCAAGATGAGAGGTTTTTGGCATGGCTGACCTACATGGGTCAAATGTGAATGTTTTAATGATTCATATGGGATTTTTTTAAGTTTTTATGGTTTAAAAAATGAGGAAACTAACATCTTTTGAATTTTTATCAAGGATAGCCTATAAAAGTGATGTTTTTGGTGCTATTTTGTACTAGTTGTGTGTGTGTGTGTGTGTGTGTGAAAATTATGACCTAGGCGTGAGAGTTTTACAATTTTAAAGATATGTTTTAAGATTTGAGAAAGCATTTGATAGGTTGAAGAATGATATCAAGAGTGTGTAATATTGAAGACCTAGGGGTTAAAAAAGGGTTTAAAGGTTTGTGAGTTGAATTTGTGATCTCCATTAGTTCTAGTAAAAATAAAATTTAGAGATATTTTTCATTAGTGGCTAAGTTGGTGCTTAGTCATATTAGGGGGTTGTAGCTTCCTTTTGGAGTGTGTGCTTCACTAAATTAGCGGTTGGTGCTCCTTGTAGGGCTGGTGCTATACTAAACAAGGGGTTGGCGCTCCTTGTGGGGTTGGTGCCTCACTAAATTTGAAACATATTGATATAAAATATTGTGTTTCAGTTGGTTTTCTTCCCCATGAGGGTTTCCCACTTACATCTTGTGTCATGGTATTGATTCTCTTACTCATAGTTAATTGTATGTATGTTTTTTGATGTTGTGCACACAATAATGGTTTAATAAGTGGTATGTGATTTTAGTAAGAAATTTGAAATTGAATTAATTTTGTAAGGACTAAGTCAACTCCCCTCTCAATCCACTTTGTTCTTCTAAAATTGGTATCAGAGCAGGTCCTTTTGGAGAAGTTTGATCACTTGAAAGGATATCCTTTGAAGCACAAAAATGACGAGTCAACATAGTGGTTTCTCTACCAACAAGACACCACTATTTGATGGAATGAACTATGATTTTGGAGTTTGAGGATGAAGAATCATATCATGTCTCTAGGGTTTGATGTTTGGAAAGATGTGGAAAATGGCTATACTAATCCTACCACTCCTCCTACTAGTACTGCAAACAAGAAGGCATGTGATGACAATTCTAAGGCCTTTAATTCTATCATATGTGGTCTTGGAGAATTTGAGATGGGAAAGGTAATGCATTACAATCCAACAAAGAAGCATGGTAGAAACTTCAAGTGGTTTATGAAGGTGATTCAAAGGTGAAAATTACTAAGCTTAAAAATTTTAGAAATCAGTTTGAGAGTCTTAAGATGAATAATAATGAGTCTATTACTACATATCTTCTTAGAGTTGACAAGGTTGTCAATACCATGAAAGGGTTAGGAGAAGATGTGAAAGAAGAAGTTTTTGTTCAAATATTTTGAGATCCCTAACTCCTAGGTTTGATTCTAAAGTATCTACTATTGAAGAGGCAAAGGATTTGACTACTTTAAAGATGGATGAGTTACATGGAACTTTGACTACATATGAAATGAGGATAGGTGATTCCAAACCAGCCAAGAGAGAGGTTGCTTTCAAATCTGAAATGAAGACCAAATGCAAGAAGGACAAAGAGGATGATGCTCCTGAAATTGATGATGAAGAACTCTTTGCAATGATGGCTAGAAGATTGAATGTTGGATCTGGTAAGTATAGAGGTAAACTTCCATTCAAGTGTTTCAATTGTGGTGAAGTAGGTCATTTTTATGCTAAGTGTCCTCATAGGCATGAAAAATAAGGAGATGAAAATCATGAGGATGATCATAATAAGAAGAATCATAAGTTTAACAAAGGTAAAAAGAAATTTAAGAGATTTGACTACAAGAAGAAGGGAAAAATAATATTTTATTCAAAGGAAGATGATGAATTGTCTAATGCTAGTAGTGGTGTTTCATATTCTAAATTTGAATCAGATCATGAAGATGTAGGAAATGAGGTATTTTCATGACCAATGATGCAATAAGGTCTTCTAGTGATGGCTCTTCTTTATTAGGTGATTTTATATCAGGTTATTACAACTAATCTGATGAGGATGAAGAGGATGTCAAAGATGATCTCTAAGGAATACAAAGAGAGTTAATGCATGATGAGAAGGAGAACAAGAAGTCGAGTCTTCAGGTAAAGGAATATTAAAACACAATTCATAAGCTATAAGAAAAGTACAAGTCTGAATCAAGCAATAAAAATGAGTCAATCAAATTGTTAGAAGAGAAGGTAAAGTATCTTTTCTTACATTTAAAGGATAAAGAAAGTGTGTGCTCAAAATTTGAAGAATATATAGAGTTCCTAAGGCCTGACTTGCTAGAGGTTGGAAATAAGACTATGTCCTTTTAGAATTTTGAGAAAAGTTCCAATGATCTAGATGATATTCTTAGAAAACAAAAATCATTAGGTGATAGGGTTGGTTTGGGTTTTAAAGAGGATTCCAAAGGAAAGGAATTGAAGCAAGATGACATAATTTCAAGAAAGGAAGTAGGTGAACCCAACATCAAGGAAGAAAAGAAGAATGTTCTCATCAAGAACATTGAGAAGACTAAGTCCATTAAGAATCCTAATGCCTCAAGGTATGAAAGAAATTTCAATGGTTATTGTTATACATGTAATGGATTTGGCCATAGGGAAAAGAGTGTAAAAGGTATACTAGATATGATCATCCATGGAGGTACAATAGGAATTAATATGTTAAGATTTTTGTATGTTACAATTGCAATGAAAAAGTCCATGTTAGATTTTGTTTGAATGACCCATATAGACAAGTTGAGAACTACAAAGGAAATAACTCAGTGGTGTGTTTCAATTGTAATGAAGTTGGTCATGTTGTAAGAGAATGTAACAATGGTTTTTGAAGGAAAAATTAGAGGGTTTAAGGTCTTAAAGTGCAAGGAAATAGATTTCAAGGGTCAAGAATGCATGATAACAATCAAGAAGGACTTGTGAGCTTATAAGAGACAATGGTGTTTCATTAAGAGTAGGCATTGATAAAAATCAGGGCATGACACATAGATCTAATCAAAAACAAGGTGATGAAGGATATTCTCAGGTGTCCAAGAAGGTTTAGGACCTTCTTAGGTCTTTCTTCTAGATCCTCCATGATGTCATATGCCTCTACTATGCTTCTTAGAGGTATACCAGTTCATATGAAGCATTGGAGTGAGGGGAGTTATCTAGGTATGTGTGTAACTCCTCTATGATGTCAAGGTATGTCATTTCAAGTCCTTAAGCATGTTTTTATGGTTCTATATGGTTGTTCAAGTTGTGAATGTCAAGATCTAAGTCTTGTTGTCTTCTTGTGTACATGTCTATGTTCTTGAAGTCTGAAATTTCATTATCATGGTGTGTTATCAGTTTGGGATGACTCGGTGAGTGTAAGAGTCATGTTGATGTCTCATAAGAGGTTTGTTGTGTCATGAAATTCATGTAAAAAGCATTCCTTTAGTCTGAGTCAATGGTTAGAGTTGATGGAAGAGTCTATGGTTTGTGTTATCTCATGTTGTTTGGTCTAAGAAAAAATGGAGTATCATGAGTTTTTCATAAGCTTAAATTGCATGAATCAAGTGTGTTTGAGAGTGTATGATGTGTGTGAAGCTATGAAATTTCCTCATAAGGTTGTTGAATGTGATCAAGAGTCTTAGAGGATACATTCTCCTTGGGTAGTCTATTTTGGTCATCATGAGTTGTCTAGGTATGCATATTGATTGAAGTTTCATTTTGTCTTATTTCAAGTGTATCAAAGGGAGTATATGCATATCAGAGAAGTTTGCGAGATGTGATGAGTCATCAAGTATGATGACTTGATTAGACCATCATGACAAGGAGGTTGGTGCAGTGTTCTTGAAGGAAAGTGAGTACAATATAAGGTGGATTCAAGTATGCAAGTGATGTTCATGCTTCCAAATTATGTCAAAAGATGCTCAAGATATTAGGACATATTATTATAGTGTTGGTGGTCAATTTTGAGCTCTTGAAACAAAAATATGTGCATTCTTGACATATCTCTGTCTTAACTGGTTTTGTGTGTTCTATAAGGAGAGATTTGAAGTAAAAGTTGTTTTTAAAAGTGAAAATGGTGGAATCTATAGCTAAAAGTTGGAAAAAATCATCTAGATAAGGCATACATTGAGATTTGAGGGGTTTCATACCTGAATAAGGTCATTGCTTTCTGGAAATTGTGACAATGTTGAGTTTTTACTATGAAGATGCAAAGAGATCTAATTGGAAAAAGATGAAGTTGCAAGTTGGGAAAGTTTCAATTGGTATCAAGCTTCAATGTTCATGGAGGTGACTAAGTAGCCTAATGGGTGCTCTAATCAAGTGAGCTTCTTCCATACAAGTGATTTCTTCAAAAGATAGGTGTATGTTTCTCATGATGAAGGGCTAATAGTTTGTGTGCACAATGTGAGGAGATGGGGATGATTTAGAAGGTGTTTTGATGGTCTAACAAGGTCACTCTAAGCAAGAATGAGACTGTAATGTCCTTTTATAGCTCTAGAAAGATTAAGCAAATTCAAATTGAATGATGCTTGTTGTCTTTGCTCTCTGAAACATAAATATACATGGGTATAACTATATAGTTTTGAAGATGCTCATTTTGGTAATAAATTTTGTTTATAAAGAAGGATATATATTTTATTGATGCTTTTGAAAGGCTCATAAGGATTATGATTTTCTTCAAGTACATATGAAGTGAAGGACTGTATCAAAGATTCTATTAAAACCATTTGTTGAACTATGCTTTGATTTATGTGATATCATGACTCGATTGAATGATGAGATGAGATAATGTTGCGTAGGTATGTGAATTATTCTGAGGCTGAATTAGGTGGTTTTGAATGAAATCTTCAAGGACATAGTGATGAAGAAAGAGTCTAAAATGATTAACAGACTATATTGTGAAAATGTTACAATTCTAAGGTTGATAGTTGACAAAGTTTGTGAAAGCAAGAAATGAAACCCTATAATTATGAAAAGATTACTACTGAGTATTAATGACTTGTTTTAGTTGATATAGAAGGTGTGTTTCATCTAATGGATGTCATCGGTATGACTACATGGTCCTCTCTTGTCAAATGTTGACCAAGGATTATGCGAGAATCTGGTCAAGTCACAAAGAATTCAAAGGTTAAAAATGAGCTTCTACAGGTATAAGGATTGGTTTGAAATCTTGTTGATATGACTGAGCCTCAAGGATCATGTGTATGAATATGTTGAGATGTATATGGGCCTTGGACTTGTGTAAATAAGATGATCTCGAGATGGTAAGACTGATTTAGTTCACTTGTTACTCCATAAGCAAGATAATATGTTATATGTACATGTATGTGCAAGAGGCAGAGTATGATATCTCCAAAGGTATGTGGTGTTTGTTAAGTCCATCTATGATGTGTTAAGATGCTCTTATAATTTTTCATGTGATCTAGAAAGTGTTTTGAGGTGTCTAGTAAGCTTGGTCCATGAAGAAGGCGATTGGTGACTATGTGATTAATGTATAGAGATATGACAAGAGAATCTACAGGAGTTGAAATTGTCATGACACAAGTCACATGATGTCTTGAAGTCTTCTATGTAATAATATAAAGAGTATATTAATTTTAGGGGTGCAAGAAACAAGTTTACATACTATCAAATGAAGAAGGTATGGTGCTTGACAAAGTTGAAGTTAGATATAAAGGAAGGTTGGTTTTTGGTGGAAGTTCATGTGCTAAAGAGTTAAAATGAGGTGCTACAGGTCTACATCGTTTCTTCAAATTAGGGGGAATCTTTATTCATTTACAAATATGATGTGAAGGTTATCTTGGGAGTATGAGGTCCTAGTAAGGTTTGTGAAGTATTGTTACTAGTATATTGGCTCATTGAGAAGGTTGTATGATCCAATGTATGCTATATCAGGTAAATGTGGACCCGAAACACTTGAAAAAAATATTTGGGACAATGCTCAAGTGTTTGTCATTCATCTCAAGGCTTGCAAGAAGTAAGGTTAGGAGTAAAATTTTTATGACTTCCACTAGTATTAGATATTATTAGCTCGGAGAGGGAGTAAATGAAGGTTCTGCCATAAAGAGAATGGTGCTTTAGAGCTTGTCAAAATTGGTTCCAAATGCACTAAAGGCTCATTTCAGGATTTCAGTCCTTGTGTGATATGTAGACCAAAAGATGATAGTGTCAAGTCAATATTGTTCCTTGAAAAGTTGAGTAAGCCCAATAATGAAGGTAAGGAGGAATTTTTAGCTCCTAAACATCATTGTTGGCATGATTCACATGGTTTATGCTTTAGGTATAGGTTTTCTACAATGGTTTCTTCAAGGAAAAATAGAGTTTGCATGTGAAATGACAAGTTTTACATGTTTAGAAGGTGGATGATGATGACTATAGTTCAAAGAAGAGGTAAAATGTTTATTTCTTCATAATTACTAACATATTTAGGTGTTGTATGTGCTTTTCCTAGGGGGAGGATAATGTTTCCATGCTTGGAAAATGGTCAAAATTCAAAAATTTGAGAAGAATCACTTATTTGTGAGTTAGAATGAGATCTTTGGTTGATGTTTCCAACCAAGAGGTGATCCTATGAAAATGAGAAAGATAAATAATATGTAGGTAAATGTATTCATTTTTCATTAATGTAAAAATGCGGAGAATTTAAGGTGGTTTTCCACAAAATGACAAAGGGGAGTTTGTTGGCATGTTGTGTTTTAGGTGTTGTCATTAATGTAAAATATCATTAATGAAAAATTGGATGATGTATTAGAGTCATATGATGATCATAGTGATGATGTCATGGATATTCAGGTATGTTCTTGGTTGCTTGAGTTGATTTAGTGAGAATTACTTGTTCTTACAAGCCCAATCATGTGACCTAGCTAGCCTAGGTGATGGTGCATAGTGGTTGGAGCTTCTTGGTAGCTTGAGGATCATGTTGGAAGAATAGATAGAATAATTGGAGATTGATTTGTCACTCACATGAGTTTCATGGTGCGATATAGGTGGATGACCAAGTTTTAGGTGCTCATTTAAACTAGGTATGGGTGCTAGGAGGCACGAGGTTGAGTTTTAGAGATATATGATCCCATATAATCATGCAAGTATGTCATAAAATATATTAAAAGTATGTTAGGGTATTTTGAGAGGTTTCATGGTAAGTTACAATGTTATTTCAGTTGAACCTAGCCTAGACAATGTAAAACCCGAGGACTAGTTATGCAAATGATATGATATGGATGGAAATATGGAGATATGTTTGTTACATTGTGATGATTTAATATGTTATTAGGATGTGTCATGATGCTATGGGAAAAAAATTCAGGTTTCCATGATGATTATTTTGCAAGTTATGTCAGTTTTGGTGAAACAAGGTCAAGAAGAAGGTCATTTCCAGCTCAAATTGCACCTTCGATGCTCACCTTGAATTTTGTTCTTTTCATGGGAAATTTTGGATTTCAAGAATGTTTCTACACTGATTATATAAGGTTTACAAAAATAATTAGGTCATTTCATTTTCATGTTTTTATGAATGAATGTTAAGAAGGTAAACAACTTCTTATGTGTTTAAAACCCTAGCTCAAAAGCGGTAAGAGAGAATTTTTTTCCTAAGTGCCCAAAATTTATTTCTAGTGCATGAATGATGATTTGATAATGTATAGGACTCCTCCGGGTTTTGAGAAAGGTATGGTAGTGCTTGTGTTGATGATGAGTGGACCCACTCAAATATGCATGTTTCTGAAGAAGTTTAGTTTGGGAAAAGGTTGTCCAAAGGAGTTGCAAAATAAATGGAATTTGTTTTTATTATGTGAGTTTTTATTGATGTAAATGGTGGTTTTAGGTCATGGTGATTCATAAAAATGTCAAAGTGTGCCCTATTTGTGAATACTAGTCAAAGGGAAATTTCGGGCGCAGTTCAAGGAAGTTTACAAAGATGGGCTTGGTTGAAGGCCTTTCACTTGGAGTTGGAAGGAGTTTCAATATGTTATGAAAAGAGGATTTAGAGATATTTCCAATGGTATAATTTTTGTATCATGATGATGATATTTAATGGGTCATCTAGGTTATTTTGTGGAGATGAAGGTTTCTTGATTTTCAAGACAAGATTTGCATTTGCATAAAGATTGAGTTGGTTGAAGCATGAGATGATTGAGTTGATGCTTGATACCACATGAAAAGTAAATAGGGATAAAAAAATTTCATAGAAAAGACATTTGAAGGTATTGAAAGTGTCATAAAGGGTGCAAACTAGTTGAGTTTACAAAACTGGGTTTTGGGTAACTTGTTTTGGTGAAGTGTAAAGTTTTTGTGGTTTGAGTATATGGATGTTTCAAGAGGTATAACTTTCTTAGATGTGTTCTAAAGGTTCTAAAGTTTCCATAGATTTGTCACATACCATATTTTATATCATCTTGGGTGGTCTTGAGGCCCAAAGGTGAAATAAGGATGCTTGATAGCATATGTTTTGCGAAGGATATGATCCAATGAGCCCATTTAATGAAATATTTGATTGGATAAATAAATTTTGTGACCATGTATGATGCATATATGTTATATTAATCATGTTTTGTGAATATGGAAGCTTTAATAAGCATGGTTTTGTGATTAATGAATTTTTTTCGTTCTAGTGATAAGGTTTTGAGGATTTTTGTGCAAGGTGAGAGGTTTTGGCATGGCTGACCCACATGGGTCAAATGTTAATGTTTTAATTATTCATATGCAATTTTTTTAAGTTGGTATGGTTGAACCAAAGGTGGGAAACTGACCTCTTTTGAATTTGAATCAAGAAGATCCTATAAAAGTGATGTTTTGGGTGTTATTTTGTATTAGTTATGTGTGTGTGTGAAAAGTGCAACCTAGGTGTGGGAGTTTTGTAGGCTTGAAGGAATGATTTTATTTATTATAAAGTGTGTTACAGGGTTGAATAATGATAGAAATATTGTTTGCAAGGGTTTGATGCATTGAGAAGTGAAGATAGTGCAAGATTGTGCAAGTTTGAAGAACTAGGGTTTAAAGGTTTGTGAGCTGAATTTGTGATTTCCATTAATTGAAGCAAAAACATAATTCAAATATATTCTTCATAGGTGGCTGAGTTGGTGCTTATTCATGTTAGGGGTTGTAGCATCCTCGTGGAGTGAGTACTTCACTAAATTAGGGGTTGGCGCTTCTTGTAGGGTTGGTGCCTCATTAAATGTGAAACATATCAATATTAAAGATTGTGTTTCAATGGATTTTCTTTACCATTAGGGTTTCCCACTTATATATTGTGTTATGGTGTTGATTCTCTTGTTCATGGTTGATTTTATGTATGCTATTTTATGTTGTGCACACATTAATAGTTGAATAAGTGGTCTGTGATTTAAGTAAGAAATCTGAAATTGAATTAATTTTGTAAGGACTGATCACCCCCCTCTCAGTTCATTGTGCTTCCAAAAATTGGTATCAAAACAAATCCTTTTAGAGAAGTTTGATTACTTGAAAGGAGATCCTTTGAAGCAAAAATGGCAAGTCAACAACCTGGTTTCTCTACCAAAGAAGGCACTTTCTTTATTTGATGGAACAAAATATGATTTTTGGAGTTTGAGGATGAAGACTCATATCATGTATCTAGGGTTTGATGTTTGGAAAGTGTGAAAAATGGCTATACTACTCTTACCTCTCTGTATACTAGTACTTTGCATACAAGAAGGCATGTGATGACAATTCTAAGGCCTTTAATGCTATCATATGTGGTCTTGGAGAATCTAAGATGGGAAAGGTAATGCATTGCAAGTCAACAAAAGAAACATGGGAGAAAATTCAAGTGTTGTATGAAGGTGACTCAAAGGTAAAAATTTCTAAGCTTCAAACTTTTAGAAATTAGTTTGAGAGTATTAAGATGAATGATAATGAGTCTATTGTTTCATATATTCTTAGAGTTGACAAGGTTGTCAATAACATGAAAGGGTTAGGAGAATATGTGAAAGAAGAAGTTGTTCAAAATGTTTTGAGATCCCTAACTCCTAGGTTTGATTCTAAAGTATCTTCTATTGAAGAAGAAAAGGATTTGACTACTTTGAATATGGATGAGTTACATGGAACTTTTATTGCATATGAAATGAGGATAGATGATTTCAAACCAGCCAAGAGAGAGGTTGCTTTCAAATCTGAAATGAAGACTAAATGCAAGAAGGATAAAGAGGATAATGCTTCTGAAATTGATGATGAAGAACTATTTGCAATGATGGCTAGAAGATTGAATGTTGGATCTGGTAAGTATAAAGGTAAAATTCCATTCAAGTGTTTCAATTATGGTGAAGTAGGTCATTTTTCTGCTAAGTGTCCTCATAGACATGAAAAATAAGGATATGAAAATCATGAGGATGATCGTAATAAGAATAATCATAAGTTTAACAAAGGTAAAAATAAATTTAAGATATTTGACTACAAGAAGAAGGGTAAAAGAATCTTTTATTCAAAGGAAGATGATGAATTGTCTGATGCTAGTAGTGGTGTTTCAGATTCTAAATTTGAATTAGATCACGAGGATGTAGGAAATGAGGTATTGTTCATGACCAATGATGCAATAAGGTCTTTTAGTGATGGTTCTTCTTTATTAGGTGATTTTATATTAGGTTATTGCAGCTACTCTGATGAGGATGAAGAGGATGTCAAAGATGATCTTGAGGGAATCTAAAGAGAGTTAAAACATGATGAGCAAGAGAACAAGAAGCCAAGTATTTAGGTCAAGGAGTATGAAAACAAGATTCATAATCTAGAAGAAAATTACAAGTCTGAATCAAACAAGAAAAATGAGTCAATCAAATTATTAAAAGAGAAGGTAAAGTATCTTGTTTTAAGTTTTCAGGATAAAATAAGTTTATGCTCAAAATTTGAAGAAGATAAAGAGTTCCTAAGGGCTTAACAGGTAGAGGTTGGCAAGTAGACTATGTCCTTTCAAAAGTTTGATAAAAGTAAAAATGATCTAGATGATCTTATTAGAAAAGAGATATAGGTATGTGATAGAGTTGGTTTGGGTTTCAAAGAGGATTCCAAAGGAAAGGAATTGGAGCAAGAGGACCTGATTTCAAGAAAGGAAGTAGGTAAACCCAACATCAAAAAGTAAAAGAAGAATTTTCTCATCAAGAACATTGAGAAGACTAAGTCCTTTAGGAAACCTAAAGCCTCAAGGTATGAAAGAACTTTTAATGCTTATTGTTATACATGCAATATATTTGGTCATAGGGGAAAAGAGTATAAAAGGTATACTAGAGATGACCATCCATGTAGGGACAATAGGAGTGAATATGCTAAGAGTGTGGTATGTTACAATTGCAATAAAAAAGGCCATGTTGCTAGATTTAATTTGAATGACCCATCTAGACAAGTTGAGAACTACAAAGGAAAGAACTTAGTGGTGTGTTTTAGTTATAATGAGGTTGGTCATGTTTTTATTAGATAAGGTAAAAACAGGGATGGATCCTAGGGGCCATTACAAGATGAGGAATAGAAACCCACAAACAAGAAGGAAATGGAAAATTCCAAGAAAGGAGTTAAACATGCTTAACTCTTACAATGAAGAACCAAACTTTGTACCAAAGTGAGAAAACCAGAGAGAAGGAGAAATAGTCTCCAAAACTACAAAACAATAGAAGTTCACCAAAATTCTGCCAACAATCCAGAAACACTAGTTAATTTTTGGAGATCCTTCACTACTACCATCATGACTGTCTTTGATCTCATCACCCTCAACACCTTTGTCATTAATATCTTCCTCCAACTCATCCTTGAGCTACTGATGCACAAGTTAAAGTTCCTTCTTTTAGTGCCCTCCTCCATCCCTTCCAGCCTGTCACTCAACTTTTTGACCTGGTCCTCCAGCTCCAGAAACTTTTGCTTGGACTTCACCTGAGTAGAGATAATTTTCTTAGAAGTGTTAATGACATCCAACATTGTTTCCTTTAACCAAAGCATTGGTTTCCTCCATCACCTGAAGCACCCCTTCTAAGTATTGGACCTTTATGCTCAAATCCTCGAAACCCTTTAAATTACCATCCGGATTTCTTTTCCTTGAGGTGCTCTCTTCCCAACAACCATCCTCGCCCATTTATTTACCTAAATCCTCCCCCACATTATTGTATTTCCCAGCCTTCATCTTAGTAAGGCATTCTCGTGAGAGTGAGATCATCCTCATCCGCCTTATCTTTCAGGGAAGAGGACAAAACATGTTTCCCATTTTCAAACAATAGAAGAATGATCCATTCATGCAGAGGCATCTCAGCTTTCTCCTACTGGAAAGCCATCATAGAGTTATTCAGAGACAAACAGAAAGAAGGGGATTCTCACCATGACCTTGTGGTGGAACATATTCAGAAGGGTCATATGGTGGGTATATATTTTTTGGTATTTACCTTCCAGAGTGATGTACTTCATGATTTTAAGGCACCCATATCTCCATATACCCGGAATACATGACCTGACAATACTATCCATAAAGAAAGAGAATCTTTCCTTTCCAATGAAGAACAACTCAAATTCATGTTCTCTCGTGGGTTCTCGTCTTAATTTTTTAAAGCCCGTCCATTTTCATGTTTTTCACCAAGGAGATGGTGGAATCGAAACCACAATTTCCATACCTCTGACCTCAAACTTATCCTCTTTCCAAGCTTTTCTGAAATCCTTAGACAGGAGGGTCATGACCATGTAATTTGGCTATGAAATTACTGAAACCCCCAATCCTAAGCTTGTTCCACAGAGGCTGATTAAAAGCTTCAATGCTTTGGCTAAGAGTTCAACTCTAATCCTATCACCCCCATCTTCACAAGACTGAACTTCCTCTGTTTTCTACTACTAAAAAAAGACCCTCTTTCACACTAACAAATCATGGAGAACAAGATATTAAGTAAGTTGTCACCGCCACAGGCTCACTCATGCCAACATTATCAAACTTAGTGCCCTCTATCTCTACTAATGGTTTCATTAATGTCCGTGGGTAATTTATCAACTTTACACCAGATCTTGTAATCATTACAAATGATTCCATAATTGGCCATCTTATCCACACATTTGTTCCCTTGACGTAAGGTATGATTATAAGAAATGCTATTAAAAAAATTTAAAGTTTCCTTCACATCATTGAGGATATTTCTTATGGCCCAATTAATGGAACCTTGATTATTAAGGGCATTAATTAAGAGGAGAGAATCACCTTCAATCTGGATGTCCTTGAAGCCTTTTTCTTTAGCCAACAAACCCCCAAAGAAGAGATCTAGCTTCTGCCATGTTGCTGGTTTGTTGACCTAATGGGCCCGTGTAGGCAAACAACCAATCTTGTTCACTTGCTTCTTATAATTGCCCCTCCCGTGCAGACCTCGGATTACCTTTTGAAGCTCCATCAAAATTTAACTTAACAACATTTTCCCTAGGCCTAATCCAACTGGAATTATTTTTAGGTATGTGTAATTCCACCGGTCCAAGGGAAAACTTGTCAAGAACTGTCTGCTCACTTTTTGGGTAGGGTTTCTTGACTTTTCCTTTAAAGAGTTTAATGTTTTCCTTTATGGCATTCAAAAAATTTCTTCTAACTTTCAAGAGAAGAGATTTCTGATCATGGAAGATACCATCATTCCTGGCCTTCCATAAACCCAAAAAAATGAGGGAGGGAAATTTTCCAGCCCAAATCAAAATGGGAAAACAGAAAGGACTCTCCCATTGAAAACAACAGTTTTCAAATGTCAAGGGTAGGATCCATTGGATATTGAACAGATCCAGAATGGAAGAAAAGACTTCATGGGAGAAGGAGCAATGAATGATCTCGTAAACTCTTCAACTTTGGAATTATCCACGAATCACAATTAATAGTTGTTGTTCTACTTTCAATTAGAAAATAATAGATATAGCTAGTGAATGAATTATACTTGTGCTTAGAATCAACAATTTACAGAAAGGGAAAGAATATAGACTCATACACCAACAATTTTATCTTGAAAACCTCCAGAGGAGGAAAAACCAGTCGGGAAGGGAAATTGCTCTTTCTTCCCACTTTTATTGGCCAATTTAATAATAAGTATAGAAATTACAATAAGTATGAAAGAGAAGTAGATAATATCTCACACTTCCTCCCAATTACTTGCTTTCTCTGACTCAATTACTCCTTGCTTCTACAAATCACAATTCCAACACTAAGATATTCTTACTCACTTGCTTCATTCTTCGATGCCTTTGTTCTCTTCCATAACATGCATTTATAGTCTTTCTCATGTTCTCCGTGTAATGGAGAATGGGAGAAGTCATGCAGAAGAAGAGACATGGACATCCTTTTGGAATTCTCGGGATTGTTCGCATCATATTTTATTTTCTATGCACAAGAGCCAGGACCGCCACCCAATGCAAACCGGTGGTCCCAGAGCACCGCCCAATACTGAGACTGTGGTCCCAAAACTACTTTCCCGGTGGGGTGGCGGTTCAGAACCGCCGCCCTACATAGGGTGGTGATCCTGTCACTAAACAGACAAAACCTCAATGTATATTTTTTTCTTGTTCATGTTGGCTAATTTGATAAAGTAGACTCATTTTGGATCCATATGGATCACACATACCCTTCTTAGAAGGATTTTGGTCCCATAAAAGCTTAGTGGGGGAGTAGATGAGGAAATAATTCCCTTACTTGCTCTTTCGGGTACCATTAGAGCCTCGCCTTGGTGTCTTTCCTTTCAGTCCAATCTACCAAGATTCCTGCAGACCTCTCCTAGTCTCTCTGACCTTTTACTATAGTACTACATCCTCCTCCAATTCTCCTTGTGATTCCAAGACACAATCCTCAATGGAAGGTAGCAATTGTAGTTCTTCATCTTTGTCTAGCATGGATGGCTCATATAGGTGTAAGTTCTTGCAGTTTACTATAGAGTACATCCTCGTGAATGACGACAAATCAAGTCGAAAGGCATTTTCTCCAACCTACTCCAATATGGTGAAGGGTCCTTATCATAATGGCTTGAGCTTCCGTGCATGACCTTGTAGTCTCTCCTTTCTCATTTTAAGCCAAACTCTATCTCCAACATGAAGCTTATGTTCCCTACTATTCTGATCGTGCCTAGCTTTTTAGTTGGCCTGAGATTTCTCTAGTTGTTCCTTGAATTTGAGATGGATTTTCTGGATCCTCTCAATGAATTCTTGGCCTAAGATTTATCTAGTTTTTCCTTCTCATCATGTTGTCTAACTACTATGTCCAGTGGATTTTAGGTAGATATACCAAGCATGCTTCAAACGGTGACTTCATAGTGGATGTGTGTACTACCCGATTATAGGAATGTTGAATGTAGGCTAAGGACTCATCCCAAGTCCTTGGGTATTTTCTATTATACCCTCTGATTAATTGTACCAAAGTCTTGTTTACCACCTCTGTTTGTCCATTTGTCTATGGATGGAAAGTTTTTCTCCTCTGTAACCTGGTATCCATATTGTCCCACAAAGTAGTCCAAAATTTCCCCAAGAACCTAGAATCCTTGTCAAAAACAATAGACTTTGGTAAACCAAAATGCACCCATACATTAGCAAAGAAAAGATCTATTGCCTCATGTGCTTTTACTATCTTTTTACATGCCATAAGAATACACATCTTACTAAATCTATCAACAACAACATAGAGATAGTCATGGTCATGTTTAGACATAGGTAATCCTCCTACAAAATCCATAGAAATTTCCTCCCACAAATGAGTAGGTACTGGTCAAAGGCATATACAAACCTTCCTTCCTAGTCTTAGGCTTACTAGTACAACAAAGTTTACATCCACATATAAATTTTGATACTTATTCTTACATATTGTGCCAATACACTTACCTTTGTAAGTGGGATAGGGTCTTACCAACACCGAAATGTCCCACTACTTTCGAGGTATGTGCTTCCCTCATCAATAGAATTTTCTCTTCTTTTGGCACGCAAAGCTTCCCCCATTGGTAGAGCATCCCGTCTTTGAGATAACAATCTTCAATCCCTATCCTTTCAGCCCCTTGGGACTGCAACTGCTGAAATGTCACCCCAAAGTATTTTTCCTGGGCATATGCCTCTCCGTAAGCTTCCTTCGTGAAGGGCTCAATTTGAGAGATAATGGCCAAAAAGGAAAATTTATCCTGTGTGGGTGGCCTAGATAACATGTTTGCCACCAAGTTTGTACTACCCTTCTTGTATTTAATCACCGATCAACCGCAAAAGGAATCCCATCCATTTGTAGTGCCTTGGTCATTTGTGATTTAGACCGTGCTTGCAAATACTGGAGAGGTTTGTGGTCAGTGTGCACAATAGTTTCTTTACCCAACAAATAATGCTTCCATTTTTTAATTGCCTGAACTAGTGCATACATTTCCTTATCATATATTGAATATCCTTTAACTACTGAAGTGAAAGTTTTAGAATGATAACATACGGGTTTACCTCCTTGAAGCAACATTGCGCCCATGGCATAATCACTGACATTTGTCTCTACTTCAAAAGGCTGCTGAAAATTAGGAAGAGCAAGTACTGGAGCATGACTAATCTTGTATTTCAATAACTCAAAGGATTTTTCTTGTTCCTACCCCACTCAAAACTCTTACTCTTTACGGCCACTATGTGTAGAGGTGTTGCAAAGTAGAGAAGCCCGGAATGAACTTCCGCATGTATTGTATTGCTCCCACAAAACTCCTAGTCTCTGTGGCTCCTGTTGGTGTTGGCCAGTTAGTGATGGCTTCCACTTTCTTTGGATCCACTTGTAGCTCTCCTCCTCCAACCACGTGCCCAAGATAGACAAGTGATTGTTTGGAAAATCACATTTCTTCATATTACAAAGCAGTTGTTTCTCCCTGAGAACTTGCAAGACTTGTTGTAAATGAGTTAGATGTTCTTCCCATGTGGCACTAAAAATCAAGATATCGTCTAGATATACAATGACACATGAATCTATGAAATCCCACAATACATCATTCATCAATCTCATAAATGTAGCGGGTGCATTGCATAACCCAAAAGGAAGTACTAACCATTCATACAAACCTTGTTTTGTCTTGAAGGTAGTCTTCCATATATCCTCCTTCATTCTGACTTGGTGATAACCTGACTTGAGATCCAACTTCGTGAAAAATTTGGCATGCTGAAGCTGGTCCAAGAGATCATCTATGTGGGGAAGTGGATATTTGTTCTTTATGGTGATCTTTTGTAAAGCACAATAGTCAATGTACATTCTCCAAGAACCATCCTTCTTTGGCACCATCACAATAGGTGAACCACATGGTGAGGTGCTCGGATGTATCACCCCTTGGTCTAGTATTTCTTGGAGTTATTTCTTTACTTCAGTACTCTCGAGCAAGGATTGCCTATACAACCCGATGTTTGGTAGAGGGGATTCTAGCAATAGCTGAATCTCATGCTCTACTTCCCGTTTTGGTGGTAACCCACTAGGAGCCTAAAATACTTCCTAAAAATACTGAATAATACTATCCAAATCATGCTTTCCGTTTCTACCCCATCTTGTTTATCCTTCAATAAAAGTAAACAAAACTGATTATGATTTTCTTGAATAAGTCATTTTGCTTGGTTAGCACTTACCATAGTAACCCGTGTCTTATCTTTGGTGTGCCCGAATGTTGTAGTTGATCCCATCCTTGACCCATCTGTACCGGTTTTCCCTCCTCATAAATATAGCATCCCTAACATACAAGTAAGGACTCCCGAATACAACATCAAAAGCATCAAGTGGAATAACGTCAGCTTCAAAAACATCAATATATTGGGAATTTATCCCAAACTTGACCTTACATCTTCTTGTTACCTGAATTTCAACACCCTTCTTCACCCAACCCAAAGGATAAGGGTGTGGATGCTCGTAAGTCTCAAGACCAAGATTCTTTACAATTGCTTCAGAAATCAAGTTAGACTGAGAACCGGTATCAACCAAAGCATTTACCTTAGTTCTCTTGATCTAGATTTTGATCTGGAATAGTCTACTCATCTCCTCTTCTTGGTTGTCCATGTTGGTGGCCATGCATCCAAGCCTCTCATCTACATTAGAGTCATCTTCGATTTCCACCTCCCCTTCTATTTTCATAGCTATCATGGACTTCTTTGAGTCCTTGGTTTGGTTCTTCGATGCAACTCCGGATGCAACTTCCAACATGTAGCGTCAGTATGACCATTGATATCACAGTTCTTGCAAAAATTCTTGGGATCTTTACAAGTATTCAAAGTAGTGGCAGCTTGTTTACCTTTCCCTTTCCACTTACCCTTGTTACTTGTTTGCCCAAACTCTTTCTTCTGCTGATTTGTTGACTACTTTACCCTTGGCTCTGCTTCTCCTTGCTTCTTTTCATCATCTATGTAGTACGCCTATATGCATGCTTCGTTGAGATCTTTGGGTTTTGTGGAGATGACTTTTCTTCGAAGGTGAGTGTGAAGTCCTCCCAAGTACTTGGTCAGAATATCCTCATCCTCCAAGTCCATGTTAAGCAACATGGCTTGCCTCCGAAACTCCGTAGTATAGTCCTGCACACTTTGACCATTGCCTTGTCTAAAATACTACCATTTAATCATTTGGTCAGTCTTATGGCCAATAGGATAGAAGTTAGCTCTAAGTAATTCTTTAAATTCTTGCCAAGATTTCACAATAGGATGCTTTTTCTTTTCACAAGTGGCTAGATGGGTTTCCCACCAAACCAGAGCATGTCCCTCCATCTTGAGACATGCAAAGGTGATCCTCTGTGCCTCAGTGACATTATGGACACTAAAGTAGACTTCTAACTATTTTAACCATTTATCAAGCAACTCTGCATCTACTTGTCCTTCAAATATTTTAATCTCAACTTTCGTTTCAACTTTAAAAGGAGTATGATCAGATTTTACCTTTTCTCTTGTGTTAGAAGTCTCTTCTTCATGTTCTTCCCCATAACTTTCCTCATGGTGGCTCCTTCCTATGCCAAACTTTTCAGCTAAGCCCCAAACCACTGAGTCCATGGAGTCTTGTTTGACAGAAGCTGTCTTTTGTAAATCAGCAAGCTCTTCTTGCCTTCTAAACATCCTATCCATCATGGTCTCCAACATCTCGATTCTAGGACCAAGTTCTCTTCCTCCATTTGTCCTTGAATTCTCTATTTCCACTTCTTTGTAGAAATTTTTGGATCGCAAGGTAAAGCCTCTTCGCCTTTAAATCTCGCCATTTTCATACAAATCGAAGAACGAATACCACAGTCCTGGATAATTGTTAGCTCTGATACCAAAATGATTTGTAAACTCTTCAACTTTGAATTATCCATAGAATCACAATTAATCGCTGTTGTTCTACTTTCTATTAGAAAATAATAGAGATACCTATTGAATGAATTATACTTGTTCTTAGAATCAAAATTTGCGAAAGGGAAAGAATTTAGACTCATACACCAACAATTTTATCTTGGAAAACTTCCAGAGGAGGAAAACCACGAAGGGAAATTGCTCTTTCTTCCCACTTTTATTGGTCAATTCAATAATAAGTACAAAGATTACAATAAGTATGAAAGAGAAGTATATAATATCTCACACTTCCTCCCAGTTACTTGCTTGCTCTGACTCAATTACTCCTTGCTTCTACAAATCACAATTCCAACACTAAGAGATTCTTACTCACTTGCTTCATGCTTCGATGCCTTTGTTCTCTTCCATAACATGAATTTATAGTCTTTCTCATGTTCTCCCATGCACTGGAGAATGGGAAAAGTCATGCATAAGAAGAGACATGGACACCCTTTGGAATTTTGGGACTGTTCATGTCATATTTTATTTTCTGTCCACAAGAGCCAGGACCACCACCCAATGCAGACCGGTGCTCCTAGGACTTCCACCCACAGTGGGACAGTGAGTTCTGTAACCACCACCTTGCACACACGGCGACAGTCCCGTCACTAAACATATAGAACCTCCATGTATATTTTTCTTCTTCTTTGTGTTGGCTGATTTGATAAAGTAGAGTCATTTTGGATCCCTATAGATCAATGAAGGAGGAGATGGTTGACATTTTCCTCCTCTTTCTTACAAAGATAACATCTATTGAGAATCTTCATTCCCCTTTTCCTGAGATTGTCCACAGTCAGGATTTTATTTTGGGCAGCCAACCAAAAAAAGATATTAATCTTTGGGGTAAGATCCTTCACCCAGAGTTTACCCCAATAGTCCTTGTGTAAATCAGTCTTGAAATTTAACATATAGGCTGATTTAACCGAGAAAATTCCAGATTCTTCTTCTTTCCATTTGATGGAATCCTCCTTGGTTTGGAACATGGGGATGTGGAAATCCCTTAGTTTATTATTGAGATCCCGAAATGGTTGGATGTCACCATCAAAATCTGGAGGAGGCTCAATGGTTTCCCATCTGACAGAATCTTCCTGGATCCAAAAGTCTTGAATCCAAAATTTTCCTAATTCCTTGTAGAACTGTGCAACTTCTTTCCAGATATCCAAGTTAGCTAAGGGGGAATCCTCAATCCAATTATCATACCAAAAACTGATTCTAGAACCCTTGCCAATCTCCCATATAGTACCTTTGGTTAAGATTTCTTTGGAGGCCACAAAGTAATTCCGAAAGGAGACCCTCTAGGGAGGTTATTTTGATTAAAAAAGGATTCCATTCTACCTATATTCCACAAGTATTTCATCTTTATAATTTGCACCCAAAGACCTTCCTCTCTAGCAATCCTCTAACTAGCCTTGGCAATTAAGGCCTCATTCATAAGAGAAATATTTTTAACCCCAATCCTCCACATAGCTTAGGTTTTGTAACTTTATCCCAGGCCACAAGAGGGAATTTGAACTTCTCACTAGCTCCCATCCAGAGGAACCTCTTTTGGATTTTCTCTAAGGCTTCCTTAATTTTAGCAGGGAGCATGAAAAGAGACATCACATAAATGGGAATGCCTTGAAGGGATATTTGGAGCAGTTGAATCTTACCAGCTTGAGAGAGAAAGAGACCCTTCCAAGATGAGAGTTTACTATTAACTCTTTCCAGTAGAGCATTCCAAACTGTGAGATTAGGATTCTTATGGATCAGGGGCATACCCAGATAAGAATCGGAAAATGCTTAATCCTACATCCCAAGATGCGAGCTAATCTGGCTTGAACCTTATTCTCCACATTAATGAAAAAAACAACACTTTTATAAAAATCAACCATCTATCCAGAAACCTATTTCATAATCCTTAAGAACCACCTTAAAATTTGAGGCCTCATGGACAAAGGCCTTACCCATCATAAAGTTATCATCCACAAACTAATTGAGATAGATAGAGGGAAGACCATTAGAAAATATGGCAAGTTGACAGATTCTACTCAAGGATTCAACCATTATGACATAAAGGAAAGGTGAAAGAGGATCACCTTGTCTCAGCCCTCTACCAGCTTGGAAGAAACCTTCTGGTTTTCCATTGACCAGAACCAAGAAACTGGTAGTGGATATGCAGGTCATAATCATATTAACCAGAAAGTTATCGAAACCCACCTTTAACAGGATGGCCTGAAGGAAAGACCATGTTATCCTATCAAAGGCTTTATGCATATCCAACTTGAGAAACATAGCCAATCTTCCAGATCTTTCAATGGAGTGGATGGCTTCTTGAATCACAATAATGCTATCAGTAATTTGCCTTCCGGAACAAAATCCCCCTGATTCCCAGAGATAAAGTTAGGAAGAACCATCTGAATCCTCCCAGCTATGATTTTAGTTAGAATTTTATAGCTGGTGTTGCACAGGCTTATAGGTCTGAAATCCTTAACCTCCTTGGCCCCAACAATTTTCAACGCCTGACAAGAAAAGTGTTATTCATTTGCCTCAAGAGATGACCATTGTTGAAAAACTCTTGGACCATTTCAATGACCTTGTATTTTATCACCTCCTAGAATTTTTGAAAGAAAAAGGTGGGGAAGCCATCCAACCTTGGAGATTTATCAGGTTCCATATCAAAGATCGCAAAACGGATTTCCTCCTCCGAGGGGCTCCTTAAAATATCTCTATTTTCAAGAGGGGTGATAACATTCTGGAAAAGATCCAAGACTTTATTCTAAACCAACTCCTCCAAACTCTACCCCTGTTTGAAAAGCTCCTTGAAGTAATTTATTATAGAGGCATTGATGTCCCTACTATCCATAAAGGACTCCCCATTTTCACCTCTTATTTCATTAATCTTTAGGATATTAGCTCTAGAAGTAGCAGAGAAATGGAAGAATTTAGTATTCCTATCCCCCTCCTTAAGCCATTTAACCCTAGATTTTTGTCTCCAATACACCTCTTCTTTAGCTAGAATGAGGTTAGTCATGTTGCAAGAGAATGTAACTATGGTTTCTCTAGGTGAAATCGAGGGTTAAATGTCCTAAAGTAAAAGGAAGTATCTTTTAAGGGTCAAAAATGCATGATAACAAATCTAAGAAGGAATTTTGAGCCTATAAGAGACAATGGTGTCTAATTAAGAGCATGTGTTGATGGAAATTAGGGAATGACTAAAATATCTTATATGAAACAAGGTGATGAAGGAGATTCTCAGGTGTCCAAGAAGGTTTGGGACCTTCTTAGGTATTTCTTCTAGATCCTCCATGATGTCATATGCATCTACTATGTTTCTTAGAGGTATACCAATTCATATAAAGCATTGGAGTGAGATAGAGCTGTCTAGGTATGTGTGTGTCTCCTCCATGATGTCAAGGTATGTCATTTCAAGTCCTTAAGAATGTTTTTTTGTATTATATGGTTGTTCAAGTTGTGAATGTCAAGATCCAAGTCTTGTTGTCTTCTTGTGTATATGTCTATGTTCTTGAAGTCCGAAATTGCATTATCATGGTGTGTTGTCAGTTTGAGATGGCTCAGGTGAGTGTAAGAGTCATGTTGATGTCTCATAAGAGGTTTGTTGTGTCATGAAATTGATGTAAAAATCATTCTTTTGGTTCGACTCAATGCTTAGAGTTGATGGAAGATTCTATGGTCTCGTGTTATATCATGTTGTTTTTTCTAAGATAAAAATGGAGTATCATGCATGAATCAAGTGTGTATGAGAGTGTATGATGTGTGTGAAGCTATGGAATTTCCTCGTAAGGTTGTTGAAGGTGATCAAGAGTCATAGAGGATACATTCTCCTTGGGTAGTCTATTTTGGTCATCTCGAGTTGTTGATTAAGCTAAAATGTAAAATGTAAGCCTAATCTATATGCTATTGCAATAAATGAATAAACAATTAAGTACATAAATAGACCCAAGAAAATTAAGCTAGTAAATATGAAAACCCTAAGTGAAAAGAGAGGGTAAGAAGCCTTAGCTGATTCACAGAGATCTGGAAGATGCACAGAGCTGGAAAACTGGAAAATATGAAGCACTGACTGTCGCATTGGAGCTAAAAAAATGTAGATCTGCAGGAGTAGGTCGGACTGGGGTGTTTGGAGAGGGACAAGGGCGCCCATGGGTGCCCTAGACTTGTTTCTAGGCACATGGCTCTATGGAGATGCTTAGAAAACCTCCTTTGAGGTATCATAAGTTGTTCACTTGTAGTCACCTTTGGTCGCTTTGAGACCGCACCAAGATCTCTGAGGTCATTGGAAACCCGCAATGAATAATGAACCCGTAAAACCCTCAAATAGACATCAAATCCTAAAAACAAAAGATGCAGAATGAGGGTTCAATTTTTAGGTAAAACATATTTTACTATAGTTAATTTTGAATTTACTATAGTAATTTGGTAAGTAATATATTATTCTTATATGGTTATGTTTATATAACCGTCTATATTGTTTTTATTAAACATACGTGAGGTTGTTGTAATTATTGTTATATTTTTGTCATGTATCGTTTCCTACGGTTGTACCTGTGAAACTTAATTCTTTGTTTGTACTTGGCTATGCAATATCTATAAATATTGTAGCCCATTCTTTGTAATGTTAATTTCCTATTTATCAATAAAATAACGAGGCTTCCGTCCCTATTCTAAAATTACATTTGGTACCAGAGTAGGTTAATCTGGCCTGTGGAGAAAATAGGAAGTTTCAGAGAGTGTTGAGGAAATTATGAGAGGGAAATAGTGTCTGTGTGAGCCAGAGGAGCCACCTACATTCCCTCCATCCCAACCCCTGCATTCCCATCTCCCAAAAGGATTGGAAAGCCTCCAATTTCATCTCTAGGAAAAAAGAGCAAAGTTGTTTTTACACCGGTGCCTTTACATTAGGAAAAATTTGCCTCCTGGAGGCATTCTAATTCAAAAATTAGATCAAAAATAAAATAAAAATAATAATTATATTTTCCCATTAGGGGTTTTTCAGCTAAATTTAACTCACAATATGAGTCACTTTACTGTATAATTAGCAAACTTTTACATTTGTAGTGTTCTATGCATTGCACCTTGATCGGGATATCCATCAAGTTCTTGAATGAGTTTATTGGCGTGTCACCGCACCGAGCTAAATTATGTGCATTCAAATAGAGTTGACCGAGTTAGCATTTGTAAAGGAGTTCATAGCATTCATCGAACTCTTCATTTGGGAACCGAGATCCTACCAAGATAGTTAGCGAGTCATATTGATCAAACGAGCTATTCTTTGTGTGTTCCGCGAAGCAATCTCCAAATGGCCAGAGTTATGAAGTGAGTTGAAGGTTAGAGACTATGTTGTCTACATATTAGACCGAGCTAGGTCTCCAAGCTCTCTAGACCGATCTCCTGGTCGAGATTTGCATTGAAAGGCCCACTATCATGCCACCGTACCATCTAAACACCTTGCGGCGAAGATAAACAAATCGCGACCAAACGTTTTGATATGCCTGCCCTACTCCATGATTTGGGTTGTTGAAGGCTCATCCATCGAGCCCACCGGTGTGTTCACCAAGCCCTTGAACAATGGATGATCAACCTTAAAAAGAACTCAATACACTAGCGTCAAAATGATGGTCAAATAACAAATCAACAAAAAAATGAGAACAATATCTAAAGCGACAATCATAAGCAAAATACAAAGGCATATAAAGCGGAGAGATAAGAGTGAGCTTAGATCCACATAGGATAGAACCCTAATCAATCCATCACCTCTCTTTGTAGCCACATGGTCACACTCCTTGCCACATCTTCATTCAAAAGGTTAGTACTTTGTTTGAAGAGTTTAAATATATTTTTCTTCAATTCGTATTATATGCGCTTAGAGCACTCAATTGGTCAATTGAAAAGCCTTACAAGTGGGATGTTTGGGGTTAAAACCCCACATTAAATCTCACAAGGGACATTCTAACTACAATCAAGGGTAGAAAAAAGGGAACTAGAAAAGAGAACCCCATCAGAAGGAAATTTTGTTGAGCAAGAAGAACATTCAGATATTGATGACTACTTGTACACTACTCGATCAAGTGAACCCTCCACGTCATCTAGTGATGTCTAGTATGTTGATTCAGGATCCACTTGACCCATGACCCACCAAAAAGATTGGTTTACTTCACTGATGGACATGCCTTCGAAAAACCATGTTTAGTTAGGTGATGATTATTCATACACAATTCAGGGGATTGGGAACATTTCTCTACCCCTTGGCTCACACAACTATAGATTGTCATATGTACTATATGTCCCTGGGTTGACTAAAAATCTACTGCCAGTCAGTCAACTCCTAGATCACAACTTGAAAATTGATTTTGATAGTCATTCCGACAAGAAAATGTGTTTAATTCGAGATAAATCACGAGGCTCAAAAATAGTTGCAAAAGCCTCTAATGTGGGATGCATGTTCCAGCTTGATTTTGTCCACAAAGATGATCAGGAACTTGTGGCTAAGAACTCTACCTCTCAGTAAAATTGTGGCATTAGAGACTTGGTCATATCAGTTTCAAGTATCTTGAAACACTTCACCGACACAATATGGTAAAAGGATTACCATCTCTCTAGAAGGATACCGATAAGTGTCCTCACTGCCTAGTAGGCAAATAACATAGAGCTTCATTCCAGAAGAGTACTTATTGAGCTCATGGTAAAATTGATCTAGTTCATACCGATCTTTGTGGTCTAATGCAACCGAGTCATTCTGGATTCCAATACTTCATGCTTTGTGTTGATGACTATTCGAGAAAAATGTGGATATACTATCTTTATAAGAAAAGTGAAGCTTTTGAAACTTTCAAGAAGTTCAAAGTGGCTATTGAGAACGAAAGTGGTTGTCACATCAGAAATATCCACTCAGATCGAGGGGGAATTCACCAGTGATGAGTTAAAATCCTACCTACAAGCTCACATGATTCGTCGACAGATGCCTCCTCCACACACACCACAACAGAATGGTGTTGTTGAGAGAATAAATCATACTATCATGGAAATGGTGCGATGCATGATCGATGATTCTGGAATAGCAAGGAAATTCTAGGTAGAAGCAAAAAAAATAACAGTTTATTTGTTGAATAGAGAGCCCAATCGCTTTCTCTTGATGGAGTAACACCATATGAAGCATGGTCAAAGCAGAAACCATCTGTTTCACACCTCAGAGTATTTGGGTGCAAATCAAGTATGCACATACCCAAGAAGAATAGAAAGAAATTGGATATGAATTCACAAAACTCATCTTCATTGGCTATAGTGAAGAGACTCTTGGGTACAAATTAATGGATCCGAAGACCAGGAAATTATACACCGGCAGAGACATTGAGTTTTTGAGAAGAAGGAAGTAGAGAATCCTCCTCTAGACTCACCTGATATAGATTTTTCACCTGTTGTAAAAATAGAAACTGATGTTCCCGCATATGATGACATTGATGATGGGGATGATGGTGATAATAAGATAGAACCACGACCCATGGGAGCAGTTCAATGTATGCCCAAGTGGTATACTAATATGATACCATATGAAAAATTGGATCCTCCACTAGATAAATCCACCACTTTGGACCAAGGAATCGTAGTAAAACACGAGAAGAAGTCAAATTTGCTTTAATGAGTCTTATGAGCCCTCTATAGCCCAGGAATCCCTATAATCAAAATCTTGGAAAGATGTCATGGATGTTGAGTATAACTCAGTGATAAAAAAACACTTTGAAGTTTATTAATCTTCACCAAGGAAGAAACCCATTGGATGCAGATGGATATTCAAAACAAAGTACAAAGTAGATGGGACCATAGAGAAGTACAAAATGAGACTAGTTTCAAAGGGTTATGCACAAAAAGGCATTGACTATGAGGAGACATTTTATCCCACAACTAAGATCAAAATGATCATAATAATCTTTTCTCTAGCTACATATTTTGGTTTGAAACTCCATCGATGGACATAAAAAGTTCCTTTTTGAATGGATATTTACAAAAAGAATTCTATATGACTCAACCTGAGGGATATGTTGTACCTAGTCAAGAAGCAAAGGTATGAAGACTCAGAAAATCTCTATATGGCCTTTAACAGGCACCCCAAGCTTGGTACATCAAAATTGATGAATATCTCATACAACATGGATTTTTCGAAATCCATATGATCCCAATCTCTACCTCAAAAAGCAAGGGGGAGATTGTGATTGTTTTTGTTTATGTTGACGATCTAGTCATCACTGGAAGTTTAGTGAGGATGATTGATGCAATGAAGAAATATCTTAACGATCGTTCGACATGATAGATCTCGGGATGATGCACTATTATATAGGATTGGAAGTATGGCAAAAGGAGAATCATATATTTGTTTCTCAATTGAAGTATACAAAGACAACGCTTGTGAAATTCAGGATGATGCATTTCACACCTATTGCTACACCTATGGAGAACATATTACATTTATCTCGTTCAGATCCATCTCCTATGGTAAATGTAACTCTCTATCGATAGTTGATTGGGAGTCTCATTTACCTACCTACACTAGACCAGATATCGACTTTGCAGTGAGCTATCTATCCGTTCATGTAGGAACCCGATTTTTCATTAGAAGGCAAAGCAAGGAAAATATTGAGATATCTCAAGGAACAAAGTGGATCTTGGTCTAGAATACAAGAAGAATAACAAATTCTTCTTTTCAAGAAATCCAGATTCGATCATGCGCAGGGAAAATTGATGATAGAAAATCCACTTCATGTTTTGTGTTCTTTATGGGATCTGGACCAATATCATGGGGAAGTAAGGAACAACACTTTATTTCTTACTCTTCCACGTAAGGCTTTAGTATCATGGGGAAGTAGGTGAAGCTATCTGCAAGTGATATGGCTATGTCGCATACTTGAAGGACTTAGAATACCACAAGACAAACCGACAACCTTGTATGTTGACAATGAAGGTGTTCTCAAGCTTGTTTGTAATACAATTTTACATGAAAGAACAAAGCACATTGAAGTACAGGTACATTTCATACACGAGCATGTCTTGAAACACAATATACAACTTCAGTTTTATCCAACAACTGAACAACGAGAAAATATCTTCAAAAATTCACTTGCACGTGACAAATTTGAGTTGTTCAGAGAATTCCTCTCCTCATCCCTTGAGGCAATGCAAAAATAAGGGGGCGAGTGTTAGGTAAAACATATTTTACTATAGTTAATTTTGCATTTACTATAGTAATTTGGTAAGTAATATATAATTTTTATATGGTTATGTTTATATAACCATCTATATTGTTTTTATTAAACATACGTGAGGTTGTTGTAATTATTATTATATTGTTTTAACAATATTTTTATCTGTATTATTTCCCAGTTATACCTGTGAAACTTAATTCTTTGTTTGTACTTGGCTATGCAATATCTATAAATATTGCAACCCATTCTTTGTAATGTTAATTTTTTGTATATTTATAAAATAACGCAACTTCGTCCCTCTTCTGTAAAACCCTCAAATAGACATCAAATCCTAAAAAAGAAAGATGCAGAATGAGGGTTTAGACCATCCTCAACTGTCATAATGGTAAACTTACAAATGAGCACTGCATTACATCTCAAACCCTATGTAGTTCTATGTGTGTGTGCACAAAATCGTGCCCTAGGTGGCTCTTGTGTGTGTCACACTTGATAGAAAGAAAATACGATGGATGTAAAAAATGTAATAGATGTGTGCATGGAATAGAATGAACCTCCCTCCTATGAAGTATATGCAAAATAACTAGTCCTTGTGTCCCTTGTGATGGATCTTAGATGCCTTAATGGATATAACCTTAGGTGGTGATAGCTAATGCTTAGCACATGGTCCTTTATTATGATCACTTAACTTTATATTTATATGATTCGTTTTCTTGAATTTTTAATTAACCCCGAAAAGGCTGACTACAAAAAAATAAGCTGCTCAAATGACTAGAAAAGACACAAAAAGTGTGAGTAAAGTACAAAAGGGGACATGGGTGCCTAGAGGGGACGAGGGCGCCTAACGCTGATGTGTCTTGGCTGGGAGATGTTTTCCAGGATGACAAAATCTAGAGTGTAACAAGGAAATGTGTAAGACTAAAAGAAGCAACATAAGCAAAGAAAGGTGGCCAAAGACATGGGTTAATTAGTACTTTTCTTACTTAGGAATCATATGAATAGTAGTATGTAATCGGGACTAGATAATTAGCCAAAGTGTGTAATTATGTGTCTACATATGCCCTCACTTTATGTTGGTGAGTGTAAAGCTCTGAAACATAAAATAGATAGAGATTCATACTGATAACTATGTACATCGATGATGAAAGTGTGATGAGGGACTAGACAAATCGGGGAGAGACAAAAATGTGAAGCGTGGATACCAGGGAGGAGAAAGTGCAAAAAGTAATGAAAATGAACCTAAGGCGGACACACATGTGTAGATGTCACGATGTGTCTCTTGCTGATGTCAATGTCATTATTGATGTTGACGATGTAGTGAAATGACGTTGACTATTGCTTCCCGTATGGATGGACATACAAAAATAAGAACAAACAAGGAGCCAAATACGCATGTATATGTGTAAAAGTATGTAAAAATGTTGAAAATGTGAAAAAGGAACATATGCACATGATTCGTGATGAGAAAAAGAGTGTAGAAAGGATCGTGAAGATGTTGACAACGTGTGAGTTTTTTTGGTGATCTCATGCCATAGTAGAAGAAGTATAGGGAGGAAAGTATAGTTTCATCCTCCAACCTTTAACCAATTCCCAAATTTGTAGAGCGCTCTGAAATGTTGATTTTTGGGTGATCATATGCCATGAAAATAATGTAGAGAGGAATGTCTAGTGTCATCCTCTAACCTTTAACTAATCCCCGGAATGAAAACGCCACTGCAGATGGTGTGTACTTACCCCCAATGTAAATGTTCGGTTCTAAAAGACTCTTCACCTTGTCATAATCCTCTATGACATGCCAAAGAACTATGTAATTTCCCCCTAGTTATAGGAATCCGGAAGGACATTACTATGCTAAGGACCCAAGTCTGATTTTAAGCCCTATCTGAAACTGAAAATTATGCTATAATGGTACCATTTTGTGCTATGTATAACATTGTATGGGGTGAATAATTCACCCAAATGATGCCCCCATTTGGGTGCATGCAATGTCATTGAAGGAATATGCGGCCCAAAAGAAGACCGATCGTTATGCTGAAATTGTTCCCTATAGAGGGAAGAGAATGTGGATGGTAAAGACCAAGGCACACACAAACAAGTGGGTAGGATACACGTGTTATTACAAGAAAATACAAACACACGTGTATAAGACAAAATGTAAGCTAAGTAGACAATGTGTAAGCTAAGATACAAGTAAACACACAAGAAGAAAATGTAGACCACAAAAAGTGGGTTGCAAATATGGGACATCACTCATGATGTTACAAGAAAATCAAGGCCAAAGTGTACGTAAGAAAACAAGTGTGTACACAAGATAAAGGAAAAATCCCGCAAAATATGGCATACAAAGAGCAAACAATGACAAACAATGTGTTTCACTCGGAAATGCTTCGTTCCTTATAGAAACAGATAAGGTTAGGGTTAGGAGGAATACCTGTAGAATGTCGAGATGATGTGCGCGTACATGCAGTAGAAAGATCAGCCGACTGCGAAGAACTCCTTTTGTCTGCAGGAAGGACTACCTGCAAATAAGAACACAAGACCACAAGATTTTGATTAGATAATAAATGAGGAAACTGCCTTGGGCCCAGGAAATGTAAGACTTCCTTTCGAAGGTGGTCAGTTTCCCTGCTAACATGAGTTAACACAAAATATTGTAAAATATCAATCAAATTGCTTGCTTTGAACCGAACCGGGTAGGGGAAAGGCTGTTTTTCCTGGTTTTGATCAAAGGAACCGATGCCGGTTACCTATAACCGATGGCGGTTACTGATAACCGATACCGGTGGGTTCTAGGATCTTCTGGGCTGGTTGTGGAGTTTGTAATGGCTGATTTTTGGATGGTATTGGGAAATGGGATGGTTAGAAGCTAAGGAATGATAGTTCGATGCAATGGCACGTTGGGTAGTGGATTCAGGGATGGATTTATGAGGACTGTGGTTCCAAAGGCAAGAGAAATGTTATAATGGAGGACATGCAAGATGTAACTTACTGGATTTGATGAAGGTGCCAGTTGATCTCCTTGGCTGCCAACTCTTCTGGTTTCTTCACTCGTCTCTGCTTGGTCAAGTGAAGTTCTGGACTCTGCTAATCGCTTTGGACTCTCCTTTGATTCAAAAATCCTTCGACTGATCTCCAAAATGAAATTCCGATCCGTTGTTTTGGTTTGGGGAGCCCATTTACAGGGAACCGATGGCGGTTGCGTAACCGACGGCGGTCGAGTAGGAACCGGCATCGGTTAGGAAAAAGTAGGCTATTTTTAGTAAAATAGCCCACCTTCCCTGCTTTTCTCCCGAGAGATCACCATGGGCTTGGTCAAGTGGCTAGAAGGTCGGCTTTGGGTGCGAGTAAGGAGGCATTAGTTATGGATGTGAGTCTAGACCAAGTCACAGGTCTTAATTAGGTTAGTTTAGGGTTAGGGCTAGGTCATGATGAGGTGGCAAAGTGAGGTGGCGGATAAGGTGATGTGGATTTATCAATTACAAGGTAATTAATAAATAATTGTGTGAAGTTTAGGTAATGAGGTTAGGTTGCGAAATGGGATGCGGGTCACAAGGGGTCGTGAGACACGAATTTGGTGTCTACATTAGCCCCTTATTGTCGTGTAGCTTGTTCTAAAAGTCACGCGACAATAATATGAAGTGGTTTCTCATGTTAAAGATATAGGTAATCCCCAAATCTATCACAGATTGAGTGAACGGAAATCGTGGATAGGGTTGATAAAGAGTATATGTGGTAGAGAGGATGGTAAGGTGATGGTGTAGGTCCAAGAAGCGCGCGATGTTGAAATGCAATAAGACGACTAGGGTACATGATTTGACGAGCAAACCAAAGAATGTATAGCAAAGGTCGATAGTTTATCCAAACAAGGGTGATATAATCCTGGTATCCAAGGCATAGGAAGTAGCTCCGTGGTATATAATGGTAAGGTACAAGAACGTTTAGGCATGTTCGGCAAGCACTAAAATGGTTGGTTTGGTTGAGATAAACGTCACGGTCTAGGTCTAGGCAAAGTTGGTCGACAGATCAAGTCAAGGACCCTAATCATGCTAAAACACGAACAAATGAGCTCGATGGAACACAAGGTACAGGATGGATGGATAAAATAAAACGTTGATTGTGGGTATAGTATGGAAGTGATGCGGCCTTGGGTCGGGCCAAGTTGTTGGGTGGTGGCCATGGGTCAGCCCAAATAAGTGGGTTGAGGCCTTGGGTCGGGCCAATTGGTAGGGCGAGGCCTTGGGTCGGGCCAATTAGGTAGGTTGAGGCCTTGGGTCGGGCCAATTGGTAGGGCGAGGCCTTGGGTCGGGCCAAATAGGTAGGTTGAGGCCTTGGGTCGGGCCAATTGATAGGGCGAGGCCTTGGGTCGGGCCAATTGGGTAGGGGCGAGGCCTTGGGTCGGGCCAAATAGGTAGGTTGAGGCCTTGGGTCGGGCCAATTGGTAGGGCGAGGCCTTGGGTCGGGCCAAATAGGTAGGTTGAGGCCTTGGGTCGGGCCAATTGGTAGGGCGAGGCCTTGGGTCGGGCCAAATAGGTAGGGCGAGGCCTTGGGGTCGGGCCAATTGGTAGGGCGAGGCCTCGGGTCGGCCAAATAGGTAGGCCGAGGCCTCGGGTCGGGCCAATTGGTAGGGGCGAGGCCTTGGGTCGGGCCAAATAGGTAGGTTGAGGCCTCGGGTCGGGCAATTGGTAGGGCGAGGCCTTGGGTTGGGCCAACCAGGTAGGCCGAGGCCTTGGGTCGGGCCAATTGATAGGCGAGGCCTCGGGTCGGGCCAAATGATGGGGCGAGGCCTCGGGGTCGGGGCCAAATAAGTGGGCGAGGCCTCGGGTCGGGCCAATTAAGGGTTGAGGCCTTGGGTCGGGCCAATTGGTAGGGCGAGGCCTTGGGTCGGGCCAAATAGGTAGGTTGAGGCCTTGGGTCGGGCCAAATAGGTAGGGCGAGGCCTTGGGTTGGGCCGGACCAGGGAACAAATGTTGTGCAACAAAGGTGGACAGAGGCGATATTGGTGAAAAAGAGGCAAGGAGTAAGGAACGGCAAAGAATGGGGTAAAAGGGGTATCAAACCGACGTCGATTCATCATGACCGATATCGGTTAAGGGACCGATACCGGTTTCCTAGGGCAAAAGGAAACCGACATCGGTTTAAGTCGAAAAACCTATAAAAAGAAATATACGGCCGGTCATTGTCACTGTTGTTATTTGTAATCCAAATTGACTTGTCTGACGTGGAGAGTTGATTTGGAGGGGTATTGAATGAGGTGGAGCTATTTGATTGGCGGAGAGAGTTGATAGTGGGCCCGAATAGTTGAGGAGGCAAGAGTGATTGGCGTCGGGACCCAGCAGAGATCGTGATCGGAGCCATGGCACAGGCAGGAGGAGCCGGAGGAGCTGGACCAGCTGGACCGCCACCACCCATCCCACCACGACGGCGTGTCGTCGTACCGGTAGGTTCTAAACTCTTTAATTTGGTGATTTGGTTGAGTTATGTGGTTTTTGGGATTTGGGTAGGAATTGGTATTTTGTAGGAAATAATGGGTAAATGGAGGTAATTTGAGAAAGGGAGAGGGTAGATAGGTTAGATAGGCTAAGGCGGCTAGGTGTGTAAAATTTTAGGGTTTTTGGGTGGGTGGATGGGTAGAAATAGGTAAAAAATGAGTTTTGGGGGCCGTGCGCGGGTTCGGCTCGGGTAGTGGACAGTGACCGATGTCGGTCACTAGGCGACCGGCATCGGTCGAAAAAAAACAGAGTAAGGTTAGAATGGGGACCGGCATCGGTCTCGTATCGGCCGGTATCGGTGGGGGAGGGATGGGTTGAGGGTGGTATTGAGGGTGTATGGCTTTGGGGTGTTGGGTTGGGTTGGGAGTGGGGAATGGGATTGGGTTAGGGGTTTAGGGTTTAGGGTTTAGGTTTTGAAGGTGGGTTGGGGGTCTTGGTGGGGTGGGTTGTGTTGGGTTGGGTTGAGTTGGAGTAGGGGATTGGGGTAGGGGTTTAGGGTTTAGGGTTTAGGTTTTAAAGTGGGTTGGGGGTCTTGGTGGGGTGGGTTGTGTTGGGTTGGGTTGAGTTGGAGTAGGGGATTGGGGTAGGGGTTTAGGGTTTAGGGTTTAGGTTTTAACGTGGGTTGGGGGTCTTGGTGGGGTGGGTTGTGTTGGGTTGGGTTGAGTGGGAGGAGGGGTTAGATTTTGGGTGTTACAAAAGGGGGTTTAGATGGTAAAGTAGGTGTTATAATAAAGGGTGGGTCTAAGAATGTGGGTTGGTTTTGCAGGCACGTCAGCAGTTGACGATGCGTGATAGGATGCCTCCACTATTGAGTCGGATGAGGCCACACATATCTGCGGCGCATTGGGCCATCATGCGCGAGGTGGGGCTCGGCGGGGTCCAGAGGTACAGAGCGATCGACAGAGATCACAGCCTGATGGTCGCCCTCATCGAGAGATGGGATCCGGCGGCCAATGTGTTCCATCTGCCGACCGGGGAGATGACGGTCACATTAGAGGATGTGTATCGCATCCTGCGGCTACCGATCGAGGGAGAGGCCGTTTTTCAGGTAGATTCAGAGACTGCCATGGATAGCATACTGCAGGTTTTTGGGGATGCAGCCGCGCTTCTGACATATCATAGCGCGAGCATTGGATATGGTGACATGTACCGCGCACACAGACATGAGACACGGCTTGCCGTGTTGATGATGATAGGGATCACCTGCTTCGCCCTCCCGGATTCAGAGGGAGGCCGCTTCCCACGGGCATTGATGGGGGTGCTACTGGAGATGGTGGAGGAGCACACCTGTTTCGCATGGGCACCAGTGTATCTGGTGCAATTATACAGGGAGTTATGGGGCTATCGCCGGAGGAGGCGATTTGGTATTTGTTCTACATTTTGTTGCACTCTGTTGGGCGTACGAGCACATCGTATGTGCAGCCGGTAGGGCTACCCCAAAGAATGTGGCCACAGTCGTGTACCGATATGGATTTCGAGAGGTGGTTGGGGATCGTGGGCCACCACGAGCAACATTGCAGTCGAGATGTGGCCTACTATAGACATATGCTAGAGGGCCTTACAAAGAGAGACATTATATGGAGACCCTACACAGGTCACCACTGGCAGAGGAGCCCGTCACAGACACCGCGCCCGATCCAAGATACATTCCTGGATAAAGCAGGACGTAGGCCGGAGAGTACGAGGATACCCTTAGAGAGGGTACGCAGCAGATGGGGCCGCCACAGACGAGCCACCTCCCTTCCCTCGACACAGAGGGATGATGTAGAGGCCCCACCGCCAAAGACCACACCCTTGGGATCCAGACTGGGTAGCGGAGAGACCAGCAGGTGAGGGTGTGGATGATGCCGGGTGCACGGCAAAGATACGGTGGTCGTGGGTCAAGGGCAGAGAGCAAATGAGGATAGTACCACCCGCGCAGCCTGACTTGGTCGCAGCATCGCAGAGAGAGATCAGCTCCGGGGGCAGGTGCAAAAAGCATTACAGGACAAAGATTGGCTGCTGCACAGTACGTACGATAGGGGTCCTACAGGGGCAAATAGCCCAGTCCCAGAGACAGCATTGAGCAGCAAGACCACCACCAAAGAAGACAAATGCACAAGTGCAGTATGCAGTACAGTACAGCAAATTGCATTCAGCGATCAAAGAAGAAGATACCATGCACCACAGCCCCAGATACCACCACGGCCACAGTGCAAAAGTGTGTACAGCACACATAAAGACTCTCCACCAAAGACCACAACCCACAAAGCAGTGCAGCTCGGGGATATTGGTGTTGGGTGCCAGGGACCACCCCTGGCCTTTCCTTCAAAGGGCGAGAGATCGTTATATGGAGGTTAGAGCAGAGGCCCGTTATTATCGTGGATATTCTTGATAGTACCGAGTCGATTATCGTGCATATGCAACTCATGTAGCGAGACCTCGCACCCAGAGATCTCGTGGAGGAGCAGCCACACCGGCGTGTCCGTGACAGCAGAGGCGAGAGGCACCACAGTGGACCAAATGGGGAGAGGTGCCGAGGGCGGTGGGGGAGAGAGCTGATAGATCCCCGACATGGTTTTGTATAGGGACATGGGCACCGGTCTGCGAACCGGTTGTATTTGATAGAGGCCTGCGTGCCTACAGTTATTCGTTGTTTTCATTCATTTATTTATTATATACCGGCCTACGAGCCGAGTACGGGTTGTATATTTGATACCGGCCTGCGAGCCGAGTATATTTTTGATATGAGAGACCGGCCTGCGAGCCGAGTCGATATTTTTGGTAGGTATTGCGGCCTGCGTGCCGGCTTTGGTATTGTATGAGATCACAGAGGCCCCGATGTAGGGCACATTGTATTTTTGAAAATTTGTATATATATATATATAGAGACGATGTTTTGATCCACATGCAGTGTTCCAAATGTGTTGAAATATGTGGTTAATGGCTGGTAATAGATAGAATGTGTGATGAGTTTAATTGACATGTTGATAGATGGATGATGCTGATGTTTTTGTTTGTTTGTACGTATATATATGAATGTCAGGTTATGTGATGAATTGGTGGTTTTGTGATATTGTGATATATGTAACTGATGAGTTGGTTCCCAATGATGTATAGATTGATAGTTTCTTGATATTCGTAGTTGATGGTTGTGTATTGGTAGAAATGATGTTTAATGAAATTATAATGCTATGTGTGGTGGATAAACAAATGTGGTAAATTCTGTTGTTTATGCAGGCAAAGAGGCGGGCGCGACAAAAATTTAGATGAGAAATGAAGAAAAGAACCCTGTTTCAAAAAGGCAGGTGCATAACCGGTATCGGTTTGCTAACCGATGTCGGTAGAGATATGACCGATATCGGTTCTATGACCGATACCGGTTATTTAGGTATGAGCTTTTCTAAAAATAGAAAAGCTAGGGTGGCAACTTAAGTTTTAATTTTAGAGCCATGCAAGAGGTTAAATACGCGAACGCGACGCTTTTTGACGACTGAGACAGGTATTTGCATGAGAGATTTGGGTGAGAAGAAGGAAAGAGACAAGGAAAGTGAATGTGATCCGAGATTTTGAAGGCAGACAGACAAAGTTAAAAAGGGTGGTGATCATGGCAGAACGAGGAGAGGCATCCAGCAGGCAAGGACAGGAGGGCAGACAAGGGCCACCGCAAGCTGCTGCAACTCAAGAGGTATTGTTTTGTTTGTGATTTGATTACTGCATGTTTCGTGAGTAAGATGGGGGAGAGTAGGTGGGTAGATATGAGAGAGAAAACATGATAACAAGGGTTGCAGGTGAGCTAAGTGTTACAGGGTAGGCAATCAGGGGTTCCAGGTATGTTTATATGTATAAAAACGAAGAAACGAGCAAATTATTGTCGTAGGTGGTTGTTTTTAGGGAAGGTGAATATAATTGACAGTGACCGGTAGCGGTTAGGGAGAACCGGTATCGGTTACTTAACCGATATCGGTTGTGTATAACCGCACCTTGCATCGGAGAAATTTCCGTAGTGTTTGAAAAAGACTTTAATGGATCAATGGTTGTTTGTCGCTTTTGGCGATGCAGCAGCAGACGTGGTTGAGGATGAATGATAGCGTGCAGTACGCTGTCGCTAATCCGAGCGGATGTAACACCAAATGAATGGACATTGATAAATCGTTTGGGGTTAAGTGGAATCCGTTATTATTCACGAATCGCACGAAACCATGGTATGTTACAAAGCGCCGATTGAGAGATGGAATCCTGAGACAAATACCTTCTATCTCGCCAACAGTGAAATGACAAGAATATCGAAGATGTGTTTCGATTTTGAGACTCCCTATTACAGAGAGCCAAGATATCGTGCACTACCTAACATGCACTGGGAGCGATAACAAAGCAGATTTGGTCCATACGCACGAGATTTGACACAAATGAGGTTTATCGCTTACATATGGGGTAATGTATGCAAAGACACCCCGAGGAGACAAGGTTAGCAGTGATATTAATGATAGCAGAGGGTATTATGCATTACCGAGGGCTAAGGGGGAAGATTTCCAAAGGCATCATGTGTGTTATCCGGGAGATGATAGAAAGGAATGTGACTTTTGATGGGCACTGCGTATTCGCGAGCTATACAGGGGTTTATGGGCTTGTAGGCGAAATCACGTAACCGACACCGGATAGTTCATACTTATTACACTCGTTGGGCCTATGAGCACATTGTTTGTGTGCGACCAATAGGCCGATCCATCCAGCAGACAGAGAGACCGGAGTACGAGGTCGGGATTCGACGATGGGTCCAGCATGTAACAAGAGGCCGATCCCGTGCCGTGACAGTGATTTTGAGTATTACAGTGTGTATGGGAGAGAGTGACGGTTGCGGATATCTCATTGAGGTCTCTACGGAACTATATGGTAACCGAGAACATAGCCGAGGAGTTGAGAGGTGTAGAGCGATTGAGGTGGATCGCGGGGCACAAAGCCGTGAATATGAGAGGATTCCTATAGATCGCGTGCGGCGACACAATTTGATTTGTGCAGACATACCACAAAGCTTATAGACCATATATGAGGATCGATGCCGAGGCAAAGATTCTCACCACCCCGGCCAACACCTCCGTAAGGGCCCGAGGAGATAAAGCAATGATCGCAGGTAATGGATGCAGGAATGACAGAGGCCTATAGATTATGGTGGGTAAGCAGAATCGCGAGGTGTACGTGAGCGCCCGACACAGCTGGTGATTACAAAGCAGAGAGGATCGCCTCAGCGTTTTGGTTCAAAGAGCTCCAAACGCAGGTGAATGAGACAAGAGGATTGGTAGTGGTTGCGGAGTCACGGGCGGCGAGACTAGAGGCTGGAGTTCTCCATGCGAGAGGGCGTATTCATATGTTACAGGAGAGATTGGCAGATCAGTGGGCGGTACCAATAGCCGCGGTACCTTTGAGGACAGAGAGGCCCGGCGAGAGGGGTCGACGATCACGATCATCACCTAGTTCGGGATGAGTTGTGATGGTCTGAGTATATGTTAGCGAGGTATGAGAATAAATAAGGATGCCGACCTGCGTGTCGATGATAGAGAAGATGTATTTGTTTAACATCTAAATAAAATTGAGTATGTATGTTGATTTGAGTTATGATAATAATAAGATTGTCGGTGTTTTGATTTTCGGTGTTTCGAAAAAGGATAAAGAGAAATGTGATAAAAATAAAAATACACAAAAATATTTATATTCACCACACAAGATAGGTTATGGTAGGGGATGGTCGAGCTAACCTTGGGAGACCCCATGTCTCCGAAGTGCTCCCTACATAGCCCATCGCACAAAGCAAGGAAGGGCCTCAGATCGATGTAGTTCTCCTTAGGATCGTGGAGGGGTGAATTTAGGCAATTTGGTATGGTTTAGGCAATTTGTCGCTTGGTAAAAAAATTGATGTCAGGTAGGGTAATGGTGTCAGTGCTTTGGTAGGATAATGTTGTTGGTGTAGGTATAGGTAAAGAAAAGGTTAGCGTACCCAAGTAGTAGGGAATAGTGTCCTGATTAAGATCAACACACAATTCTAGATGCGAGGCAAAGCGGAAAGAGTGCTCCATAGGTGAAAAGAGCTAAACAAACCACACAACGTAGAACGAGCCTGAAGCCCTAAGTGCCGTGTATGTACGAGAAGTCCATAGTTGAAAAGAGTCAGATGATCACAATATATCGTGTACGTTACGTCCCTTGAGTTGAAACAAATGGTGAGGTGATGTGGATGATATAGCTGAGGTACAAAGAACTTGTTACAACGAAAGAGAACCTACCCTAAATAGACAAGTCCATGACCCAAAAAGTTCTTTTGCATGAGGCTTTTATTTTACTGAAGATAGACTGATCAATGCGGGAAGTCTATAAGGGATATTGATTGTATTATTCTTGAGGTCTTCACGAAGCTGATCAATGCGAGAAGCTTCTGATAAAGGCTGACTGTGTATAGCTGTCCTTCGGGGGAACAGTCTATTTATAGTAGCAGCGATGATTTTAGTGCATAGTGTCCTTCAGTGGAGCAATCTATTTATAAGAAGAAGAATAGTTTGGCATATAGTTGTCCTTCGAGGGAGCAGTCTATATTTAATTTTAGATAACTAGATGTTCTTTTGGCGTGAAGCATCCAGTTTAGTAGGAAGTTTGACTCAAGAAAATCCCATAAGAATATGGCTTATTTTAATACTTTGAAGTCATGGACTAGACTAAGAAGGGGAAGGCATCGTAAGGGGAGGTGAGGGGTGAGCTTGATTTTATTTCGAGATGTAAGAGACAAGTGTATGTGGTGGTATGTGAGCTCAAGGGACGAGCAGTAGGCGGATAAGAAGTGATATAACCCTAATTTCAACAGTAGAATGGTCGAAGATGCAAGGCATTAAGGGGTTCAGGCTCAGGTTTACCATTAAGCGAAGCTAAACGATAAGTGCCTGATCCATAGGTGTGAGTGATTATATAAGGCCCAATCCAATTGGGAGCAAATTTTCCGCGCTTTGCTCTTTTCCAGCTTTGGTTACATGTTGATTCTCTTTGAGGACGAGATCACCAACCTTAAAGGTACGCTCATGAAGTCGCTTATCATAAGCACGCTTGATGCGTTTTTGATAGATTTGAAGATGATCAAGAGTCGTAAAGACGACGTCACAAGAAGCTCCAATTGGGCTAACCGCTCTTGGCGGAAATCATCGTTAGTGAGAATATCCTGAAGAGATATTCTAAGGGAGGGTATTTGTATTTCGAGAGGCAAAACAGCCTCGGTACCGTATACCAAAGAAAAAGGTGTGGCATTAGTAGAAGTACGAATGCTAGTACGATAAGCCCAAAGGGCAAAGGGAATGTGATCGTGCCAATTTCTTCCAGATTCATTGACAACTTTCATGAGGATTTTGGTTAGTGTTTTATTAGAAGACTCGGCTTGCCCATTGGCTTGTGGATAGTAAGGTGACGAGAAACTAAGTTTGATACCAAAGTTGTCACAAAGGTCTCGCAACAACTTGTTTTTGAAAGATTTTCCATTATCTGTTATCAGGCGATGAGGAACACCAAAACGACAGATAATGTGGTGGTTAATGAACTCGACAATTTTTTCTTTTTTGATTGAAATGAGTGGAATAGCCTCCACCCATTTTGTGTAATATTCGGTCGCTGTGAGTATCCAACGGTGACGTTGTGAAGAGGTTGGGTGAATCTCACCAATAAGGTCTAAACCCCATCAGTGAGAAAGGCCAAAGATCTCGAGCGATCTGGAGCGGGTGGCTAGGAGTATGTTGAAGGTTGGCATGTTGCTGACACATAACACAACGCTTAACATATTCGTAGCAGTCGTTATTGAGAGTAGGCCAATAATAACCAAGGCGAAGGATTCGCTGGCACACGGCAAAGGCCGCTAAAATGTCCACCACAAATACCGTCATGGACTCGCTGGATGGTATGAGTGGCCTCCATGCTAGTTAGACAAATGAAGGAGGATACCATCAAAGCCACGTTTATAGAGGAGTCCCCCATGACAACATAACGCGAAACACTTTTAAGAAAAGCACGCTTGTTGCTACTAGTAAGATCAGTGGGGAGGACAGATTGTAAGGTAGTCATGAAATTGGTGGTACCTGTATCCCGAGAATTAGTAGACACGTATTTATCATACAAACTACCGGGGTTGAATAGGATGGGGCAAAAAGTTGTTGGACCACGACGAATAATTCGTAGTCAATAAGCGCGGGGAATTTGCGAGGCTAAGCAAGCCATAGTATCCGCAAATTTGTTAGTGGAGCGGGAATGGTTTGTATAGAATAAAGGGTAAATAAAGCTAGAAGTGAATCCACATAGTGTTTGTATTTTTGAAGTTCCTCGTTTTTGCATTGGTAGACGCCCATAACTTGATTGACTACCAATTGAGAGTCGCCAAAAATGTTGATAGATTTGATACCTAAGTGTAACGCAACTTGGAGACCTAGAACAAGGGCCTCGTATTCCGCTGTATTATTAGTGCAAGGGAAATCAAGTCGGAATGAAAGAGGCATAGGTTCAGCGTTGAGAGGAATGAGAACAACGCCGGCTCCTCCGCCGCGCTGGCATTTAGATCCATCGAAGAAGAGGGTCATTGGGTACGACTCCTCCGTGAGGGAAAGAGTAGCGATGAGTTCGTCGGGAAATGTGAAATTGGTAAATTGTTCTCCAGTACAGAGCGTCCGCAAGTTGGTCTGCGATGGTTTGTCCTTTGATTGATTTCTGGTGGATAAACTCGAGATCGAGGTCGGCGAGAAGCATGAGCCATCTAGCAATGCGTTGGTTCGATGAGGTTTGGCGTACATGTAATGGATGGGGTCTCAGATTGGTGATGACGAAAGTCTTGTGATTTAGAAGGTAGTGTCGGAGTTTGGTGGCAACGAATGATAGGGCAAGGCACAATTTTTCTACATGTGTGTACCTAGTCTCATAGTCCACCAAAGTACGACTTATATAATAAACGGCTTGTTCGTGATTCTCGAGTCACGATGTGCAAGCATGGCTCCTACAAATGGGTCGGTGGCGGAAAGGTAAAGGTAGAAAGGGCGGTTATCTTGGGGTGGGATAAGCACGGTGGTCAGAAGAGATAAGATTTGAGAGCTTCAAGGCTTGGTGACATTCTTCGCCTCCATTGGAATGCAATATCCTTTTTAAGGAGGTGGTGGAAAGGTTGACACCGATCCGAGAGTCGGGAGATGAAACGTCGGATAGATCGAGCTTACCTTGTAAAACTACGCAATTGTTTGAGATTTTGGGTGGGGGCATTTCTAGGATAGCTTTGACTTTCGATGGGTCGACCTCAATGCCACGCAAAGAGACGATAAAGCCAAGAAGTTTTCCCGAAAGAACACCAAAAACACATTTCTTCGGTTGAAGGCGACGTAATATTGTAACAAAGCGATCAAAATAATGGTTAAAACATCGAGATGTTCACTACGATGTTTGGACTTGCCGAGAAGATCGTCGACATAGTCTTCAAGGATAGTGTGCATAATGTCATGAAAAATGTAGGTCATAGCCCGCTGATAGGTAGCACCAGCATTCTTAAGGCCAAATGGCATGACACGATAACAAAAGGTTCCCCAAGGAGTTATGAAGGCAGTCTTGTGTTGATCGGCAGGGGCAACCAAAATTTGGTTGTATCCTGAAAAGCCATCCATGAGAGAAAGCATTTCATGACCCGCAGTGAGATCAACAAGTTGATCAATACTTGGGAGGGGGAAGTCATCCTTAGGGCAAGCGAGGTTAAGATCCCGGAAATCCGTGCATATCCGAAGTCCCCCCGTCGCTTTCGTGACAGGTACGATGTTAGAAATCCATTGAGGATAGTCAATAGGCAGAATGAAGGAAACAGAAAGGAGTCGTTGGAGTTCCTCTTTGACCAAGAGAGCAATGCGTGGATGCATTTTTCTCAATTTCTGTTTGACTGGTTTGGAATCGGGGTTTAGGGTGATGTTATGGACGGCAATGGTAGGATCAATTCTGGCATGTCGGCCGTAAGACCATGCGAAAGCTTGGTCATGAGCACGAGAAAGGTAGTAAAGGCGGCTTGTTCGATGTGTTAAGGGATTGTCCAATCTTCACTATGTGAGGATCTTCCTCCGTGTGGATGTTGATTTCTATAGTAGATTCTGCTCAAAGATAGTTTGGGTTTCGATGGTAAGGCACGTTGAATATAAGAATCATCCGCGCCTGTAAGTGAGGATGGAGTCGCATCCCGGCATTCAACAACATTAATCAAAGGCGAATCCTCTTCGATCATGTCCGGATACGTATGGGAAGAGAAGATGGGTCCTCATTATCGCGCTGATAAGTGAGAGGACCTATGAAGATAGCATTTATGAAAAAAAAAAAAAAGTTAGGAGGGATAAATTCGGTGGTCCATCGATTCTCAGGGGAGATGATGGCAAAGTGGGTGATGATGTTTCGTAGGGGCAACGCCTTCCTCTTCCAGATACAAATGACAGAGGTGTCTCTTGTGTAGGTGTTTCGAAAACCGAGACCACTGCGATCATTATGTTTGCGTGTGGTCACGGGAATAAGTGTATGTCGGCCTTGTTCGTAAAGGCCAAAACCAAAGCCTTTCCACGCACAGCGAGTCAAGAAGGTGAGGGCGAAACGACGATTTGTCAAGTATTGAAAATCGGATCGAAGGGAACCACACCAAGAGGAGGTTCAGGGGTAATGGAGGATGCGTCAACACCCCCATACGTTAGGTTAGTGCGACAATGGGGTGGTCCGTAAGAGATTACCTCCCCCACGCGACGGTCGTAGGTGGGATGCGCATGTAATTGTCCGTACTCCTGCGGGGTAGGGAAAGAACTAACGCTATATAGGCGGTACTCCCCAAATAGTGAGGCGATGAAAACATCTACTAAGGGGTGGAGGTTGGGATGTTAGTGCGGGAAGAGAAGTGGTTTGTGCGACGGTGGTTTCATGGGTTTCACTGAAAGGCGTAGGTGCAGCTTGAGGTGGATGGTTGAGGTACATTTGAAGAGGATGGTTGGGTTGAATGTATGGGTGTCTTAATTGGTATAAGCACATCGTTTGGGCGGTATAACATATCAAGTTTTGAAGGGGGAGGATCAGCTTTTACAAAGCAGGACTTCCCTCGTACTCAAATTTTATACATCGATGTAATGTTGAGGGAACGCATCCCATGGCCCGGATCCAAGGACGACCCAAAGAATATATTATATCGAACTCTCCTTCAAGGACATAGAAGAGTTCGGGCAAAGTACGTGGGCCTACGCGAATGTTGAGGATCACGGTGCCTAAGGTAGAAGTAATAGCGTCATTGAATGATCGCAACATGATGGGGTTGGCACACATGCAACTAGAAGGGATGTTCATTTGTTGGAAGGCTTTTGAAGAGATGATGTTTAGGCTAGCGCCCCCGTCAATCATAACCCGACGTACTCGAATGTCTCGGACGTAAGCGAAATGAAAAGGGCAGTGGTCGTGGTCTTCTCGTACTAAAGTCGATAATTTCATCTTCCGAGAAACTAACCGCAATGCTTGTTGTTTTGAGACGTATGGTGGTGGGGAGATGGATTGTTTGGTGAGAGAGGCAACGTGATCGGGTGTTAGAATGGAGGTAACGGCGTGGGTTTCGTTGGGTAAAACCTCTATCCTCAAGGATCTCAACGAGAGCTTGTCGATGAGATTCGAGGTCCGAATGAGATCATATAGTGTCATTTTTATGGGCGATTGATGAAGCTCAAGTTTGATCATGGTTCGGTGGGCAACTCCATTAGAGACGGATAGGCGGGTCCACGAATAACCACTTTAGGTGGTGGTGTAATCGGGATGGTCAAGGAGAAAGAGATGCCGCAGTGTGTTTTCTTCGCTTTCCCATTGTTTTTCCGTCTCGAGTAATGCGACACTAATCATATTAATCTCGTAGACCTGAGATGAAGAAGATGGTTGGGATAATTCATGGTCTTTAAGAGGTGGGGTTGTAATAATGATCGATCTTGGTGAGGCGGGGACAGATGGTATAGTAGAGGGAATTGACGCTAGAGGTTTCTCCCTTCGTAAGTTGTCTTTCTTAACCTTTGTATCCGGAAGAGGTGACTGGCGAAGGATGGTTTTTAGAGCTTTGCATCCTTCTACATCATGTCCAGGTGTGCGGTGATAGGCGCAGATTTTAGACTCATCATAATCCACAGGTCGGGGCTTAGACGGGTCATAAGGTCTAAGTGGAGGTAGGGAGATGGTCGCATTCTCCACCAACATAGCAAGGATTTTGGCGTAAGATCCTTTGAGTGGGTCAAAATCAGAAGAAGATGAGGGTATTGATTGTGTGGGTTGTGGTAATGTTTGAGCGTGTTTAGTTCGTATGGGTGGTGGTTTAGCCGAGGGGTGCTGACACATGTTTTTCACTAAACGTGGTTTCTTAGACACAGAAGTTACGTTCAGCTGGTTAGATGATGAGGCTACAGATGGCATGGTAGCAGGAAACAACCACGGAGAAAGGGGAGTGACAGAAAATAAATCCTTTGATGATGGGATTGGTTTAGGGTTGATAGGTGGACCGGATACGTGGGGTAACGATGTTGTGATACCCTTTGATCTCTGTATAGGTGTAAAAGGCGTAGGTCGTTTTGCAGAAAACAACGGAGGTATGATATATTGGTGTAATGTGGAGGGATGAGGTCCCAATATGGAAGGTGGGTGTGACGATGAGGGTTTTAATTGTGATAGAGGCCCGGATTGCGTTCGTCTCCTAGGTGGCGGAACGGATTTATTTTTGGATAGATCGAGTCGCTTAGGCGGGTGTGTTAGACTGGGCATTGGTGAGGTCCCAAGCGTAGGGGAAGATCTGGTTAAGTTGATAGAAGTGGACGGGGCGTTTGGTAGAGGTGAGGGGGGTGAAGGCGAGAACAGGGGGCATTTTAAGCTTCGTAAGCACTTCGGTAAATGGTGGAGACATCGTGATCACCATTTGCATTTGAGTAGAAACAGAGTACTCAAACGTTCCCATAGGGCCTCGTCTATCTTCCGTGGGAATGACAAGCCTCTGTGTGATTTGTAATTTTGGTACAGAGGAAAAGTGAGTTGTAATTCCACCATCATGGGATGTGACACAGAGGCGGATGAGGCACTGTATCAATAGATGTCAGGAGGTCAACCGGTCGTTGAAAAGATTTAGGCGATGAGGGACTAATAGGTAGGAGGGCGTGTTCGAGGAGATCTGTCATGTTAAAAGAATGTGGTGATGTTAGTGTAAGAGATTTCTCGTCTAAGGATGTCAAAAGGAGTGGTGAGCCTTCCTCTTGTGCAGCAAGAGTGGTAGAAGGGGACGTTTGGGAAATAGATAAATTAGATAGCATCCGCTCACAGTCTTGTAGGGATGTGGTGTAAGAAGACTCATTGATGGGAAGGGAAGCCTGGGCAGTTAACTCTTCTATGAGTAAAGGAACGATTTCGCTTTGGCTTGATGGTGGTAAAGGAGGTTCGGGCTCCTGTGTTAGTGAAGAGGCTTGATTCAAAATTTTCTCGATAGAGGCTTTTGGCTGAGAATCGAAGACTGCATGGATCTCATGAACACTCTCCTCAGCTAAGATATCTTGGTTTACGTTGCTGCTGGACGAGTGATTCGGGAATGGCTTGTTGAAAATTTTCAGATTTCGGTTAGCAGGGGCATTAGGATTATCGAGTGTTATATCCCCCGATCAACCATTTCCTGCACTATGTTTTTCAACATCTTGCAGTTTTCATGACTATGTCCTTTTACGCGGTGAAAGTTACAAAAGTCATTTTCTTTGTACCAGGAAGGTATTGCGCGGGTGGAGTCAAACCCAGAGTGAGGTTTTACAGGGGGCAAGGTGATAGCCCCAGCTTTGAGCAATTTCTCTAGGATGACGCCATAAGTTTCTCCCAAGGGAGTGTAATTGGTGGGCTCAGCTTTGTATTTATAGGTGGTTTTTGGTGGAGTATTGGACGGTGATTGGGATTTGACCATCACCGCGTGGACAGCTCCTTTTGATTTAGAAGAGGTGGACGCGTGAGGAGTGGTGGTATTTGGTTTATTGGTAGAATCAGGAGTTCGGAAAGTGGAGTTCTTGTTGCGCAACCGCAGTTTCTCTTCCTCTAAGGCTCGAATTTCTAATTTTCGAGCCATAGTAAAGGCCTCGTCGAATGTACTGAAAGTTTGAATTTGGAGGGTAGGGGAGATGTGCTTAGCGCAGGCCCGCGTAAACAGTTCGATAAGTTCGGTTTGAGGCAAGGCATACGTAAGTTGGTTGATAAGGCCCCGCCATCGTCCAACGAAATCTGCGATAGATTCGTCTTCGAATTGTCGGATGGCATAGAGGTCAGTGATAGATACTTTCTTGGCAATGTTAATGGAGAAATGATCCAAGAAAGATTGGGCTAGTTGGTTAAAAGAGAAGATTGAGTCTCTGGGTTAAAGCACTATACCACTCCAAGGCAGGCCCTGATAAGGACATGGGAAAGGTGCGGAGTAACAAGGCATCATCATGGGCAATCAAATAACAAGCATGTCTAAATGATCGCAAGTGTTGTTGAGGATCCTCTTTACTGTTAAAACGAGTAAACTTTGGCAACTCCCATTGAGGAGGATATGAATGAAGGGGGACAGAAGGGTGAATGGGCTCCCGACAAACTTGCTCGTATGTCAAGGCGCTACGACTTCCTGAAACGGAAGCCTCCAGGTTTTGCATTTTGTCCATCATTTGCTTGATGAAATCTGTGGTTGGATGAGATGATGGTGCCACAGAATAGGGATGTCCCATATAAGGTGTTGAGGTTACTGGATACGTATATGGGAATGAAAAGGTAGGCGGAGCTTGAGAAGGAAAGCTCGTTTGAATAGGTGGCAGAGAGTAAGTCATGAATGGAGTGGTCTGAAAGAGAGATGAGATAGGGGCAGTTGGTGGTGGCGATACATGGGGTCCAAGATTAACAAAAGGAAAGCTAATCGGGGTCGTATGAACCTCTGCCGCTGTCGGATTGGGAGACGGGGCTAGTGATGCGGGAAGTAAGGTATTGTTATCAGGAGGAGTAGGAGCTAAATGAGCAGCTATACTAATAGGCATGCCCATAAGGAGCTGACCATCAGGCGTACGGTCGTGGGTATGAGACAAATAGTAGACAAATACTGGGATTAGCATCCGTAAATTTGGCAAAGTCCTTGTCTCCTACAGAATTTGGGGATCTCACCGTATCCGTAGGATTCCCATGTAATGTGAAGGGGGTGATTCAGCAAAGAGACAGAGCAAGCGTGTGAAACCATGGCATGCTCGCTTCCGAGTGATGACAACCATAGACCAGAACACACAGGAAAGTTTCAATCTATCAAGAACAAAAACAACCTCAGAATGGTGAATTTGGCAAGTTGCTGGTTTGTCAGGGGCTGAGAGAGACAGTAACCGATATCGGTTTACTAACCGGTGTCGGTCAAAGGGGAAACGACGTCGGTCCCTTAACCGATGTCGGTGTCAAAAAAAATCTAGGATAAGAAGATACAAAGGGGCTGCTAATTTGATTTTTAGCAACGTTGAGTAGTTTTATCAACTTATTGATCACAGAAGACAAAGTATGACAGAGAAAACAGACAAGGAAACAAGCAAGATGCACACGCAAATCCAGAGATTAACCTTAGGGTTAATTTTAATTATTGTGGGCTTATGCCTTTATACGTAAGATGATGTCAGAATCCTAAACAACAAGACTTAGGGGAAATGTCAAGTTTGTTTTGGCTTATAAGGTTACCTCAATCGGGCGGAGGAATACCGCGAAAAGGGGGATGTTTGAGATGTTGTGTTAATTGTGAAGTGATTCAGTATGTGTTGTGCAGTGAAACTAAGGTTAATTTCCTGTCAATACCGTGGATATCACCCCCACGTGTACGACCTGTTACTTAATCTATGTTCACTAGAATTGAAAAACAACAGGCAGGAATGTAATGCATGTGTTTTAAAACCCAAATCGAAAGTGATATTCGATGAAGCAAAAGAGATGACTTTTACTAATGCAAGATGCAAAAACAAAGCAAGTTCTTTTACCGTAATAATAAAATACCTGTGAATATCTCTAGAAGAAGAAAACAACAAGTATGCTCCCTATAATAAAAGCAAGCAAGAAATAAAGAAAAACCCAAAATGGGTCCCACCTAAGGCGTGCAAAATGTTTCACTGGAAATGCTTCGCTCTTATAGAAACAGATAAGGTTAGGGTTAGGAGGAATACCTGTAGAATGTCGAGATGATGTGCGCGTACAGTAGAGAAAGATCAGCCGATCTGCGAAGAACTCCTTTTGTCTCGGGAAGGACTACTGCGCAAATAAGAACACAAGACCACAAGATTTTGATTAGATAATAAATGAGGAAACTCGCCTTGGGCCCAGAAATGTAAGACTTCCTTTCAAGGTGGTCATTTCCCGCTAACATGAGTTAACACAAAATATTGTAAAATATCAATCAAATTGCTTGGCTGAACTGGGTAGGGGAAAGGCTGTTTTTCCTGGTTTTGATCAAAGGAACCGATGCCGGTTACCTATAACCGATGGCGGTTACTGATAACCGATACCGGTGGGTTCTAGGATCTTCTCGGGCTGGTCAGGAGTTTGTAATGGCTGATTTTTGGATGGTATTGGGAAATGGGATGGTTAGAAGCTAAGGAATGATAGTTCGATGCAATGGCACGTTGGGTAGTGGATTCAGGGATGGATTTATGAGGACTGTGGTTCCAAAGGCAAGAGAAATGTTATAATGGAGGACATGCAAGATGTAACTTACTGGATTTGATGAAGGTGCCAGTTGATCTCCTTGGCTGCCAACTCTTCTGGTTTCTTCACTCGTCTCTGCTTGGTCAAGTGAAGTTCTGGACTCTGCTAATCGCTTTGGACTCTCCTTTGATTCAAAAATCCTTCGACTGATCTCCAAAATGAAATTCCGATCCGTTGTTTTGGTTTGGGGAGCCCATTTACAGGGAACCGATGGCGGTTGCGTAACCGACGGCGGTCGAGTAGGAACCGGCATCGGTTAGGAAAAAGTAGGCTATTTTTAGTAAAATAGCCCACCTTCCCTGCTTTTCTCCCGAGAGATCAGTTGCGGGCTTGGTCAAGTGGCTAGAAGGTCGGCTTTGGGTGCGAGTAAGGAGGCATTAGTTATGGATGTGAGTCTAGACCAAGTCACAGGTCTTAATTAGGTTAGTTTAGGGTTAGGGCTAGGTCATGATGAGGTGGCAAAGTGAGGTGGCGGATAAGGTGATGTGGATTTATCAATTACAAGGTAATTAATAAATAATTGTGTGAAGTTTAGGTAATGAGGTTAGGTTGCGAAATGGGATGCGGGTCACAAGGGGTCGTGAGACACGAATTTGGTGTCTACACAATGTAACAAAACCCATGGAAGCAAATAGCCCTACATAACAAATGCTACACATGAAGCACCCATTAGCATGTTAGAAAGATAAAAAGTATGTCAAAGGTGTTATAATCTAATAAAGTAATGTGTTATGAAATAAAATGAAACAATAACACTTGTAGTGTATAAAAGTGGATGCCCCTAGGAGTTTCCGTGGGATTGGCACTAGGTACTACACCAAGCATCCATGCTACGTGTAATATATATGTATAATCTGCGATCATAACTAGAAAGGCCATTGGACGCACATTTTTGTATGATAAAGATAATGACATACAAGATATATATCTATCATGTGTAATAAAGTGAACATGTAAAATCATAAGTAAGCAAGAGTAAATACAACCAAGATATGTAATATGTTGTGGATGAGATGGAATGGAATGTAGTGTGAATGATAGGAGTAGTGTGCCCCCAAGCGGATGTGTATGTATGAAATGAGGTATAATTATTTATGCCCCCTTAACATTAAAAATGAACCGTAAATGAGAGTGCGTCATTAGGAAATGGTTTGAATGATGTGTCGTATGTAGAAAGAGTTGATGAATTGAGTGCAAAGCGTTGATTGTAGAATGATGATGTGTAGATGATATTGAATGCGACATAGGGATGATTTGATCTTGAAGTTTTAGAATGAGGTGCAAGAATGTGTGATGATTTAGACTAAAGCATATATCACAAGATGTGTGAGTAAGATGCCGAAAACATGATGATTTAGCAAAAAACATATATCACAGGATGTGGAAATAAGGTAATAGCTAGGAATGTCACATGGTATGATAAAATAATTGATTGCTTGATTGTTGAGATCAAAGTGTAAAATGGTGTAAGTGTAAGGAGGTGAGGTTTAATTTTGAGTTGGAACCTTAGCAATCGAGTATGAACCATAGGACTAGAGTGCATCGGGTAGTGTGTTGCGTTAGTTTTGTGATAGATGAGATGATTGTGTAGGATGTGTTATTGAATGATTGTGAAAGAGATTACATGGGAAAATATTGAGTGTCTATTGTGTATTATCAAATGTGTGTTGTGTTATGTTGAGTGTGTAGGAGAGAGATGTGTCATGTAAGTGCCAAATGTATAATGTGGTGTGTATGTTTTTATGTTGATTGTACATGAGGAAGATATGTCATATGATGTAAGATATGATAATTTATCACAAGTGTTTTGATTGTGTGGTTTATTTATAGATACGAGAGGATATTGAGTGTGCCAAGTGTGTGTAGTGTGTGAGGTTCATGTGTATACGATGCCTTCAACAGTCAAGTGTGAATAATAACACAAGTGTGCGTCATAGGGAAATGAAGATACTAGAGTGTGGATGAAGATGTATATGCTAAAATATAGGTGTGAAATGATGTGAGTATAAGATGTGTGTTGATGCTAGGGGAGAAATAAGCAGAATTCCCCCCAAGTGTGTGTGTTGATGAATGAGCTATTTGATAAAAGTAAAGGATGTAGGCCCTTTAACCGACACTTGTGGTGATGGTGTGTGACCATTCTCTAAGAGTGGTGGTATATGAGATAGGCATTGTGCAGGTGAATGAAGTCTATAAACATGTGATAGATAAGTGTATGGTGGACACCTATGTGTAACAAAATGTGAAGGTGATGGAGACCTATGTGAAGCAGAGCACAAAGGTGATGGGAACCTACCTAGAGTAAGACGAGGTAGTGAAGTGTGCCTAGACATAGGATCTGCCCTAGCAATGGACCTAGACCGATGCACTTGACTAGTAAAGATATGATACCATGTTGGTCGTGTGCGAATAGGAAAACTAGGAGAGGATTTTGCTTTAGGTTGGATAGGCCGGAGACACTAGATGAACTAGGTAATGCAATGCAAACCTCAAGAGGAGGTTGTAACCATGGAGTGGAGGAATGCACACCATCGATAGATATGACCTAATTAGTGTGAATGAGCCTTAGATGCAAATGATTCATGGAGATGATAGACTAAGATCCAGTAAATCCGCTTAAGGCCTAAGAGCATGTTACATCCTTCGATTTTTGTGCTATAAGGAAGGGTACAAAATGGTGAGAGGACTAATAGTAAGGGTTTCCCGAGGATGATGAAAGATAAAGTATAAAAAATAATATTGAGCAAGTAAGGGTGCAAGACCTGAAAGTGGAAACAAAAAGAAAATAAAGGTATCCAAAAACATGGGTTAATTAGTACTTTTCTTACTCAGAATCATATGAATGATTGTATGTAATCAGACTAGATAATTACCCAAAGTGCGTGATTTTGTGTCTATAGTTGTCTAGGTATGTATATTGGTTGAAGTGTCATTATGTATTATGTCAAGTGTGTCAAAGTGAGTATATGAATCTCGAGGAAGTTTGAAGATGTGAAGAGTCATCAAGTATGATTACTTTATCATACCATCATTACAAGGAGGTTGGAGCAGGTGTTCTTGAAGGAAAGTGAGTACAAGCTAAGGTGGATTCAAGTATGAAAGTTATGTTCATGCTTCTAATTCATGTTAAAAATGCTTAGGATATTAGGAGGTGTTATTATAGTGTTGGTGGTCAAGTTTTAACTCTTAAAACAAAAATATGTGCATTCTTGAAGTATCTGTCTTAACCGGTTCTTGGTATTCTATAAGGAGCGATATGAAGGAAAAGTTGTTGTTAAAAGTGCAAAGTGTGGAATATAAAGATAAAATTTGGAAAAAATCATCTAGACATGACATACATTTATATTTAAGAGGTTTCATACTTGGATAAGGTCATTGTTATTTGAAAATTGTGACAATGTTGAGTTTTTACCGTGAAGATGCAAAAAGGCCTAATTGAAAAAATACGAAATTGCAAGATGTGCAAGTTTCAATTGGTATTAAGCTTAAATGTTCATGGGGGTGACTAGTGGCCTAATGGGTTCTTTAATTAGGTGATATTCTTCCATAAAAGTGATTTCTTCAAAATATAGGTGTATGTTTATCATGATGAAGGGCTAGTAGTCCGTGTGCACAGTGTGAGGAGATAGGGAACATTTGGAAGGTGTTTCATGGTCTAACAAGGTATTTTTAAAAAAGAATGAGAATTTAATGTCCTTGTATAGCTCCTAGAAGATTAAGCAAAGTCAAATTGAATGATTCTTGTTGTCTTTTCTCCTCGAAACATAACGATACATGGGTATGACTATATAGTTCTGAAGATGCTCATTTTGGTAAGAAATATTGTTTGTAACAAGGATATATAGTTTCTTGATGATTTTGAAAGGATCATAAGGATGATTATTGTCAGTAAGTATGAAATGAAGGACTGTATGTGAGCTTCTATTAAAATCATTTGTTGAACTATGCTTTGATTTATGTGATATCATGACTCGGTGAATGATGAACTTAGATAATGTTGCATAGGTGTGTGAATCCTTCTAAGGATGAATTAGGTGATTTTGAATGAAACATTCAAGGACATAATGATCAAGAAAGAGTATAAAATGCTTAAAATACTATATTTTGAAAGGGTTACAAGTCTAAGGTTGATACTTGACGAGTTTGTGAAAGTAAGAAATGACACCCTACATGTATGGAAGCTTACTACCAAGTCTTAATGACTTATTTTAGAGGATATAAAATGTGTGTTACCTATATTGGATGTCATAGGTATGAATACATGGTTGTCTCTTGTCAAAATTTGGGTAAGGATAGTGAGAATCTGGTCACAATAAACTCGAGAGGTTAAAAATGAGCTTCTACAGGTATAAGGATGGGTTTGAAACCTTCTTAATAGGACTAAACCTCGGTATCATGTGTATGCCTATGTGGAGATGTATATGGGCCTTGGAAGTGTGTATAGAAGATGATCTTAGGGATGGTAAGAATGGTTTAGTCCACTTGTTACTCCATAAGCAAGATAACATGCTACAGTACAATGTATGTGCAAGAAGAAGGGTATGATGTCTCCATAGGCATGTGGTGTTTTTAAAGTCCATCTATGATGCATTAAGATTCTCTCAGACTTGTCCATGTGATCTAGAAGGTGTTTTGAGGTGTCTAGTTAGCTTGGTCCATGAAGAAGGTGATTAGTGACTGTGTGATGAAAGTACAAAGATCTGACATGAGCATCCACATGAGTCGAAATTGTCATGACACAAGTAACAATGTCTTGAATTTCTCTATGTAATAATATAAAGTGTATATTCATCTCGGGGGTGTAAGAAAAATTCTATAGACTATCAAATGAAGAAGGTATGATGTTTGAAAAATTTGAAGCTAGATATAAAGGAAGGTTAGTTTTTGTGGAAGTTATTATGCTAAAGAGTTGAACAATCCCATTAGAACCTCTCCATGTAGTGATATCCACAAAGCACGTGTCTATAGGATGTCCACATTTAGATCTCCCTCCTAAGTCTCGTATAATGTTCCCTACCAAGTGTTTCCAAGATTACTACCATCTCTACATATTTCTCCAACACGGTTGTTTCATACTACATTCAATCCTTGAAACATCTTTAAGAAAACATATCCAATCAATATAACTCTTTTCAATCTAATGACCAATAAATTCAAACATTGGCTTGAGGGGGAACAATATCCTTATAAAAAAACTAGGACATCTCATCACTAGTTTGTCTTGCAACCTGTGCCTACGTAGACAACTCAACAAAAAGGGGAAAATGTAGACACCACTTTTTTCACCCCTAGATGACAATTTACATATTAATTAGAACATCATTATTATCACTATCCTAAGTCCATCATCCTTATAATAGAATTTACCATAGTAATCTCCCATTTATCATCGTAAAACCTTATCACCAACCTCTAACCACCTTGAACCAACCTAGCCTAATTTATCCTACCCATCCTAACCCTATAACATCTTCTTAACTAGATTTCTAACCTCCCGTTATTCATTAAACAACCTTAATCCTTGGATGGCAAGTGGTTTTAACCATTTGTCATATTTTCCTTACTTGGTTTTAACATCTTTAGACAAATCGATGATGATCCATGATCGCTGACGATTGTTGTGTATGTCTTCGATTATTTTTAGTCACCTCCTTCCTCCATTTCCCGCTTAGTCGAGAGATTGAATTTGGGAACGAATTGTTGCACCTCCGTGTGACATTACTACACTAGGAAATATCAATACTCATTTGCTTGTCCTTAAGGAAATATTGTCAAACAAACTATCAACCATGTAGAGATCTATCACCCTTAGAAGTATTCAACAAGGTTAGTACATTTTCATTTATCATTTTCAATCATATTCTACATTATTTATAGTCTATAAAAAATCATCTCTACCATCCCCCATAATCACTTTACATTCAGGTCCTTCATCTTATCATTTGTTCAACTTTTAGAATATCGTAATTTTAACGGTGATAGTCGTTGATAGGTGCCTTATACCCTTTTCCCTTTATTAGCCCCTTAAACAAATTGTAATCTTTGTTTTCTCGAGTCTTATCTATTTTTAGGGTCTCCCTAATCCATCTTAGAATTTTTCCGTATTTTATATTGCATCAAATATAATCTATTTTATTAAAAAAATTAAAATAAGCCCTTTTTTCCCGATCGTTTTTTATTTCAAGAAAATTAGTCATTTTTAACATATATCAAGTCCTTATCATTCTATTTTGATCTAACATGTTGTCTTGCAAGATGTGCTCCTCATATATGACTATTCCGGGTCCATCACACCCCATCAACAACATATATGATCTCCTGATTATGCATCAACCTTTTGTGTGTGATAAGTTTAACATTGTCCAAAAACTCGGCTTGTGCACCATTTCTCTCACTCCTGTCATCAAAGACATTGAGGATCAACTTGAGGTTACACAAGAAGAATGAGAAGTCACATAACAATTTTTGTACGACTACTTTGAGGACTTCAAGGTTTCCACAAACCTTACATGGGACACCTATCAAGTAGAGCAATATCTATCCATCCCTCTCAAGTTTTAAATCATTTTCATTTATCTTATCTTATTTATAATATGAATTGATTATATAACACAAGTTGACTTCCTTCAAAGAATCCCTTTGTATTCCTAGGATCGACCTTTACCAAGAAAATCATTAAATATTTATCTAATATTTTTCTTGTCTAATTTTATTTACAATTCTTCTCTCTTGGCGAAAGTAGGAGTCTCATATATTGTTCTTGTATTCACTCATCCCGATATTGTGTTTGTTGGCGTAGGTATCGATAAACCCTATTTTTTTATATTATTTGGTGTTTTGGAATTATAGAAACTAACTGAAAAATCACCATAAAAAGTGGAAGGGAAACTGATTCAAAGAAAATTCAATCTCAACAACTCATTATGTTAGAATTGATTCGAGACACAAACTATGCCCTCTATGTCTTCAAAACTAGCTTCTAACTCAAGTTTATAAGCTCCTTTAAACATGCAAGTTCTTGAATTCAACCTTATTGCACTACACTAACCTCCTCAATAGGTTCTTAAACCCTCAAATATGCCAACTCCACCTTTCAAATGGTTTATAGTCATTAATATGTCTATTTTTCCACTTTTGTGCATAATCGCTCTACCTAAGGCTTCTTAAGAAATCCTTTTGGAGGTTTCATGATTAGATATTTCTACATAGCTTCACAAAACATTATGACTAGATTCTAATACCCTTTTCCTCCTCTATGGAGTGTATAAAATTTTGGGTCTCAACTCTTTGTTTAAGTCCTTCTTCCACTAACTCTCTTCCTTTCCTTGTTTAAATTTCTAGTAGCCATGTTCAAGACTATTGTTAGGAATAACTTCTTACTTTTAGAGTCATTTAGAAATATGATTATCTATTGAGATACCCTTTATGCTATTTTTTATGGTTACAAACTTTAAAGGTAACTTTCTTTGTAAAGTTTCTCACAAAACCCATTGTATAGTCACCAACTAGGTCTATTTAGGATTTGTGACACTGCTAGATACCCAACTCAGAGAATCCTACAAAATGTAAGATAAATTAAGCCTTAAATATTTAAAAATATTTTTGAGGTAGGTTTATAGTTCAAATGTCAATAAAACATCCCCTTGATTACGTCTTTTACACCTTTGTCTCACTTTGTTTGGACATTTTCCTAAGTATCACCGTCTAGTCTCAATCCACTTGAATACTAACTTGTATTTTACAAATAAACTAAGTGATGTTATTCCTTCTAATAAACCCTTATAAACTTTTTAATAAAGCTTCAAATCATCTCTTAAGAGTTTTAAACCTTATCACTTCCCCAACTCCTTTGATGGCTCTTTACAACTTGTTTTTGGGGTTTTCATAAATACCTACAGATCTTGGAAGGGATTGTCATCTACTATGGTAATCTTGTCAAATATCCCCCTTTATAACAATAGTCATAGGCTTCAAGCCATTACTTAGGTATCTTATTGCAAGTTTTAAGTAATATCTTTCTCTCATAAGCTATTTATTAATGAAAGTTTTGTATATATAGCTCCCCATTGCACCTACAGTCTCCTTCTAACTATCACATTTATCTAATGATATAGAAGTCTTGAAATCTTTCCATCACTATTTTATAGTAAGTGATTACTTCTTCAAACTTCTTTCAAGGCTGCATATTCTCTTTTTATGTTAAACTATTTCTAGACTCTCTTCTTTACAAACCCTAGGAGGTTTTAGCTCAAAAGCTTATTCCCAACACTGTAATACACAAATTTATTGTTCGAAGTCTAAGTATTTTATTAGAGGTTTATTTAACATTCCTCTACATGAAATCATTCTTCTCGTCTAGTTAAACCCTTAACTTTAGAGACACTAAATAAATCCTTCAACTCTACCCCAAAACTGAGTTGTGTTAGTTTGTAATAATCTTCACAAATGAATTTTCCTTAACTCAAACTTTGAGCTCTGCTTCTTCAATAGGGTAATCGATAAAAAATTTTAAACAAAAAACTCTCCTCTTAGAATCCTAAGGTAGGATGGTGTCTATTTATTTTGATACATTCCCTTTTTTACTCACATGCATTAAATTTTAGAATCAAACCCTCATCCACAATCACTGTTTGATAAGTATTTCACACTTTGTCACATATTATTACGTATAAACTAACATTAACAAACAATAAATCAAAGTATTTAACACAAATTAACCTTGAATTACCTTTACCAATGAATTTCACTAACCATATACATGCCTTTCAACCTTCAAAGCATCAACTTAGAATAAGAATGCTCACAGTTTTCCAACAAACATGTTCTTTTTATCAAAATCTCCTTCAATTCTTGGGCTTATGGATTCTCATTCAAATGTAATGAGGGTAAAGTTGTTACAAAACAATATAAATACTCCTCTAAGACAATTTCCATCCAAGAAGCCTCTAAGGTCACATGGTTGGCTCATATTACAACATTGAAACTTTTGAGTTAGAGCCCCAAAACCTATCACTTAACACCTATTAAGTCCCTAAACCTCCATAGGTCTTATTTCATACTAGACATACCATAAATGACCTATAGAATGCCTTAAAATCCTAGCCCAATCCAAAATTAGCCTTAAAATTTAAAATTCGAGTTTTGGCGAGAAAATGCCAAATTCAAATTCTAAGAAGGATTAAACACAACTTATGACTTGAAATGACCCCTAATAGACCCCTAGACCTTCCTAAATCTTAATCAAGCCAAAATTGACATGAAAACCAAAATTTTACTAATGGAAGCAGCTCCTACATTAGAAACATCTATTGAGATTGAAGAATGACCCTATTTTCTATAGAGTGCAATGCCAAAACACCATCATGATGTTATTTTGAATTTGCACTAGGACACATAAGTACAAGAAGTAGTTCCAGTCCTATACATCGTATCATCAAAAAGAAGTAAAATTTATCCCTCCTCTAATTTATAAAGCAAGAAACTCTTATACCATTGAAAAGATCAAGCACAATCTTTAAAGAGACCTGTCATGACAACAAACACACGATTTTAAAATATTTTTGCAAAAGCAGCTTAAAACCTATCACCTGTAAGTGGAGTCATAATAAAAAAATGTTAGAGGATTAAATGTTATATTTTGACATTTCAAACCCTTCTTTAAGAGTGATTATATAATCTAAGAATAATGGAAAAGACACTAAAACCATAACCCTTATTTGCACTTTCTTGTTAATAGACTTTTGAGATTTACAACTTAGTTTATTTTCACTTGAGGAGCATTGACATGTTGTAGATCTTTTGGCGGGATTGTGTTTCAATTTTTTTCATCTCATTTAAGCCTTAAAATGTGCATTGAAACCTTGTAAAGGTAGAGTAAGGTCTTAAACCCTCAAAACTATCACTAAGGAAGAATCTAGCAAAAATAGGATTTACTAGCTTGAGTATGGTTTAGATACTCCTTGTCATTTGAAAGATTATCTTTTAAAGATTTATCTAACTCATTGAGTCCTAAGATTTTCATATTGAATTTTGTGAAGCACTAAGAAGGGTTCAAACCCTTGGTACCCTGTTTTGGAGACAAAGTACAATCAACTTAAGGTTTATGTGTTTCTAACCAAATTTTGTCATTTGACAAAACACCTCTACACCTCTACATCACCAATGTTTGAGAAAGTTAGAAAAAATGTTAAAATGAAAAATGTTAAGGATTAAATCTTGGGAAGAATGATAAAAATAGACTTATAGGAAGAGTGGAAAAGCATACATCTTTGTCCCCATTATCACCTTCTAACCCATATTGTATTTCTAATAGCTTCTTCAACTCTTTTCTATATGTACTTAGATCTTCACCTCCCTCTCCATTACCTTCATCTTCATCCTACAATATCCAAATATAAATATCACTACTCAATCATAATATCAATACACTAATCAATGTCATTTCACTTATAAATTTGTAAGAAACAAAAATGATCTAAAACAAAAGCCAATAAAGATTTCTATAATATGCAAGGTTTTAGGACTAAATCTTAGTCTTGTTAGGAGGTGTCACAATAAATTTACCAAAATAAAACTAAACTCTGTAGAATGAGAAAATGATTGTTGTCCAAGTCTACCCTTTTTCACTCACAATTAATTCGTAACTTTTGTAAAATTACTCCTTCGGTTGATGTATTTGGATGAATTGTCTCAAAATGTAACTTAGGTGACTACAAAATCACTTCTTTTAACATGCTTGTAATTTTCACCATCCAAAAAATAAAAAATACAGAGGTATAATAATTGAAGAAATTAATACAATCAAATCCATAAATACAAATAGAATACATAACACTGATAATAAAAAGCACGACATAGACTTTTTGTAGAATATCAAAAAGAAATTAATATATGTCTAAAATTGCTTCATTTCGAGTATGAGGAAGATTCTAAAATCATCAAAAATAAATTCCAACACCTCTCAAACCCAAGTGAAGATCAATAAAAGGTATTTTTACTTTTTTAGTTGATGATATGAAGGGAAAAGAATCTACGGACCATTTTTTCACTCTCATTAATATCTATGGTCTTTACAAAGTTTATTTTACAACCTAGATTCATCAAGAAGGAAGTTACTTTTCCCAACCAGTATATGGTTTTGTTTAGATTTATTTGAGCTTGGTTAGTTTAGGAGTAGTGTAGATATGATTTTGGCATAATAAGTGCTTTGCACACTTTGCATATTTCACTTGAAACATGTATGATTTCTTATTTGTACATAGTTGTTTTGAGCTTCTTTTTAGTTTTTGCATAGTCATATCTCGTCGATCTCCAAGAGAATGTGAACCAATCAGTCTAATTGATATCAAAAATCCAGTTTCAAAGGCCTCCCATTTAGATATAGAGTTTAAAGATAAGATTCAAAACATGATCCATCATATAAGTTAAGATCCAATATACACTTTGACGCTCCTCTAATGTAACCTAACGCTCCTCAAATGGACTTTGAAACTCCTCAAATGTACTCCAATGCTTTGTAAGAAGACTTCAACACTCTTTTGCTATAATTCGACACTCTTTATGCAAACTCTAACGCTCCTAAAATGGACTTTCGAACTCCTTAAATGCATTCGACGCTTTGTAGGAAGATTCCAGACTCTTTTGTTAGACTCCAATGCTCTTTTGCTAGATCATGGCACTCTTTAACCAAACTCTAGTTCTCTGTAAATAGATTCCAACACTTGACTAATGGACTCCGATGCTCTATAAGAAGTCTCCAGATATGACTAACTCAATTATAAATCTTTTAGAACTTATCTAAAGAAAATTCAAGTGTCAAAATGGTGTTTGAGGTAGTCCAATCATGTTTTGTGAAGATTAAAAGTGTTGATTATATCTCAAGTCGAGTATAAATTTTGAGCATGTATTATGGGAGGACTTTCAAGGTAAAATAAAAGTTTACAATCTCTTTTTTATCGTCAAACATGTTTGTATCAATTTGAATGGATTAGTGATATGTTTGTAAGACTCCATGCCTAATGGAATTTATATAGGCTATTGGTTTTCTCACACCTAGCAAACAGTGTCCCCTAGAGGTCACCATAAATTTTTCCATTTTTATCCCTTCTCCTTTCTCATAACTCAAGCAACCTAATGGGATCAAATCAAGTGGATTATTCTCTTTTTCCTTCGTAACAAGGAATGGGTCTTTTTTCTCAAGCATTCTAACTTGCCCTTTACGTAATGATAGATCTTTGTCACTTATATGATAAATTTGTACACTTTAATGATAAAATATTGTAATGTCCCGCTTTGGGGGAACTCAAGAAATGCAAGTAGCTCTTTAATCAAATTTAAAACACTATTATTATAACCCTACAAAATCGATCTCAAACCCTTCCTAGGAAATGACCTTCCTAGGCAAGAACAACCCTTGTAAATGGAGTTAGACCTTATAAAAGGGTAAGTGTACCAAGTTGGGGGACAATTAAGTGGACATCAAATCCCGAGTTTTACATCAAAAACAACAAAACATAAAATTTGATCTTCCGCAGACTTGAACCATGCCGAAAAGTAAAAATATGTCATCAAAATGGTACCATCGCATAGGGAGAATGTTAGTTTTGTAGAAATATTTATTTTAAAGTGAATAGAATATGATAAATATAATTTTATAATTTTTACTAATATTAGGTCTTTAAGACACTTTTTCCGTGAATGTTTACATCTACGTTTAAGACTACAAATTTTGTTTCACTTGTCAGAATGTGATAAAACTTATACCATCCCAACCATGGTGAAATTATAAACATGTTCAAAAAAATTATTTGATTTCAATATTTTTGATGAAGTTATGGTGGGCAAACAGAAAGTGCTCTGTTTTCTTTATGTTTTCAGACCACTTTCACGGAAAAAATCTTTAAAAATAAAATATTGCTAAAAAAATACAAAATAAAATATATCCCAAGATAGATAGCGGCATCTAACTTCTCACCAAAGGAAAAATATATATATATCAATTTTTGGTCATCCAAATTGCGGAAAACAGACTATAATCTTATGGGCATTTTTTTAAAAATACCAAGTCATTGAATTTTGAGTGTTTAATATAGCTAAACTTGTCCATTTTTTTAAAAAAATAGTAGTTTAAAAACTAGATTTCGGATGCTACGATTCATATTCATATAAGTTTTTCTAATTTTGAGTGTATGTATTGCTAATAATCCCTACAAGTTGATATTATGTTGTTATTTGCAATATGACGTCCACTTATGACCCCTTTTTTGTTCCCTAACTTGTTGCACTTACCCAAAAATTCTTCCAAACTTGTGCAATAATTAATAGAAAAACCTTATCATTCAATTGGAGGTGTTAGAGATCATATTTGCATGAGAAATTAATTAATTATAGAACCCTAACAACCAAACATTCCCAATCTTGCTAAAAATAGTAGAACATCAACAAACTTGAGATATTGACTTGATAAAATATAGAGAATAAGATAATGATTTCAGATTTTCCAAAATATCACCGTACATACTAAAACACCATCTCAATATAGGTCGTTTCACTTGAAATAAAATATAATTTTCATAAAAGAGACAACATATGCAAAATAGAGTTACTTTATTTCCTTTCAAACCAACTTGCACACCAAAAATCTCATGAATAGTTTTCGTCCTTCACAAGTTCCCTAACCAAGGGTTTTCATCCTTGGATAAGATCCTCAACCCAAGGGGTTTCGTCCTTGAGAGAGAGAGAGAGAGAGTAAAAGGGCTACACTAGCCAAATTTCACCAAAATAAGAATAATCTCCAAAACAAGAATCATTAATGCCGAAGAAACCTCCTTAAATAACCATGAGGAGTGCTTAAACAATCCTAAACATCATAGAAAATCCTATTAAGTAGGTACATTTAAATATTAGAATGGGTATTTGGAGCCTACATGCTCTCAATACCTTTATTACAAAATTACTCAATATTCTCTATAGGAGCATAAGGTTTCTAATAGGATAAATGATAAAAAAATGAAAATAACTATCTAATAAACAATAAAAATATAATTCACATTTCCCCTTTATTTCTCCTTAGAATCACATGGAAAGAATGGGTTAAGGCCTTTAGAATTTAGCCTCCAAAAAGGACACGACAGTCCCCCTTCCCAAGATTGATTTTCCTCAAGAAATGATGAATGCTTTTGCTCCAAATTCTTGATTCCTTCTTGTGTGTATCCTTCTTGTGTTCCTTCTTGACTCCCATGAAGAGATAATTTTCGTCACAAGGTATCCACTTTGCTGCATTGTTTTTCCCTTGATATTTTTGATTTCAAAATCAAGAGATTTTCCCCTAGAAATTTGAAAATCCAGATGCCCAAGACAAATGCTCCTTTTACTAACCTTCTCTTATTTGGATCATCCCTCCTATTTTCCCAACTCAACTAGCCAATTTCCATGCTAACAAGAGTACATCTCTAGGTAATAATTTCCATTTTAAAAGAGGAATATTTAATGATTGAAATCACATTTGTAAGGCATAAGAATAGATCATTGTGCAAGATACTTTGAATGTTCTCCTCCAAACTAATGTGATGTTGGATTAGATCTCAATGGTGGAGGATGAATGTGAGGATGGAAGATTTTAGAATTAGAGAGTTCTAGAAAGGTGAGAAGGCTCTCGGATTAGTTTAAAAGATTTTAGATATGATTAACGTTAATGAGGGATTAGTAATGGTAGTTAGTAGGAGAATCGGTTAGTAGGTACCATAAGTAGCCTAGGGAATTTTAAATTCAAAAATATGTAAGAGGATTAGATTAGTAGTTGATTAATTAGAATGCTAGGGAAATGTGATAGAAGGTAAGGTTTGTATGAGATGAACAAAGGGAGGAGATAATAAAATTAGTAGTGACTAATTTTAGGTGCATACAAAGATTTTGTTGTAAAATTTAAATATTCAGGGAATTGAAGACATGATAATTGGAACGCTCCACAAGAACACCCTAAGGAGTAGTTCATTTTTTTCGCATTGTCAATTTTAGATAGATTAAGATACATGTGATTGGTGGAGACTTGAATTTATTGCATCTAACTTGCCTTCAGCATAAATTAAGGAAAACATTGAATGAAAACCAATCAAATCCATCTAGCTACACCATTGTGTCGAGCTCGAGAAAAAAATTCGAAGGAAAAACATGGACCACAAACTCCACTATCCAGCCAAGATATTATGATTTTTTTATTGAAGCAAAAATATAAAATTTCCAGGTAACAATCAAATGGATTTCAAATTTAAGGTTGGAATTTCCTGGTGACACTAAAGTGGATGTTAAATTGATTAAAGTGAACAACTCACTACATTACACTCCACCTCTCCCTGCCATTGTAAAACACCACATAACTAGCATTGATATTGTCTATGCAGTGCCAATGGCGAGACAACCCGCATGTATAGACACATTAGCATTGGCAGTCTCTATCTCCTGTTGAAGTTCAATTTGTGCAGAAGCTAAGTGAAGAATTAATTCACGTTTCACTTGGTCCATATAATCTTCAATTGCAACTCCAGGCAGTTTCTTTTGTAAGCATACCATTTCACAATTCGCTTCCACCATTGATGGAGCTCATACAAAGAGAAAAACTACTTTTTGAAATTGCCCTTTGCATTAAGCTTCCAGGCAAATATTATCAAGATTTTTCTGTATGCAGTTCTTATCAGTAGATCCACATCTTTCAAATGACAAGGATATCTGCTTGTCCAAAAATGAAAACAACCGACAGTAGGAAAATACATTCCTGAAAGCAAACAGCCAAATATCATTGAAATCTTGAAAGCCAGATAAATATCTGCTTGTCTAAAAATGAAAACACACTCCTGGACCATCTTGATATTTCATTGGTAAGGCCCCAGTATATAATGAGGAGCATAAACTATAACAGATATTTAGTATCCCGACACTGCAAAAAGGATAGTTGAAATGAAAAGGATGGCATCTCTGCCCCAACACTGTTTCAGCTCTGATTTGTTTGCAATTGAAGTGCAGTTATACATTACACATATCGTGCTCCTATCTAGACCTTTTGCATAGTCCAAGGCATTGAAGCATTACCGGCAGTAAAGATTACAAGGCATAATCAAAATTTTAACGAGATGCATACAAGAAACTCCTTTCCCACAGCCACCAATATTTCCAAAAAAATCTGAAGACTTCTGTCAGCGGTGACATTGCTTCTGTGGAATCAGACAAAGCAAAATTTAATGAACACCAAAACATGAATTTAGCATTTATGTAATTATCATAGCATTTAACGCAACACATTTAATCATTATTCTAGGAAAACTATTGCTATTCCATTCCATTTCATTTCATTGTCTACCCTATGTTCTAATATTTATAATTTCCTATGCACACTCCAGAAGAGCAATTAACATTAATTATGGAATGTGGTGAAAAATGGACTCACTTGCACTCAGACTTATCATTGGCCTCGCCTCCACATTTCTTCCCTGTTTTGTGAACCAACCTTGGTCAGATCAAATGGTAGCATAGACGCAACCCCATTTGATTTATTTGTCATGGTTTCTTGTCTGCCATCTTTATTGATTGGTCTCTCCTTTATAGGAGCATCAATGCCAGATTGAGCAGCCCTGATACCCAGGGCTGTTGAACTGCCGCTAAAAGGTAAGACTGCAGATTGCATGTCTGATTTATGCCTCTCACTACTATCAACACCCTTTCCTGGCACGGTAGCTACCGGAGACTTTCCACTTGAACTTGATATGGCTGATGCAAGTGCAATGGGCATCAAGCAAAGTCCTTTATTTTGTAAGTATTGCATAGCAGTAGTCATGTTGGACTCCATTAGTTTTGCAACTTCTTGCTCAAAAGCAAGACCTTCTTGTGACAGAGGCAAGCTTCCACCCGCTTGGCCCAAGGCCGTTGACATGAGACCACCAGTTCCCTATGCAACCATTAAAAGTATATAGAGAATAATTGAGCTTCAAAAACTAATATCACAGCTTCATCTAAAACAGTCTCTTCAGCTTGAAATTGTTTCAGTACTAAATTATGTATCCGAAACAACGTTCAAGACAAGTACCTCAGGTGGAACATCAGCAATAAGAGGAGCAACTGCACCTGCACCACCAAGCCTACTCATGCTCAGAACCTGCAGGTCACACAACTGATCACTACTAATGCTTTCTCATATTACATCACCTACAGAAAAATGGTTTAAGAAGAACTTAAGTTAAGGAGTGAACCTTCACTTGCAACTGTAAAAACTTGACATAATCTATGATCTCATCGAGCATGGAAGCTTTGTCATTCTGCACAAAATGAATGAACCCTCTTTAGCCAGCCTACCCAGGTGTTATAGTATTTGTAATTAGATAGAACATAAACATCAGGATACAACATGACACTGCTTAGTCCCAAATAAAGCAGCTTCTGATATGGTATGGTATCCCACTGAAGCCGTTTATTCTCTAAGTCTTTACATGGGTAGGTGGATTGAATTGCAGAAAGGATTGTAAGATGTGGATTGAAGCACATCGCTCTTATCACAATGACCTTAAGCATAAATTATGTTTTATTGTTCTTTGCCTACGGATATAATCTCAACAACCTGAAAACAAGTTGGCAGATATTCTTAGACTTCACTGTTTAACTTGGATTTGATACTAAAACAGGCCCCAAAGGGCCAAAACATAAACTTACACATCCTAAGATGTAAAAAGCAGAAAAAAAGAATTGTAGTGAAACTGAGACTAAGATCCATCCCTGGCACATACATGAACAACATAAAGCAAAAATGCAGTATCTCAAATGCCAAGAACATGTATGTAAATTTTAAAATACTACATCCTATGCTTCACATGTCAATACGAATGTTATTGTCACTCTTGCAAAATAACTTCGATACAGACGTAGCGTAAAAAGGAAATTAGTCACTGCATTAGAATTCTTATAAATCCCAATTTTAAGGAAAAAGTACTGCAAATGATTGCACTTGGCTGAAAAACCAATGCACCCCACAATCACAAATGCCTCTTTCCAGAATGAAAATTGCATCTCCCCTTTCTGACCTTATCAAATCATCAATCTACCCACCTTAACGGGCAGAGAGTCTGATATAATTTCAATACAAAGAGATTAGGCCCTGGATTCTGGCTACACAATAATTTGAGACAACACTAGTTTCCAGTGAAGACTTATGAAAAGGATTATCATGTGCTGGGACAGGAGGGAAACCAGAACGAACAACGTTAAAAAAAGATAGAAATTAGATTATTCAAGGGTTTCACACCATAGAAGAGAATTTGATTGAAGACACCTAAGATCAGCCACTTTACTAGTATACAGTCTTCAAATGGCCTGGTCCTCTGAATAGTGCTGATGGTGCAAAAATGACAAGAGGAAGGTGGAGAGGAGATGAGAACATGTACTTTACCTAAGCCATCATAGAGAGCAAAAATATGAATAGTTCATGTGTAAGGATCAATTTCTAAGGAGGTTGGTTACATGGAAGAAGACTGCCAAATGATACTAGGAAAGGCATGAAATGGTGAAGCATATAGATAAAAGTTCAATCATCCTGGCTGCCAGGAAATTGCACTTTCTATGCTTGAGAAAGCAGTGATTATCTATTGCAGATAATGCCTACTCGACCAGTAGTGTCAGCCAACCAAATCATACTAGAGCTTTTGTTGCAGAACATTACAATTAACCTCATATCTATTATTCATCAGCAAGAACCATGAGGGAAAGCAGACAAAGGAGATTGGATAATGTGCAAAATGGAGACTCGAGTGACTTCCCAATAAACTAATCAAGAAATCAGACTTAATAGTAGAAGTGAGAAAAAAAAATACCGAGGTAGCTCCATTACTGGGTCTCATAAGCAAAAGTATGAAGTCATCAAAATTACTTATGATTTGAGGTGAAGTCATCAAGGTGGCTAGATGAAGTAATGGCCGTCTGAATATGGAAATCAGAATATGAAATTGATCAGAATATGGAAATCTTGGCAATGCAGAATGAGAAACACTCAACACCTCCCTTGGGAGGGAAGTAAGCTAAACCACTACAGCCATGGAAACAAGATAATCTGCTCAGGATAAAGAGACCATTTTGATGAGATGAAGCATCCCACAGATAATAATTGGACACACTTTGTCAGCTAAACTCGTCCTCAATAATATCATGGAATGGGAAATATAAAGATCTAGAAATCTTCCAGCAAGATGACATCCCCCAAAGAAGAACCATATGTATCTCAAATTCAAGCTCTAGGCAAGGGTTACCATCAATGTGAATAATAAGATCTGAGGATTAAATAGAGTACCAAACAACAAACCTTCTGAATGTCTGATCCTCTAGAAATTCAGAGTTGCATATATCTGGAATGTTCAACAGAGGCAAGCAAAGTAACAAAAGGTCAAAAACAGTCTCAAACTAAGCAGGAAACTCCCAAAATCACAAACACCTCCTACACTACAAGTATTCTCCCTTTAAAAATAGCCGAAAGTGGGAGGTACAAACCCATCATGAATCTGTAATGTTCGACAGAGGCAAGCAAAGTAACAAAAGTTCAAAAACAGTCTCGAACTAAGCAGGAAACTCCTCCAAAATCACAAACAACTCCTAAACTATAAGTATTCTGCCTTTAAATATAGCCAAAAATGGGAGATACAAACCTGTCATGAATTTCACTCAAGAAAACTAAATGACGAGTGAAAACATATGAAAAAGTAACAAGGCAAGACCATACCAAAACGCTGCAATTCCAATAGGCAATCAATATAGCCCTTAAATGCAGGGCACCTGTGTGGTATGAGTGGGAAGCAGGAAGAAATCCATCCAAGGGGTGGGGAATCACAGATCCCGGCGCAGTCATTCCTAACTGCAACCACCTGGTTCTGTGATTTCCTGCATTCTGCCGGACAACTAGTACAGACATCTTAAATACATTTATCTGAAAAACACTGAGATATATCAATCTTGAAGCACTTATCTTGAATTTTTCACATACCAAATTGATTAATAAATCCATTACTGTCTCTGCAAATTTCCTACTCAGATGACCTCAGTCTAGTTGCACCACTGCATCAATCTCAAACAATCTTTTTAGAGAGAAAGGGCTCAAAACTCCACCATATTGCCTGGCTGTTACATTTTTCAATCGATCTCTCCAAGCCAGAAGAAAAACCATCCAAATGATGGTCAAATGGACACCAAATTTAAGGTTCAAACTGCCCTTTGGCAGTCAAAAGGAAATCAAATTTAAGGTCGGCAATTGACCAGTAACACCTCACAGACAGCCAATCTACAAATGCTAAATCATGTCTGTACCTCCATCATGAGATTCGACAAATAAGATAACATCAAGTGTATTGGCATCTATATTTACTATGAAAGTCGGTAATATGACATGCATCGGCTTACAAACAAAGCTAGAGAAATGTATGTCGGCAAACAGATAATTATGCAACAGGATCTTATAAAATATCAAATTGGAGAAGGAATGTATATTGCTTTAACGTAAGGCTAACTAAAACTAGAGATGTGAATGTTGATTTTGACATAGTTATCTCTACCAACCTGGTGAATTGTATCTAAGAGGATAAGATGGAGTATATCTGTTTCTGCTCTGAACTCCAAATATATAGTCACAAATCTCTCATCCTTGCACCCTTAGATCAACAATCCCACTTGGATATACAAATTGAACCTTCTGAACCAGACTTGCTGCCCAATGACATGATTTGAATCATAGTGGGGGACTGGTGATCACATGGCGCAGCACTAATACTACCTGAGAAATGCAGAAATGAACTGATCCTCGGTAACTAAGAAAGCGACATTGATGAATAATCTTTGATTTCCCATTCTATTCTTGGATGCTATAGCAGTTCTGCTGCTTCTTTTGGAGGCATTTTGAATCAAGTTACCAGGAAGTGTACTAACACAAAAATACTTTCTTTGCAAACATGCAGAACCACTTAAAATTTATTCAAATGAAGCAGACAGGACTTAGGCAAAATAGCTTTCAACAATACCGCAAACAACTCGTCAAAAGAAAAAGGAATAAAAACAGATGTCAGAAGGCATTGGCACTATAAACAGAGAAATTTTAGATAAACAAAAATAACTACTATACATATCTTAAATACATCTATCTAAAATATGCCTAGAGATATCAAGTGTGAGACACTTATCTAACTATGCAAGCCTAGTTTAAGTATACCAAAAAAGTAACAATCAAAAATAAATATAATATAATAAGTATATTATAATAAATGTATCTATATGAAATACATCAATAGATATCAATTTCAAGGTTCTTAGGTTTGATTTTTTACATACGTCTTTAATCAACAACTTCATTAAATTATCTATCAATTTCCTGTTGATTTTTGGCAAATAGAATCATTAAGCTACACGATTATGTTGGTCTCAAAAATATCTATTCAATCCATATTTTTGCAGCCCTCAATTGCAATATTCCCAAACGCTCCAAAGTGGTGTACAAACTTCACACTAGCATAAAGGATTAAAAAAAGAGAACAAACAAGGACATGAAACGATATCTGAATCTCAAGACTAGTCTAATGCAAAATGAAGGACCTTTGTATTTTAAGCTTTGATTTTTTAAAATCAGATAATTCCATAAAATAAAGTAAAACTTTCCAGCATAGTTCTTATAGAATTATCCTAAATGAAATGAATAAAAGGCATTCCCTGTTAGAGTTTGGAACGAGTTCTTTTAGAGATTTCTGTACTTGGTTGCATACCTTGTTAGAGTTTGGAACGAGTTCTTGTAGAGATTTTATTCTTTCCGCAATCCTCTCCCTTCGGAGCTGCAGGCAGAAACCAAGTACATAAGGTTCAGATGAATTTTTTTGAATTTTACATAGCACACCAAGAAGACAAGTTTAGAGGTTCCAAAAAGAAGGATATCATCCTTTGAGACCAAAAAGGTCACAAGGATAACAACCCTCTAGGCATCTAAAACAACTAGGTTAAAAATAAGCCCATGTACATACACATTAATTGGCTGTTACAATGCTTCAAATAGGAACATATTCTGACCCGCTCAGCAATACTGTGTGGATCAGTTGCTTGACCTCGACGTGCTCTGACACGAGGCCGTGCAGCTCCATTGACAGCATTACCTCCACCAGCTCCCAATTCAGCTTGAGAAATAGCAGAATGGCTGCAATACTGCTGTAAAGAATTTCCTTCACCTGATTGTATACTTTGACGCCTAAGATTCTGCTGCAAGACTCATTCCCAAACAAAGGTGTTGTATTTGTTAGGAAAATGCAGCTTGAACAATATAGTCCTCATTTGTGATTTCTCCATAGCATTGCAATACATAAAGTTTAAAAATACCTGTTGCTGGGATAGTGCCCCTGCAGTTCTAACTAGTGGTGTCTGACCTGTTTGTGCTCCAGCATAAGAAGTTAAAAGCGCCCATTGATGATCATAATGCTCCTGGAGGGGTTCCACCCAAATATTTAATACTACGAATCATAATTGATAAAAATATTGCTCTGGTAAACTTTTTGCATTGATAAAAATATTGCTCTGGTAAACATTTTGCGGTCATTCAAACTGCATAATTAAAGAGTGCCTCTAATTCGCACTTATAAAGAGGAGATAAATTAGAAGTTGTGGTTTAAATGCTAGAAAAAGCATACTCACCGTAGTGGATATATTTTCTCTGACAAGTAATTTTTCCTCGGGATGGGGCCCTTTACCCAGAAGTTGCCCTTCACCATGGACAATTTCTCCATTCATGGCAAAGGATTCCAGTTCCACTTGTGAGAAAAGAGGTGAAGAACCTGCATAAGACTGACTCCAAACTGGAAGTGATGAATGAGAATCTCCTAGAACTTGCTGAAATGCAGATGCTTCACTGCTGCTGCTCGACAAAAGATTGCATGCCCCGAAATCCATTTTCGACAAATAAGAAAACAGAAAATCGCCGTATCTTAAGAAGGTCCTAATATAGAAAACACCGTAAGCTACTAAGATAAAGTAAGAAATTAAAATTACTGTGCAAAACAAAGCTTCATTTGCAGTTACTTCACAGAATTAATTTTTAAGGAAAAAGTTCCCGTGTAATCTCCATTTCTTTTGTTTGAATAGAATTTTCCAATGGCGAGCTTGAAAAACAAAAGCTAACGTGAAAGTCCAATCCAGCTTTTCTCATACCAAATGCAGCTTAAATAAGAGGCAAACCAAAAATAAATGAAAAAGGCTAGCGCAAATTTGCTCCTTGTACATATTACATAGTGTACATATTAGGTTTGAAAACATTTGTTCCGAGGGTTTCTTGGGAATCCAATACTAATCTAGGTATACAGATGCTGAAAGAACGGAATAACGTTGACTGTAGAATTTTGCATGTGGGTTAGGGAGAGCAGATCATCCCATAAATGTACGGCATTAATGGATTGGGAATCCCCGTTTCGATCGCCGCCAATCACGCGTCCGTTTTATAACGTACCCACTCAGGTCTACGTTTGCACTTTGAATATTTACGACCATGCGAATCGCGATGCTTTTAATTCGTTCAATGTTTAACGCAGCTCTGTTTGGTCTTTACTCTTAACTTTAAGACCGGTGGTCACGTGGAGGGGGCTCAATGGCATTCACCTATAAAGATTTTTTTTTCCTGATTTTCCTGAACTGGAAGAGCTCCTTGCTCGGGACGGTCGGGGGCAATCGCAGATCTTCAGAATCACCCTCAATTTCAGATTACGACTTTGATCTTGCACACAACAATGAAACACGATCTCTCATTACCTCCCTCTTGAGTAACATACATCGTCTGCATTGTATGCAATTAGCGATACCAACCCCACCATGCGGTGGGAGTCTCCAGGAATGCTCCTAGTGAACATCGTATTGCTTCCACCCGGCTTTAAGGAGGCCTACGCTCATACGCTCCTTACAAGATGACGACGACATACGCTCATATCTACCGGTGGCCTTGTTAGCGGCTATCGCTGCTTTCTCTCATAAAATTGAAAAAGTTTCTTTAAATATCAAAGAGTAATTTAAAGTTACCCTCAAACTAGCAATTGTACGTGAAATGTACGATGGAAACGCCGAAGGGGATCTATTGAGGAAGTCAAATTGGAGGGAGAGAAACAATGGGAGAGGAAGAGAGAAAGATGAAGGGTTCGGGAGAAGACCAAGGGAGAGGAAAGTGGCTTTGTGGATAAATGGGAAAGTGTACCCTCGAATAGTGACTTGACAATAACGACTATAGTTCAAAAAGGAGAAAATTCATGTTATGTAAGACGTTGAGGCAATTGTTTCCCGAGATATATCATAATGTAAGGAGCGGTGTAAAAGTACTCTTGAAGCAAACAATTGTTTGTAAATATAGCTTCTCGTAGAACTTTTTAGGGACCCTTTTAAATTTTAAGTTGGAGCAATTACAAAGAGGAAGGCAATGCAAGAACACTCATTGAAAATTGAGCACACCCAAAAGATGGACAGAAGAGAGTAATTATCTACCGAACATACTTTGTATTTTTTTGAATTTATTATTTTACACTTTCAAGGTTGTCAATTGAATGATGTTTAATTTGGTTATGAAAAGGGAGTGTTTCAAATCGAAGAATATAATTTGGTTGATTGTTTTGAAGATTATAATTCATTTGATTAGTTTGAAGATTATAATCTATCGATAAGCCAACAAATCTCAATAATTGGAATGTGTGGAATGCATGGATATTGGTCGAGGATTGTATTGAGGTCGAGTAATTGTATAAAAGCATGTGATGCAAGGAAAACCAGTGAACATCGGTCCCCTCCAGTGGATGGACATATGAGCGAAAGGAAGATTTTATCCAACATTTTAAGCCAAAGCCCTTTGATGTCTATAGTGTGTCAAAATCTTTGTTGCTCAATTTGTCTTCATGAATTATGGGCCTCTGTGTCCCAACAATAGTTGTCTAGTTTCAGATGGATCATTGTTGATTGAATCAGACTGACACATAACATGGTCTATACTTAGCAGGTTATCAGTATCCTTTGATTTGGCCCAAATCACAGCATAAAAACCTAACACAATGAAAAATGCTCCCACCACACTGCAAATGCAACAAAGAAATAGAAATTGTCAAATTAAGCTCAAGATAGGCATTTCCCGGATCTTTCCTTATATTGTACTCTCTCTCTCTCTCTCTCTCTCTCTCTCTCTCTCTCTCTCTCTCTCTCTCTCTCTCTCTCTCTCTCTCTCTCTCTCTCTACTTGTCAAAACGTAAAGGTTAGCTGAATCTGAAGAATGCTAGAAGTTAGACCTTCCAATGTGAAGTTTGTCACCAAGAAACACGGTCGGTGCTATAGTTGCGATCACTATCCCAATGGGCTTAAACATTGCCACAAATAAAGGTCCTTTCTTGTCGTTGCACCAAGTTTGCAAGGTATAAGTAACCCTTGTACCAATAATTGCCTACAAGTTAAATTACTAATTCTTACTGAATATGAAATGCTTATGACACCAATGTCCCATTTTAAACTCCAAACAACTAAATTGTGCTCAATAATAGATGTGAGAATGGTTGATTGCATAGTTGCTAGTGTGGTCATGAAAGCAATAATTGATAATTCAGTTGGATATCTCTACAAAGTTGCCACCTGAATACAAAATTTTTCTTATAAACCTATTATTAGAAAAAATGTTGAAGAACAAAGATTCATACATAGCCCAACTTCAAATTGATTACCTGCATTACATTCCAAGTTGACCAAGAGATTGAAGCCCCTACAAGAAAAATAAATCCTACGATCCAATCTCTTACTGATGATGTTTTCACTGCAATATAGTCACTTTCTTTTGAGCCATGGTTTAGATACAAAGAAAATCTTATGACCAGACCCTTGTACAAAGCGACTATCATTGCTCCTCCGACAAAAATGAGGGTACCCATAACTTTCTCCCCCGGTGGTGAGCTTCTTACATCTACTTTCTCCAGCTTGAATTCAAGTCACGGCGTAAACTATTGTAGGCATAGTGTTGGATATATATAAAGACCCTGTAAGGAGTTCTAGTATGGGATACTTTTGTATTCAATGGAGCTTCACTCGATAACAAATTAAGATAAATGTTGGGATTTTTTGGGATAGAAAGACTTATAAGAGTTTTTTTGTTTCCACAGTGCATGAAAATTAGAAGATGATTTTGGAATCAGCAGTGTATCATTTTTTCCCTACATGTTTCGAATCATTTGTAATGAAATTACTTGTATAATTCAGATCATGAGCAGAAATATAACACCCAATAACACAATATTCCAGAATAATGATCTCAATATGCAATAAGAATAGCTACGCCACTTCGAGGGGGCAACCTCCAAACCATACAATAATACTCAAATGCTCCAATGATGATCAAATACTACCTACTAACCTCTATATATACTATTCCTATGTTATGGCCAACACCAAGGCCGACCCACTAATGAAAATATAACATATATGAAAGAAATACATAATGATAAGAAGTTATGATAGCCACAAGTCAGCTATATACATCCAATATAAGATATATGATTAAGGGCGTAGCATGCCCCTCCCCTTTGAAGCAACATTGTCCCCAATGTTGAGAAGATCTGGATGTTGCTGCAGGAAATTTGCATCCTCCCAAGTTGTGTCTTCATTGTCTAGATTTTTCCACTTGATCAAATACTCAGTGATGACCCTTGTCCTCAACCGCTTAGTGCGTGTTTGAAGGATGCATTTTGGTTCCAGGATGATTCTGCCCTCTTCATCAAGCTCTGGTAACACTGTTTGGGTTGATATTGTCTGTCCAATTACCTTCTTTAGGCAAGATACATGGAAGACTGGATGAATTCGAGTAGTTGGAGGAAGTTCCAGTTTGTATGCTACATTGCCAATCTTCTGTAACACTTGATAAGGACCATAATACTTAGGTGAAAGCTTGTTATCCTTTTTGTGTTGTTTTAAGGACATTTGCTTATATGGTTGTAAACGCACAAAAACCCAATCACCGACTTCAAAATGTCTTTCACTGCGATGTTGGTCTGCCTTTGCTTCATGCGGTTTTGTGACATGGCCAAATTCTCCCTGAGACTACAAAGCACCTCTTGTTGGTGTTGAATATGTTCTTCAACTGCTCGAACCTTTGGCTGGACTCTCAAAGATGAAGTGATAGATGGTGGATGATACCCATATAATGCCAAGAAAGGAGACATTTTAGATGAAGTATGAAAGGAGGTGTTATACCACCATTCTGCCAACGGTAACCATTGGACCCATCTCGCTTGCTTATCTGATGTAAAACAACGAAGATATCCCTCCAAGAACTTGTTTACCACCTCTGTTTGCCCATCAGACTGGGATGATAAGAGGAACTACGAGCTAGTTGTGTGCCCAAGCATGAGAACAAGTCACTCCAAAAATTACTAGTAAAGATAGGGTCTCGATCACTTACTATAATCTTTGGTGTCCCATGTAGCTTTTGAATTGTATCCTTGAAGGCCGTTGCTACTGTACTCAACAAATGGATGTGATAAAGCACAAAAATGGGCATATTTGGTGAGTCTATCCACCACCACCATGATTACATTTTTACCTTCTGATTTAGGCAATCCTGTGATGAAGTCCATAAACACCTCTTCCCACCTCTGGCTAGGAATAGATAGAGGTTGTAAAAGACCTAGGGACTTAATTGTTTCGCCCTTATTTTGCTGACAAACCATGCATTCTGCCACAAAATTTTGGACATCTCCTTTTAGCCCTTCCCAGAAAAAATCATGCTTGATTTGATGATAAGTCTTTAAGAAGCCAAAATGACCCCCTACTGGAGAAGCATGGAGCTCAGATAGAACCCTATTTTTAAGGATTGAATTCTTACATAGATATAATCTATCTTTATACCATAAAACATCTCCTTTCCATAAAAATTTTTCTGACATGTTTGGATCTTGTTGGAGATTTTGAATGAGATTTTGTGTACCTAGGTCATTTTTCCATTCAGACCTTGCATCCTCTATCCAATCCTCCTGTAATATAGATATGGCACACAACAATGCCTGGGCAGATTCATCCTTCCGAGATAAAGCATCAAAAACTACATTCTCTTTCCCTTTCTTGTATATTATCTCAAAATCATACCCCAACATTTTTGAGACCCATTTTTGTTGTTCTTCTGATGATAAACGTTGCTCTAAGAAGTATTTCAAACTATCATGATTTGTCTTTACTTTGAAATGTCGTCCCATTAGATATGGTCTCCATTGTTTCACTGCATGAAGTATTGCTAACATTTCTTTCTCATAAACTAGTTTAGAGATATTCTTACCTTTGAATTGGCGGCTCTTGAAGGCAATGGGTTGCCCTTCTTGCATGAGTACTGCCCCCATACCATACCCTGAAGCATCACATTCAACAATGAATGTTTTTGAAAAATCTGGGGTGGCTAGAACTGGAGTGGTGCACATGGCCTCCTTCAACTTCTCAAAGGCCATAGTAGCTTGCTCATTCCAATGGAAAGAGTCCTTCTTCAATAAAGTTGTGAGTGGTGCTGCGATGCTACCATAATTCCTTACAAATCTACGATAATAACCTGTAAGCCCCAAAAATCCTCGGAGATTTTTTAGGGTTTTGGGAACCTTCCATTCAAGCATGGCTTTTATCTTGTTAGGATCCACTTTAACACCTTCATAAGAGACAATATGACCTAGATATTCAACCTCCTTGACACCAAAAGAACACTTAGAAGGCTTTGCATAAAGTTGATGTTGTTCAAGAGTTTCCAACACTTTATTTACATGATGCAGGTGTTCCTCCCATGTTTTACTATAGATTAATATATCATCAAAGAACACTAAAACAAACTTTCGAAGAAATGGCTTAAATATTGAATTCATCAAGCTTTGAAATGTAGAGGGTGCATTTGTTAGTCCAAAAGGCATTACCAAGAACTCATAGTGTCCTTCATGTGTCCTCAAGGTCTGTTTTATAAATATCTTCATCCTTGATTCTAATCGATGATATCCAGCGAAGATCAAGTTTTGTAAAGTAAACAACACCATGTAACTCATCTAGCAAATCATCAATTACAGGAATAGGAAACTTATCTTTAACTGTGTACTTATTGAGTTCCCTGTAATTTGGACACATGCGCCAATTGTCATCTTTTTCCGTACCATCACTACAGGAGAAGAGTAAGCACTTTGACTATGACGAATAAGTCCTGCTTCTAACATCTCTTGAACTATCTTCTCAATCTCACTCTTTTGCATATAGGGGTACCTATAAGGTCTGATGTTGGGTGGTTGAGTCCCTGGTACTAGCTGGATGGCATGGTCATGGTCTCTTTTCGGAGGCAAACCCTTGGGCATTTCTCCAAAAACCCTTGAGTGCTCATCTATAATTGCTTGCATATCTGCGGGTATAAATGTATTGGAATGATGTGCTTCCATTGAAAATAGTTGTGCCACAAACCCTTCTGCACCCTTTCTAAGCAATTTTTGCATCTGATGAGAACTTACCATCTGCGGGGATTTTGCTCTTAGTCCTTTTAGTTTAAAATTCCTCCCTTCTGACTGAAATTGCATGAACAACTCTTGGAAATTCATTTCAATGGTTCCCAAGGTGGTAAGCCATTGAACTCCTAACACAATGTCTACTCCTCCCATGGCAATGGCATACATATTGCTAGTTAGCAAGTAATCTCCCATGGTGAGATTAATGTTATGGCATTTTCTGAACAACTAACAGTTTTCCCATCAGCAATCATGACTTGACATTCTGGAGCTGGATAAACAAAGCAGTTCAAGCGTACCGCTAACTTATGATTGATGAAATTATGAGTACTTCCCGAATCAATCAATATTGTTACCCTCTGTTTTTTTAAGAATCCAACTACTTTAAGAGTTTGGGGAGTGCTAATACCAGAAATTGCATGGCATGATATTGTTGGTTGGGAATCTCCTAATTCCTCCTCCGGCTCTACCTCTTCATCTTCTTGATCGTCCCTCAATGTAGAACAACTTCTTTTCCGCACACTTATGTCCTGGTCCAAATTTGTTGTCACAATTAAAACATAACCCTTTGGCTCTCTTTTCTTCAATTTGTTGAGGTGTCAATCTCACTGGCCTAGGGAATGATGGTGGAAGGGTGCTACGATCTCTGATAAGTAGACAGTTTGTTTCCGACTTGAAAGAAATTTTCCTCTGCCCTACGTGCCATGATCATAGAGTCTGAAACCTTATGAGGATTAAACATACGCACCTCAGTCTCAATTTGTTCTTTAAGACCCCCAAGAAATAATTCATTCAAATTATCTTCAGGAATATTTTCCACCCGTAAGGAAAGGTTTTGGAATTGATGGATGTAATCTTTGACTGTTCTGTTTGTCTGAGCTTTGCTAATTGGCTGAAATAATTCTCTGACACACTAGAACTATAGTGCAATTGCAACTCTTTGGTGAATACTGTCCATGTAACATTGAGGCCACTCTTTTTCCTTTGAGCACATAACCATCGATACCAAATGAATTGGTCAGGTTCAAGATACAATGATGCCATGGTAACCTTTTGTCCCAATGGAATCTGATGAAGATCAAAGAAATTCTCCATCTGGTTAATCCAATTGAGTGGATCCTTTCCATCAAACTTACGCATTTCCACTTTTGGAAGCATGTTACAGGCTTGTAGAGTGTTTGTATTTGGATTGGTCATGTTTGCAGATCCACCATGGTTAGTGTGAGTATGATTGAGTTGTGGCTCATTAGGAATGATATTATGACCCATGATATTGTAGCTAAATTTTTGAATGAAATCCTCCAATCGTTGTCCAATCTTTTCTACATCTTTTTTGTTGGCCACTCTACCTTCAAGGCTTCGCAACTCTAACTCAAGATAGGTGACCTTATGGTCAACAAGTAAACCCTAACCCCGAGGACTCGTAGCTACCCCTTCTGACTCTAACTCCTCCACTATTATCTCATCCTTATCAGGGGTTTTACCTGGAGTGATGGAATTCTTTTTTCCTCTTGTCGAAGGCCCAGCCATGATGCCCCAAAAAAGTAAGATTTAAGGATCAAGGTCGAAATTTAGGGTTTCAGATTTCAATAGGAATTCGGCCAAATTTTATAAAACTCAAAGAACGAACTCAAAATTATTTTTAATATTCTTTCTGGAAATGTAAATAACTTTGAAAAATTCCACAAATTGCACCCTATGTAGCCGAATTATGAAAAAACATAAAACCGCTATAACTTTTGCAAAACAAGTCAAAAAGTACTAAAATTTTGAGGGAAGCTTACTTGACTGATTTTACCACACCACAAAAAAATTGTAGAAAAATTCGCTACTGATGTTGAGATATGGACGAACCTTCAAAATTAGGGTTTGACGCAGTGCTTGGCGAGTTCAAGCTCTGATACCACTTGTAATGAAATTACTTGTATAATTCAGATCATGAGCAGAAATATAACACCCAATAACACAATATTCCAGAATAATGATCTCAATATGCAATAAGAATAGCTACGCCACTTCGAGGGGGCAACCTCCAAACCATACAATAATACTCAAATGCTCCAATGATGATCAAATACTACCTACTAACCTCTATATATACTATTCCTATGTTATGGCCAACACCAAGGCCGACCCACTAATGAAAATATAACATATATGAAAGAAATACATAATGATAAGAAGTTATGATAGCCACAAGTCGGCTATATACATCCAGATAAGATATATGATTAAGGGCGTAAGATCGTTGCCCATGATTCATCATCGAAAATTCAAATAGATTAATATATAGACCCAACACAGGATTCATCATCGGAAAAATTTAGACAAAGAAATATATAAACCTGATGCGGTGATTTGCATCAAACAAAAAACAATACATAGTTGATTCCATAAATTATCTTCTAATAAAAGGATTGATTCATCTTTATGTAATTTTCAAAGAAGCGGTCTATATACCCTCGGAAAAGAAAAGTCGTACTGGTAAATTGAAATGTGAAAAAGGTTTACAAACATGTTGTACAAAAACATATGGCATTTAAAAGCCATAGATACCCAAAATATCCTCCACTGAATCCACTCTAGGGTAAGGACTAGCAAGTATATATATGAAGAATACACAATTATGTTCAATGTAAATTGTTGACTGAACTTGGTACCTGCAAATAACAGATAATATAAAGGTAAATGCAAGGATCAATGTCTAGGTGGTATAATTTAGACTTGTGAAGGTGTAACTTTGCATAACAAAGAACCCCGCAAATCCACATACACTTACTAAAATGAGAACTTGAAATTAATACATACATAAGCTTCCACAAACTATAATTACTTGATTAGGTAAATAGATAGTGTTGGCAGAAGGCCTTCATTTTCATAGGAGTGGTTATTGTGCATAGCAAAAGGTAAAGTGATTTTCTGCCCCATCATTTAGAAGAGACCATTTTTTTGTGGGTTGTTGTCGATGCTAACCTTGACCTAAATGGTAATTATAAGCCATGATCACTCTTCCATTCTGAAAATCTAGTGCTCACAGGTAACTTCTCATTTTGATTAATTATTACATTCGATTTTGGGGTTTCTCTCAGTTGAAATCTTGGGTGTCAATTTCTTCTTTGAGAATGATTTCTTACAATTGGCAACAAATTCTATTTTGAGATTTGAAGAATTCACCATTTGCCACAATTTTTGCAACCTGGGAACATAGATTTTCTTCTGTCAAGATGAATCATAAACTAAGATGATTGATAATTTCATGCCATGGTTTACCAACACATTTACTGTTTTACATAACTTACAAGCAAATTCTAAATTCATTTTGATGGACGGATGAAGGATTTCAGATGATAGGCTTACCCACATAAAGCAAGCAAAAATATCTACCCAACATAGACCATGTGAGAGGTGGTCATTTTCCCCTGCAATCCAACCCACCATCTGAAATCAATACACAAGTCGTTCTTGCAGTTGCAACCAAAAAATATAGCAAAATAATTTGTGGGTATTACGAAAACTGTCCTATTTCTCGAATACAAAGGAAACTAAGTTTCCAGATGTGTATAGACCACCATACACATCATAATGAAAATTGATTTTTCTAGCTTTTATGTGAAAGAACTTTCTTTCTGTTGTATACATGGAGCAAAGAAACTCTCACCTAGAGAAGAAGAAGACATTGCAAACATAGACATATCAAATAGTACAAAGAACCCAAATAACTGAACTTGAACAAAATATAATGATTTTAATTTATTCATGGGCTAATATCTAGGGATTTCATTGAACCAGACCTGTCAATGACAAAAATTACATGGTGAGGGACATTCTTAGATCTTTGCAGTGTGAGATTTTCTTGCGGCAGCCACCATGAAGGTAAGTGAGCCCCTTGGCGGTATCGATCACAATATCGCAGGGCTCCTTCCATTCCAGAACAGGGTAGCCAAACAGTGATCATTCTATGGAGCCCCGACTCATATTCGTCGACTAGCAGGCAATTCGAACCCTCGACGCATAAGTTGTGATGCTTTACGAGATTCATGTGGTGTATGCTATCGATTATGGTAATTTCTGAGTAGAATTATTTTTGTCCCTGGCCAAGAAGGTTGTCAAGCTTCTTCACTGTGACTTTCATCTAGTCAGGGAGAGTTCCTTCGTAGACTACGTTGAAACCCCCAAAGTCTATCTTTTGCGAGAAGTTATCAGTGGTTGTCCGGAGGTCGGCATAGTTGTAATGAGCGGGGAGCGCCGGAATCGAAAATAGGCCCTCGTCATCTTCCTCATTAGGTTTGGGAGTTGCGGTTTTTGACGAAGGACGAGTGATTTTTTTCCTGTATAAGAAGAAAATTAATCCGAGACCTGCGACAGCAACGAAGACAGCAGCTCCGGTTAAGCTAAACACGATCGGAAAATAGTTGACTCGCGCTATCTTTTTGTCCAGTGAGCGGATCACTTTGAGGTAGGCCTATTCGGAGCTTGTGCCGTTGCTTATCATCATTCCCACGAATCTGTGAAGGAAACAGGAAGCGGAAGCGTTGACATAGAAAAAGGCTGCACAGGAGCAGTTTTTAAAGCACATCTACTCGTAGTCTTCCATGGCGAAGGTTTGATCGGGGACTGAAACGCATGAGCGTCGAGTTCATCATATCTCTCCTACAATCAACAGCAACCGCTGGATTATCAATGCATTCCCTTTGTAAACCTCCTCCGTCCAATTTCTGACGAATGTCAAAATTAGCCGACCCCGATCCAACTAGGTAACGCCTTTCAACGTAAAATGTTATTTTGTAGAGGTACCTATATATTTTAAAGAAAGCTTTAATAAAATTAAATCATTTATTAACAGCTAAATAGTCCAAAATGTAGCTCAAAAGCCCATAGGTACTTGGCTAAATTACATATAAAGAATTTTATTATTTATAAATTATATATTAATATAAACAAACCATAGAAATAATATTATAATATAAATATATTCCATTAAAAAGTGCATATTAGTGTTAAGTGCATTGGTATCTCCATAATCTTGTTGAATGCTTCAAAAGAAAGTTTTTCCATACACAAAGGAAATAATATAAAAGAACATCTTTATAATAGGTAAATATTAAAATTATCTTGTATAAATGAGTATAATATGAATAAAAAAGTTGACATGTACAATAATAAGAATAATAATAATAATTTGTTAAGTTTTTTATTTTTTTATATAAGAAAAGAAAGATTATTAAAACAAGTATCCATACACAAATTTAAAAGTATCTTTAAAATTTAGTATAATGTAAATGGAAAAAGTAGTACATGTATAATAGTAAAATTGGAGAAATATCTACTTGGATATTGTATACTTGATTAATATGAAATAACAAAATTATAAAGAATGGTATAGATATTTCTTTTCTCGGCATATATTGTTCATCATTTTTAATTAAATTATTGTTCAAATTGTATGATCGAAATTGATATGTCCAATTTTTCAAGAGCTCAAAAAATGTATATAGATAACAAAAGATGGTTTGCTAATACGTTCTGGAGCGGTTATATATCTCTTTTCCTTCCTTTCTCTAGATTTTGAAGTTAAAACCAAAAGAGATTTTTTACCTTCTCGATGTTCCCTAACATCCTCTAGAAAACCTTCTCGTAGAAGGATCCTCGCAATGTTCTCAGTAATAATAGTAGTTGCTACTCGAACTGTTTTTTTTTTTACCATGTCAGCGTTTCTTATAGAAGTGATTAAATTGGCAATAGTATCGTTACCCGTGACGAACTAATTCTTAGGAATTCAATAAAAACTATTTATAAAAATCCATGTGGTTGCAAATTTATAACGGTTGTAAATATGTACTAGTGGTTTCTCGCATGGGGAGCGGTCCATGCCAAAAGGAATTTGGCGAGGGGACATCGGAAGTGTTGTATATTTATTTACATAATTGGAAGCAAGCGATGGGTTTACAAAGAAGGTCAGTAAATTTTTTTTTCATGGATTTTAGTACTGAAACTACGGTTAGTTGTGGTTCATAAGCTCAATTAGTTTTAAAAGGGATATTTTAGGTGTTTACCTAAAATGATCGAACATTTGAGATTTATTTTTTTGGAAATATAAATTATAAATTATTTGCATAAAGAAACCTAATACCGGACAAGTGTTAACTTTTGAATTCTTTTTTTGTTGCTTGGGAAAGTTCTATGGTCCTAACAATGTAGTTAAGTTAATAGCATTTACGTATATAGATACGTAGTAAATGGGAGGAGAACATCAACATGCATAAGGATTGCAATTTGTTTTTATAGAACTTCAATTATCGTGTATGTATATGTTTTGTTATTTGGAAGTACTTGTTAGAATCGTGCGGTGTTGTAGAGTTGTTGGAAATGATAAGATCAAGGAGTTTCTATTTATGTATCATGTTTTAGTGGTAGAAAAGCGTAAGAGTAATAAAATCCATTATTGTTGTCGTATGGATAGTTTTGTTGGTTGCGTAGGTGTCTATTTAACTTGGTTATGCATTTGCAAGGTTGCATAGGCTAACATTGTCTCTTATATGGAGATATTGTAGAGGAGTAAGGCCTACATGTACAACTTTGGCATGTATAATATGATGTTTCCGAGTTGATGCAATGGGCACAAAGAAACTACCTACATGATTACATCACTGAGGGACTCCAACAAGATGGTAAATATTGAATTTGTAGGTTGCAATGGAGGAAGGGTTTGAACCCGAAGCCTAGAAGAAGTCAAAAACAAAAATTAATGCAACACCATGAGTTTGCAGAGACATGTAGTACCAAACATGGAAATAGTCTGTCAGGTATGGAGGAAGCCACAATGAGAACTATTTGTTATAATGCTTTATGATATAAGGAATAAGTGGAAAAATTAATTGAGTCAATAAGATTACGTTCCGTAACTTTATATCTAAGAGTCTCAATAGTATCGTTAGTAATGTTGGAGCGTACCAGTAAAGTTTTCAATTTATTAAACAAACGATAAATTTGAAAATGGTTTTTTTTGTATTTAGGTTTTTTTAAATTGGGAAAACATGCAACGAAAGTGGTTGGAATGCATTAAATTTGGAAGATTTGAATAATTTTTAGATGCATAAAGCGAGTTATATTTTTCAAGTAAAATAATACATTGTTGAAGCTCGCCTCGTATAGCTGCGTAATGTATTTGCAAAAACAACATTGACGTTGAGTTTTTAATTAAAAACTTTACAAAAAACTCAAGAAACATACAAATGATTAAAAAATACACTTGTTAAAGAACATGTACTTCCTTGATTTGGTTTTGTAGGGTATATATACATGATACCAATTTGGTGGTATACATATGAGAAGGGAAGTAGAGTTGTATTATTATATGTAGCTAACTATTTATGTGTTATTTTGTAGAAGTGTGCATCATTTTTTTGTAAGGATATTTTGGGTGTCCTCCACTGCAATTACTACATGTCAGCATTTTGTGTGTTTGCTCTAGTTTTCTTTTAGTGAGAAGCATTGTGAAAATATTATTGTTGGCCACAATTGTTTCTTTTTTATTGGGCTTCTACAAATTTAGATATGAGGTAGCCTATATAACTTTTACCATTTTCGGTAAGATGCATAAGTATGTGTAGAATTTTTCTTTCGCCATCTTTAGGGTACTTCCATATTCAATGGAAAGAGTTTGTATGCTATAAAGTCATGTTGAAATAGCTCATAACTTTGCATTATGTAATGAGGTAATTGGACTCCATAGTGCGCATGGAATCTGGTATGTGTAATAGTGTAGGGTTTAGTGGATTCACTTACATGAGATGTGTAGGGGGAGACGCAGTGTTGGAGGAGTTTCTCGGTTTATAGCCAAGCTTAGGCATGTGCATCTTTTTATAGGCGTTTGTACATGTATAAGGATAATAATGAATAAATTTGTAAGTCTTCAAGATCACCTACATGGAATAGAGTTGTAAATATTAGGCCTTGTCGTTTTGTGTGTCTGTTATCAATGGTTTCCTTATCGAGGGTGAGCCTCTGTGATTTGGGAACTGTTAGTCTCCACACCTTTTGTAGGGTTACTTGACAACGTGTGCATTTTGTTATTGGTGGAATTGGTAGGTGTGTTGGGTTTGTAACTTTGTGGTGTCTATGGTGGTCTTGTGTAGTGTTTGAAATTGACAACCACATATGATGGTAAAGTTAGGGGTGTGTTACTAGAGGCATACATTATAGTAATGATTTGGCCCCGAGTGCCATTGTCAAGGATGGCTTGCACCCATAAGTTTACAGGCAGTATAGATTCTGTACAATCACAAAGGAAGAGTGTACTTTTGAGTTTTATTTTCTTTGTGTTGCCTACTTTGTTATTTTTTTCTCCTTTTTAATGTAATTTACATGTTAAGGGTTCGTATTCTTATTTTTTGTGTAAAGTCATTAACGCATTGGTAATTTACAAATTTGTTGTATATTTGCAACACTCATGTTATGTATGGAAGATGCATTTTTGATTTCTAGACATCAAAAGGTTACAATATTCTTTTGTTGGAATTTCATTTCTAATATTTAATATTTGGTTTTTGAAAATGAGTTGAGTATTGTTGATGCCTTATTTTCTGAAGTTAGTGGTTAGAGTCTCTACTGTTGTGAATTATAGCCATAACATGTATCTGTAAGTGGTAGTTATGTACAATAGAGTATCTTTAATCAGAGGTAGTTGTGGCAGGCCACTGTTGAGCATGACTGAGTGGCCCCTAAATGACTTGCACTTATAATCGGTGAATGCTTCTTGTGGGTGATTGTTTATATGGGCTAGCATCTTTGACACAAAAATTCTCATCTCATCAATCAAAATGTATTCCACATTTTACATATCTTCTGGGAAGTAGAATGTTTCATCCTGAGGGAAGTAACATCTCCGAGGTGGGGATGTGAAGAGTGGAATATATAGTGTTGGCACTAATGTTAAATGTCGGTATACCCATGGGAGTGAAAAGAAGTAGTCGGCGTGGATGTGAATTGGGAAGCATGTGGAGTTTATTTGTAATGTGTCATATTAAGTATGATTTTCTTATGCCTCGTATGCATTGGTTTGCCATATATAGGGGTAATAAGTTGTGCTTTACATCTACATGTGTTATGATTAGTTGGAGTGCACAACTCAACTCTACTAATAAGTTGTAGGCATTTGTAATAGAGGGACTCATTGTGGGAGAAGTTGTGTTGGTGATATGGGTAGCTTATATGAAATTTGAGCATGTTTTTTTGTAGGTCATTGCCCACTTTTGTTTGTGGCTAGTTGTGACTAAAATCAAAGTCACGCTTACCAAGTAGCTCTAAATAACTAATGTTAAGGGTCCTTGTCGGGTGTAGTCACAAAAATAATTCCCATTTCTCCATTTGTAGTAATCCTATTTCAGGCATGTCTCCTTTAGAGCTAGTTGTATCAAAACTATAGGGGTTATCAGGAGTTGCACTTTCTATATGTCAATGTTGTTATGCTTTGGTAGGAATTTAGCCCAATTATCACTTAAGCTTTTTTTGCATATCCCTATGTCAAAAGGAATATTAAGGAATGGTTTAGGGTTTAGGGAAGGTTTTTTTGTTGGGAAGTCATTTCTTTTGCTGATTTTTTGAGGATGGCATCTTTATCTACTTCTGCATTAGATCATGTTGAGCCATTAAGAACACATAATTACCACACATGGAAACCAAGAATGGAAACAATAATTATGTGGAAAGGATTATGGGCTTTAACTTCTTTAGAACAACCACTGCTTCAGAGAATATGATAAATTTCAGACCAATGCAAATTTGATGAGTGTATGGGTTTGATAGGAACTTATGTAAGTGACAGCTCTTTTTGTTTCATTTAGAAAAGTGTGACTCTCCTTTCAAAATATGGGATAAATTGGAGGATTTATTTGGTAAGGTGGATCATATGAGAGCCATGCAACTTGAAATTAAGATCACCTCTCTTAATCCTCGAAGATTTTTCAACAATTATAGACTATCTTACCAATTTTAAGCATTTGTTGACATAATTGAAGGGGAGTGGAAGAGATAAGAAAGATGAAGAGTGTGTTTTACTTTATTTTATCCAAGTTGAGAGGACCATTCCAAAAATTTCTTCTACCCTTTTCTCTAACATGGATGCCTTAGGTGACACATTCAAAATGCCTAACTTAGAAACATTTTGTGAAAGACTTACTAGGGAAGAATCCAAATTGTCTCACCTTAAGTCTTTCACCTCTCAAAAGGTAGTAGTTGTATCTAATCCTAAGGGCAAGGGAAATGTTAGGAAATAAGAGATAAAATATATGCGGAATAATCCCTCAAGAATCACAACAAGTAGAAACTAATATACGAAATTATTACAGATCTGAAATAAAAGTGCGGAATAAATAACACAACACAGAGAGACAAGATTTAATGTGGTTCACCCAATTTGGGCTACGTCCACCAAGAATCACTTGCTCGATTTTATTACAAGCCTCCACTCTCTCAATCTGATACCTGATCCGTTTGGAGCTATGCTCAACAAACTCTGCTGAAATTCACACCCGAATTCAAAACACATCTGCAATACATTTGCTTGTCACATCTATCATATGCATAAGACCATATAAATAGACAATTGCAAGCGAGTTTGATAAAAAACCATGGGTATCAAAACAATGGGCAAAAGACCGAAAAAACCATGGGCCCAAAAACAACCCATAATGGTTACCCATTACCCATGGGTTAATAAACCACCCATGAAAATTTGCTTCGGGGGCTTCACCCCAAACCCCCGAGCCGCTCACCAAAGAAGCGGGACCGCCGTAAAAAATACCCGAGTGTAACACATAGAAGGTGTACCACATTCTAACATGCAAATAGGCTCCACAAACATAACAATCTCCCACTTGGAGACTGATTTCCACTAAGCAAGCTTCTCAACCCTTCACTGTCATCTGCGAAGGCCAACCAAAGTTGAACATAGCTTTATTTTATCCCTTGTGACCACCTTGGTCATCATGTCTGCAGGATTATGACTGGTATGAATCTTCTCTAACTTCAACTTATCTTCCTCCAAAGTTGTCCTGATGAAGTGATATCTCAATTGTATATGCTTCGTCCTGGAGTGGAAAACAGAGTTCTTAGCTAGGTGTATAGCACTCTGACTATCACTATATAGCTTACATTCCTCCTGCTTATGCCCTAACTCCTCAAGCAATTGTTGTAGCCAAATCATCTCTTTTTGCTTGCCTCTGTAGGCGTGAACATACTCAGCCTCCGTGGTTGACAAAGCCACCAGCTTTTGTAGTCGTGAAATCCAGCTCACTGCTATCCCACCTACAGTGTAAATATAACCTGTTGTGCTCCTCCTGCTGTCTACATCTCCAGCCATGTCTGAATCTACATAACCACGTAAAGTGGTGTCTGATCCACTGTAGCACAAAATTGTCCCCATGGTCCCTCTCAAATACCGAAGGATCCACTTTACTGCTTGCCAATGCTCTTTACCTGGATCACTCATAAATCTACTCACACTCCCCTTTGCATGGGCAATATCAGGCCTAGTGCACACCATAGCATACATCAAACTACCAACTGCTGATGAGTAAGGTACCTTTGACATCTGGTTTCTTTCCTGCTCTGTCTTGGGACACTGCTCCTTTGATAACTTGAAGTGGCCTGCCAAAGGAGTCCCAACCGGTTTAGCATCCTGCATATTAAACCTCTCCAAGACCTTCTTAATGTACTCTTCCTGAGATAAAGTCAGCTTTCATTCCTTCCTATCCCGAGATATCCTCATACCAAGGATTTGTTTGGCTGCACCCAAATCCTTCATAGCAAAGGATTCACTTAGCTACTTCTTGAGTACTTTTATTTCCTGTATGTTTTTACTGCGCAACCACATGTCATCAACATATAAACACAGGATAATATAACTTCCATCCTCAAATTTCTTTGTATACACACAATGGTCAAAATGGCATATGATATAACCTTGGTCCATCATGAAGCTATCAAACTTCTTATACCATTGACGTGGAGCTTGTTTCATGCCATACAAGCTTTTCTTCGAAACCATCTCCTCTTTACCTTTGACCTCATAGCCCTCTAGTTGCTTTGCATATATAGTTCCTCCTCCAAATCACCATGGAGAAATGTAGTCTTTACATCAAGTTGTTCTAAGTGCAAGTCTTCTACTGCAACTATTCCTAGAATAGTTCTAATAGAAGTCATTTTTACTACAGGAGAAAAAATATCATCAAAATCTATACCTTGTTTCTGTGCAAACCCCTTGACCACCAACCGGGCCTTATATCTTTTCTTTCCTCCTTCTTCGTCTTTGACTCGAACACCCACTTATTCTCAGTAAAGCTCTTTTCCTTCGGGTAGCTTCACCAAATCCATATGTCCGGTTCTCCATGAGAGCCTATGATGCTCCTCATCCATGGCTTGCTCCCACTTCTTCCTGGCATCTACCTGCATTGCTTCATCAAATCTCTCTGGCTCTCCACTATCAGTGAGTAATAAATAATAAAGAGAAGGAGAAAAATGTTCAGGTTCTCTTCTTACCCTAGAAGACCTCCTCAATATAGGAGTTTGGGGTTCCTGTTGAGGGGGTTCCTGAATTGATTCATGTGTCACTTTCCCATCCGAAAGATCCTCTATCAGCTGCATATTCTTTCTTGGATTCTTCCCTATTTTCCTGTAACTCTTTGCTTATACATGACTTTCTCATTAAAGACCACATCCCTAGATCGAATGATTTTCTTGTCCTTAATACTCCAACATTTATATCCAAAGTCATCACCACCATAACCAATGAAAGTACATTTTTCTAATTTAGCCTCTAGCTTGGTCCTATCATCCTTGTCTATATGAACAAACACCTCACATCCAAAGACTCTAAGAAATGAATAATCAACTTTCTTACCATACCAAGCCTCCTCAGGTATGCCTCCATCCAAGGCACTTGAGGGTCCTCTGTTTATCAAGTACACCGCTGTGCTCACCGCTTCTGCCCAAAAAGAAAGAGGCAGTCCTGCATGTAATCTCATGCTCCTAGCACGTTCCATTATTGTTTTGTTCATCCTTTCTAATACCCCATTTTGTTGCGGAGTTCCTGGAACCATCTTTTGCCTGTGGATTCCATTCTTAGAACAGTAATCATTAAATTCATTGTTGTAATACTCCCCTCCATTATCTGACCTGAGACATTTTAGCTTAAGACCTGTTTCATTCTCTACCAAGGCTTTCCATTTAACAAAAGTGTCAAATACATCAGATTTGTTTCTAATACAATAAACCCAAACTTTCCTTGTTGCATCATCAATAAAAGTAACATAATAACTTGAACCCCCAAGAGATGATACCTAAGTGGCCCCACACATCAAAATGCACCAGCTCTAACTTACTCTCTTTCTTTGTAGGTCCAACCTTGAGAAACCTTACTCGCTTTTGTTTCCCATATATGCAGTCCTCACAAAACTCCAAACCTGTTTATGTATATCCAGGAAAATTCTTCTTTATGATGTCCATGCTCTTATGGGTCATATGATCGGGCCTATAGTGCCATAATGTTGTATCTGCATCTGAAGCCACAAGATTACAATCATTAGTACTATCAATGGTTAAATACAAGGTTCCAACCTTCTTACCTCTTGCCACCACAAGAGCACCCTTAGTAACCTTCCAAGAGTTAGCTGTAAATATCACGGTCAACCATCACTTCCCATTGCCCCCCGATATCAAATTTCTCCTTGATGTAGGCACATGTCCGACATCCTTCAATAGCCATGTATTCACATTCGCATCATACCCTAAATGAACCTTTTCCAACTATACTGCAAGGCTCATCATCACCAAGAAAAACATGCCCAAAATCCCCTTGAAAATAATCAACAAAATAATGCCTATGTGGAGTAGCATGAAAAGAAACCCCTGAATCTAAAACCCAAGATTCAGTAATATTATGCAAAGAAAGAATCAAAGCATCCTGACATACATTACCCGATGCCACATTTGCCTCCTTGTTTTCTTCCTATTGTTTCTTCTTATCCCGAAGCTCCCAATAGTCCTTCTTTGCATGCCTAGGCTTTCCACAATTCCAGCATACAATCTTGTTCTTGGATTTTGACCTTGCCCAATTTTTTGATTTTCCACGGTTTCCTCTATTCTTCTGTCTCCCTCTAGTTTCCACTGTCAAAGCATTCCCTGAAGTAGAAGATTCCCCGGAGCTTTTTCTTCGCATTTCCTCGCTTAGAATCACCCCTACAACATCCTCAAACTTCAACTTTGAGTTAGCTGGAACCGAGTTACTTACCGCCATTACCAGGCTATTCCAACTCTTAGGTAAAGAGCACAGAATTAATAAAGCCCTAACTTCTTCATAAAATTCTATTGTAACCGAAGCTAGCATATTCACAACCATATTGAAATCATTTAAATGATCTACTACTGAACTATTCTCAGACATCTTCATATTAAACAACTTTTTCATTAAAAATATCTTGTTAGAGGCAGAGGGTTTTTCATACAACTTCCCTAATGCATCCATTAGATCTTTTGTAGTCTTTTCCTTTGAAACATTAAATAATACCAAAGATGCAAGACACAGCTGGATTGTCCCAAGTGCCTTCCTATCCAAAAAATCCCATTCCGCATCTGTCATACTTGAGGGTTTGTTCACCTTCTCAGACAACGGAGTATAAAGATCCTTCTGATAAAGGTAATCTTCCATCTGCATCTTCCAAAGACTGAAATTCTACCCATTGAATTTATCAACCCTAGATCTTCCTTCATCTGCCATAGCTCCCACTCAAGCTAAAAACTTTCCTGCGATTCAACACTTCAGCAAACCAAACCAGGCTCTGATACCAATTGTTAGGAAATAAGAGATAAAATATGCGGAATAATCCCTCACATAATCGCAACAGTAGAAACTAATATGCAGAAATTATTACAGATCTAAAATAAAAGTGCAGAATAAATAACACAACACAAAGAGACAAGATTTAACGTGGTTCACCCAATTTGGGCTACGTCCACCAAGAATCACTTGCTCAAATTTTATTACAAACCTCCACTCTCTCAATACAATACCTAGATCCGTTTGGAGCTATGCTCAATAAACTCTACAGAATTCACACCCGAATTCAAAACACATATGCAATACATTTGCTTGTCACATCTATCATATGCATAAGACCATATAAATAGACAACTACTTAAGTGGTTTGATAAAAAACCATGGGTATCAAAACAATGGGCAAAAGACTAAAAAAACCATGGGCCCAAAAACAGCCCATAACGGTTACCCATTACCTATGGGTTAATAAACCACCCATGAAAATTTGCTTCGGGGGCTTCGCCTGAACCCCTTAGTGACCCGCTCACCCATGGCGAGCAGATCCTGCCGTAAAAAAACTCGAGTGTATCACATATCTAAGGTGTACCACATTCTAACATGCAAATAGGCTCCACAAACATAACAGAAAACCAAATAGTAAAACCAAATCCACACCTTCTCCATCCCAAAATGCTCCTAAACCCAAAGAAAACAACTCAAAACCCAAGGAGTCTTCTAAATCCAAGAATTAGTCTAGTGTTCATGTTATTTTTGTGGGGGTAGTAATCATGAATAATATAGGTGTTATAAGCGAATCGAAGCCTTAGAGGATGCACTCAAGAAACAAAAATTTATATCTCCATGCCACCTCCTTCCAATCAGCATGGAAAAACACTTAATGTTGTTAGGATTTCTCAGTCACCACTTGTAGACAGTTGGGTTATAGATTCTGGTGCTTCTCATCACATGAATTCTTCCAAGGAGTCTTTTGTTTCTCTAGGTTTGAGTTCTACTTCCAAAATTGAGGTTAGAGATTCTTCCTTTCTTTTTGTTGAAGGAAAAGGTGATATACAACTTGATGGTGGAAATATCCAAGATGCACTATATGTTCCTAACATCACTACAAATTTGATTTTTGTTTATCAAATTTTTCATTATGGTCAAGGAAAAATAGTGACTTTTACACCACATAGAGTAGAAGTACGAACTTTGTTGATCATTGTTCTATACTATATCACTTTGATGGTTTTGATGACACTTTTTCTATAGGGACATGATTGGTTTCTCATGCAGATTCAAAGAGTAAGCTTTGGCATGAAAGATTTGGACATCTCAATTACAAATATTTGAAGGAGTTGAGCACTCATGGTATGATAGATGGTCTTCCTAGAGTTTCTTTTCTCGAGGGATTTTTCCATGGTTGTGCATTAGGAAACAACACCAAGATCCTTTTCCTAAGAATTTGTCTAAGAGAGCTTCTTCACCATTTGAGCTTGTGCATAGTGACTTGATAGTTTTTCCTACCCCATCTTTTAATGGAGCTAAGTATCCACTTACGTTTATTGATAATTTCTCGGCATACTTGAGTTTATTTTCTCAAGTACAAAAGTGATGTTTTTTCACACTTCAAAGTCTTCAAGCCTTTGGTCGAGAAATAATCTTCTAGTAGCATAAATAACCTTCCTACCGATAATGGGGGGAGTACTTCAAAGAATGAGTTTTCTAAATTTTTGGCAACTCAAGGCAAAGCATTCACTGAATTTTGTTCCTCATACTCCACAACATAATGGCTTACCGAAAGGAAGAATCAAAATTTGAAGGAAATGGTTAACTATATGATGCATTCTAGAGATATACCTCCTATCTATTGGCGAAGCGATTAATTGTGCTAACTAAATTCAGAATTGTACACCACACAAAGCACTTGAGCATTTGACTCCAGAGGAATCTTGGTCCAACACTAAGCCAAATGTCTCATTTTTTCGAGTCTTTGGGAGCCATGTTTGGGCCTTTATGCCAAAGAAGAAAAGGAAAGCTTTAGATAAGAAGAGTAAACCCTTGATCTTTATAGGGTATTGTGAGGACATGAGAGCTTATCGTCTTTTAGATCCTGATACACATGATGTTATTTTTCAAACACATGTTCAATTTGATGAGTGCTTCACTCCTCATGATTCTTCATCTTCTTCCATGCCTCCTTTTTCATCTCATCTTGAGGATCCTTTCTTTGAGGAGATTGATGAGGAGGTTGTCGATATCATTGAGGATCATATTCCCACCGATGTTTTCAATATGCCTAAGTGGGATCGTACTATAGTTTCTGAGGTGACACCTTTCATACAGGATCTTCCACCCACTAGGCATAATCACACACATTCTATAGGTTCTAGAATTTTGTGTCAGGTAGTTTCTGAGGATCCATAGTCTTTTTCAAAGGCTCATTGGATACATGAGTGGGATGATGTGATGGCGGTGAGTATTCTTCTTTGATGAATAATCATACTTGGGATTTGGTATCTCTTCCTAAAGGAAGAAAGATGGTTAGGTGTAAGTTGGTATACCGAACCAAATACACAGTTGATGCGTCCATTGACAAGTATAAGGCTCATCTTGTTGCAAAGGGTTTTTCACAAGTTGAAGGTATTGATTACTCGAGAATTTTGCACCCATTACCAATATGGATTTTGTACGCCTTTTACTTGATATTGTTGCATCACACAGTGACCCGTATACCGGATGGATGTGAAGAGTGCCTTCTTACATGGAGATTTACAAGAGGAAATATACATGGAGCAATCTATTGGATTTGTTCAAGATTCTTCTCTTATTTGTAGGCTCTGAAGGTCTCTCTATAGTCTCAAACAAGCCCCTCGGGCTTGGTATGAGAAGATGGATTCTTTTCTTCTATCTACTGGTTTTGTTCGTTTCCACTCCAATCATACAATGTATCTCTAGCATGTTGGTGAGGATATTGTGATACTTGTCTTGTATGTTGATGATCTGTTACTTACTGATATCTCTTCTTCCCACATTCAGACTATTCAGAGGGCTCTTTCTACACAATTTGACATGACAGATCTTAGGCTATTACATTATTTCCTTGGTTTGTAGATTTCTCAAACAGATTCAAGGATTCATTTGAGTCAGCAAAAGTACACCCATGATCTTCTTAGGCACTTTGATATGGTTGATTGCAAGCCAAGTCCATCTCCTTTTTAGTCTAGAGTTACTCTTACTTCCACATGTACCACACCACTTTGTGATCCTACATTGTATAGGCAGTTGGTTGGGAGTCTCATGTACTTGACCCATACTCACCCTAATATTTCATTTGCAGTAGGGCTTGTATCTCGGTTTGCACATTCTCCTCATAGTAGTCATTGACAGAATGCGTTTAAAAGGATTTTGCGCTATTTATAGGGCACTTCCCACTTTGGCCTACACTACACTAGGGGTTCTACTTAGTTGGTTGGGTATACAAATTCAGATTGGGTAGGTTCTATTGATGACATGCATTCCACTTCTGGCTATCTTTTCTATCTTGGTTCTTCTCCAATTGTTTGGGCATGCAAAAAGCAACAGGTTATTGCACTTTCATCTTTAGAGGTAAAGTACAGGGTAGTAGTTACAGCAAGTCAATAGATTCTTTGGCTTCGCCAGTTATTGATAGAGTTTGGATTCTCACAAGATTCACCGATTGTACTTTGGTGTGACAACCAAAGTGTAATTCACATTTCTCATAACCTAGTTGAGCACCAGTGGACCAATCATATTGAGATACACATCCACTTCATTCGTTAGCACATTCAGGATGGAGTTCTTTTCTTATAGTACCTTCCAACTTAGCGATGCATTGCATAGACATCTTTACGAAGCCTTTTGCATCACCTCACTACCTTGAGTTGCGTGGAATAGTTGGGGTTTTAGAATTTGTTCTTAGGGGGTGTTTGTGAGAACATCTTCCTTCTTCTTCTTCTTCTTCTTCTTCTTCTTCTTTATCTTTCCTTTTAGCAGGATTCTTTCCATCTTTTGGTTCGATATTTCTTCATGGATATATTGTACATGAGTACCTCATCGAGTGCCTAGTTATCGGGACTCATCTTTGTGTGACATGCCACTTCTATTTTGGCCCCTAGCTTCACTTGAGGGGGATGTTGGAGTAGGTATTTACCTTAGCTCGTGTTCACCTAGGTACTTTATTTACCTTTATTGTATTTATCCTCACCCACTTATGTGTGTGGATATTTCCTTTTATTTATTTAGATATTAGGGGATATTATCTAGTTGTTAGGTATAGTTCTTTCCTTGATCTATGGTATTGAATAGTTCTTTCCTTGATCCATGGTATTGACTAGATCCTTGATGTCTAGTTCTCTCATAAATCTATGGACTTAACAAGTTCTTTGATGACTAGTTCTTTCCATGATTTATGGATTCATCTATAACCTTGACTGGTTCTTAGATTGTTATTTCTTGCCTATATAAGCAAGGCCCATTCTCATTATATTTCATTGAGTTCCATAATAAAATATGATATTGTTGCTCATTTATTTGCAAAGGTTTTATATAAAGTTATTCTGGCAAATTGCTTTCATCTTATTGATTGTGGTGTTTGATTAGCATCTCCGTGTTCTTGGCTTGGTATGATCTCGTTATCATTCCTTTTAGTTGGCACCTTATCCATTCATCATGCCTAGTCGAGTCTTCACATTTTTTCTCAAATGTCCCTAAAATGCCAAATATGGCTAAGTCCTCTAAACCTATGTTCTACCTTCCGCGCGCACCCTAGTTTCTTATAAACCCTTCTTAAACCCCTTTTTCCTATGTGCTTTTCCCCGAATGCCCTTCTCCTTACTAGTCATGAGCGTGCGTGACCTTTGGTACTTAGCCAATATTTCAAGGCCCAACATCACCCCACACTAAGTGTGTTCTCTGTCCTTGAAAACATCTTGCTTCCTCAAAGAGTAAAGAATAGTGGGACTAGGAAAAATTGAATGAAGAATGAAAGAATGGAAGGATTGAAGAATGGAAGAATCTACTACTGTTATAAGAGGAGTGGGAATTCCTTCCTCACTGTTGCCTCAATATTTTTCCAGGCATCCAATTCACCCTACACCCACTAAAGTAGGTCACCCACTAGAGCTCTCACTTCCTCAAAACTCAATTCTTCACTCTTAGCATTTAGTGTATCTACAATTCCATCTAATTATTTGTTAAGGTTGTCTAGTGCATCCATTTTGCAAGTGACTTGGGGATACAACTCCTTATGCCGATTCTTAATTGAACCCCGCAAGGCTTTGATTGCTTCCATCTTCTTCTCAACCTTGGCTAGGATTTTATCGCGCTCTCGCCCTATTTCCTTTGTTCTTCTCTTGAAACTCCTTCAGACCCACCTCATGCGTAAGCAACCAAAATGCTTGTTACTCTGTATTTGTTAGTGCAATTTTGATACACAACCTCACCATTTATATGGTGGTCTTTACAGCTGCAAGGAGCTTGAAATACCGAATAATTTTTCCCCAATCTTTAGTTTTTCTTCCTCCTTATAGCGTGTCAATGCTTCTTCTGTTGATTCTAATGTGAGCGAATGCCTTTCCTTTGGCATAGGAAGGAGCCACCATGAGGAAAGTTATGGGGAAGAGCATGAAGAAGAGACTTCAAACACAAGAGAAAAGGTAAAATCCAATCATACTCCTTTTAAAGTTGAGATGAAAGTTGATATTAAAAGCTTTGAAGGACAAGTAGATGTGGAGTTGCTTGATAAATGGTTAAAATAGTTAGAAGTCTACTTTAGCATCCATAATGTCACTGAGGCACAGAGGATCACCTTTACACGTCTCAAAATGGAGGGACACGCTCTGGTTTGGTGGGAAACCCATCTAACCACTTGTGAAAAGAAGAAGTGTCCTATTGTGAAATCTTGGCAAGAATTTAAAGAATTACTTAGAGCTAACTTCTATCCTATTGGCCACAAGACTAACCAAATGATTAAATGGCAATATTTTAGACAAGGCAGTGGTCAAAGTGTGTAGGACTATACTATGGAGTTTCGGAGGCAGGTCATGTTGCTAAACATGGATGAGGATATTCTGACTAAGTACTTGGGAGGACTTCACACTCACCTTCGAAGAAAAGTCATCTCCACCAAGCCCAAAGATCTCAACGAGGTGTGTGTACAAGCATACTACATAGATGATGAAAAGAAGCAAGGAGAAGCAGAGCCGAGGGAAAAGTAGTTGAAAAATCAGTAGAAAAAAGAGTATGGGCAAACAAGTAACAAGGGTAAGTGGAAAGGGAAAGGTAAACAAGCTACCACTACTTTAAATACTTGTAAAGATCCCAAGAATTTTTGCAAGAACTGTGATATTAATGGTCATACTTGATGCTACATGTTGGAAGTTACATCCGGAGTTACATCCAAAGAACCGAACCAAGGACTCAAGAATTCCATGACAGCTATAAAAACATAAGGGGAGGTGGAAATCAAAGATGACTATGATGTAGATGAAAGGATTGGATGCACAGCCACCAACATGGACAGCCAGGAAGAGGAGATGAGTAGACTATTCCATATCAAAATCCAGATCAAGAGAACTAAGGTAAATGCTTTGGTGGATACCGGTTCTCAATCTAACTTGATTTCTGAAGCAGTTGTAAAGAAGCTTGGTCTTGATACTTACGAGCATCCACACCCTTATCCTTTGGGTTGGGTGAAGAAGGGTGTTGAAATTCAAGTAACAAGAAGATGTAAGGTCAAGTTTGGGATAAATTCCCAATATATTGATGTTTTGGAAGCTGACATTATTCCACTTGATGCTTTTGATGTTGTATTCGGGAGTCCTTACTTGTATATCAGGGATGCTATATTTATGAGAAGGGAAAACTAGTATAGATGGGTCAAGGAAGGGATCAGCTACAACATTTAGGCACACCAGTGTAAGACACATGTTACTATGGTGAGTGTTAACCAAGCAAAATGACTTATTCAGGTAAATCATAATCAGTTTTGTTTACTTTTGTTAAAGGATAAACAAGATGGGGTAGAATTTTTAGAGATTTCTAACCAGGGAAAGCATGATTTGGATAGTATTATTCAATCTTTTCAGGATTATTTTAGGCTCCCAGTGGGTTACCACCAAAACAAGAAGTAGAGCATGAGATTTAGCTATTGCCAGAGTCCCCTCTACCAAACATTGGGTTGTATAAGCAATCCTTGCTTGAGAGTATTGAAGTAAAGAAACAACTCCAGGAACTACTAGACCAAGGAGTGATACGTTTGAGCACCTCACCATGTGGTTCACCTATTGTGATGGTGCCAAAGAAGGATGGTTCTTGGAGAATGTGCATCGACTACTGCACTTTGAACAAAAACACCTTAAAGAAGAGATTACCACTTCCCGCATAGATGATCTCTTGGACCAGCTTCAGCATGCCAAATTCTTCACGAAGTTGGATCTCAAGTCTAGTTATCACCAAGTCAAAATGAAGGAGGAGGATATATGGAAGGCCGCCTTAAAAAAATAGGATTTGTGTGAATGGTTAGTACTTCCTTTTGGGTTATGCAATGTGCCTACTACATTTATGAGATTGATGAATAATGTATTGTGGGATTTCATAGATTCATGTGTCATTATATATATAGATGATATTCTGATTTTTAGTGCCACATGGGAAGAACATCTAACTCATTTACAACAAGTCTTGCAAGTTCTCAGGGAGAAACAATTGCTTTGTAATATGAAGAAATGTGAGTTTTTCAAACAATCACTTATCTATCTTGGGCACGTGGTTGGAGGAGGAGAGCTACGAGTGGATCCAAAGAAATTGGAAGCCATCACTAACTAGCCAACACCAACAGAACCACAAAGACTAGGAGTTTTGTGGGAGCAATATAGTACATGCAAAAGTTCATTCCGGGCTTCTCCGTGATTGTAGCACCTCTACACATAGTGGCCACAAAGAGTAAGGGTTTTGACTGGGGTAAGGAACAAGATAAATCCTTTGAGTTATTGAAATACAAGATTAGTCATGCTCCAATACTTGCTCTTCCTAATTTGTAGTAGCCTTTTGAAGTAGAGACAGATGCCAATGATTACATCATGGGCGCAGTGTTGCTTCAAGGATGTAAACCCGTATGTTATCATTCTGAAATTTTCACTTCAGCAATTAAAGGATATTCAATATATCATAAGGAAATGCATGCACCAGTTTAGGAAAAAAATGGAAGCATTATTTGTTGGGTAAAGAAACTATTGTGCACACTGACCACAAACCTCTCCAGTATTTGCAAGCACAGTCTAGATTACAACAGGAAAGGCACTACAAATGGATGGGGTTCTTTTAGCAGTTCTATCTGGTGATTAAATACAAAAAGGGTAGTACAAACTTGGTGGCAGACATATTGTCTAGGCCACGCACACAGGAGCATTTTTCCTATTTGGCCACTATCTCTTAGATCGAGCCCTTCACGAAGGAAGCTTACGGAGAGGCATATGCCCAGGACAAAGACTTTGGGGTGACATTTCAGCAGTTGTAGTCTCAAGGGGCTGAAAGGACGGGGATAGAAGATTTTTATCTCAAAGACGGGCTACTCTACTGATGGGGGAAGCTTTACGTGCCAAAAGAAGAGAGAATTCTATTAATGAGGGAAGCACATACCTCGAAAGTAGCAAGACATTTCGGTGTTGGTAAGACCCTAGCCCACTTGCAAAGGTACGTGTATTGGCCCAATATGCAAGAAGAAGTATCAAAATTTATATGGGGATGTAAAATTTGTTGTACTCACAATCCTAAGACTAGGAAGGAGGGTTTGTATGTGCATTTTCCAAGACCTACTGTCTCGACATTTTTATGGATTTTGTAGGAGGATTACCTATGTCTAAACATGGCCATGACTATCTATATGTTATTATTGATAGAGTTAGTAAGATGTGTGTTCTTATGGCATGTAAAAAGATAGTAAAAGCACATGAGGCATCAGATCTTTTCTTTGCTAATGTATGGGTGCATTTTAGTTTTCCAAAGTCCATTATTTCTGACAGAGATTCCAGGTTCTTTAGGAAGTTTTGGACTACTTTGTGGGACAAGATGGATACCAGGTTACAAAGGAGTACATCTTTCCATCCACAGACATATGGACAAACAAAGGTGGTAAACAGGACTTTGGTACAACTGAATCAGAGGGTATAATAGAAAATATCCAAGGACTTGGGATGATTCCTTAGCCTACATTCAACATTCCTATAACCAGCAAGACACACATCCACTATGAAGTCACCATTTGAAGCATGCTTGGGATATCTACCTACAAATCCGCTAGACATAACAGTTGGGCAGCAAGATGAGGAGGAGACATGAGACACATAGAGGTGACTAGAGCAAACAAATTCATTGAGAGGATCCAACAAATCCATCTCAAAGTCAAAGAACAGCTAGAGAAATCTCAAGCCAAGTACAAAGCTAGGCATGATCAGCATAGGAGAGAACATAAGTTACATGTTGGAGATAGAGTTTGGCTTTACTTGAGAAAGGAGAGATTACAAGGTCAAGCACGAAAACTCAAGCCACTATGATATGGGCCCTTCACCATATTAGAGCAGGTTGGAGAAAATGCTTTTCGACTTGACTTGCCACCATTTATGAGGATGTACTCTGTAGTAAACTATGAGAACTTGCACCTATATGAGCCATCCATGCTAGATGAAGACGAAGGACTACAATTGCTACCTTCCATTGAGGATTGCATCTTTGACTCACAAGGTGAATTGGAGGAGGATGTAGTGTTGTAGTAGAAGGTCATAGAGACTAGGAGAGGCCCATAGGAGTCTTGGCAAATTGGATTGAAAGGGAAGACACCAAGGCAGGCCGGTGGTACTCAAAGGAGCAAGTGAGGGAATTATTTCCTCATCTACTCCCCCACTAAGCTTTTTGGGACTAAAAGCCTCCTAAGAAGGGGAGGTGTGATCCATAGGGATCCAAAATGAATCTACTTCATCAAAACAGTCAACACAAAGAAGGGGAAATGAAACACGAAGTTCTGTCTTTTTAGTAATAAGACCGCCGCTATGTGCAGAGTGGTAATTACAAAACCGCTGCCCAACCAAGGTGCCATTCTTGGGACCGTCGGTCTACATTGGGTGGCGGTCCTAGCTCTTTGGACAGAAAATGAAAATACGAAATGAACAGCCCAGAATTTGGAAGGTTGTTCATGGCTCTTCTCCTCCATGAATTTTCCCATCCTCCAGTGCACGGGAGGACATGGGAGAGGCTATAAATACATGTTTGTAGAAGAGAATAGGATCATCGAAGCATGAAAGCAAGTGAGCAAGAAGTTATTAGTGTTGGAATTGTGTTTTGTAGAAGAAAGGAGTGTTGAGACAGAGCAAGCAAGTATTTGGGAGGAAGTGTGAGATATTATCTACTTCTCTTTCATACTTATTGTAACTTTTGTACTTGTTTATTTTGAATTGGCCAATAAAAGTGGGAAGAAAGAGCAATTTCCCTTCCCGACTAGTTTTTCCTCCTCTGGAGGTTTCTAGGATAAAATTTGTTGGTGTTTATGAGCTTAAATTCTTTCCTTTCCTGTAATTATGGATTCTAAGCATAAGCATAATTCATTCACTAGCTATCTCTGTCATTTTCTAATAGAAAGTAGAACAACAACGTTTATTTTTGTTTCTGTGGATGATTCCAAAGTTGAAGAGTTTACGATCAATACCTTATTTAGATCATTAATGTAATTCATTCCTTGCTCCTGTGCCACTACCAGCCCCTTTCCTCCCATGTGTGTTGCCTTTGGAAAGCTTACCGTCTAGTTTGGATCTCCGCTCATGCTTCCATATTCCTTATCTACACTTTCACTCTCCTCCATCTCCTTGAGTACTTCTTCGGTGTTGCACTCCACCTCTCATTCCACAAAGTCTTTTATTATGCCTGCTACCTCCCTTTCCACGACATCTTCTATATGCTCCTTGGTCAGCTTGTATTCCTTTGATCCTTTGATTTCCTCACTTCCTCCTTTGCTAAGTGAGCACCTCCCTCATTCTCATCCTTCTCTTCATTCCCTCCTCCTTTGAGTCATGTACATCTTACACAGGATGGTCCTGAGCCTCACCGTGCTCGGCATCGCTCTTGTTGGCCTCCATGCTCTCCATTTATTTTTATTACTCCTTTTTGTTACTTTTTGCTTCTTCGTAACTAGTGATTCCAGATAGGAGATTCTTCTTTTCCTCTTCAATAGGTGACTCCTTCCTTACCGGTGACTCTTCTCTCATAGGAGACTCCTCTTTCTTTGGTGCCTCTTCCTCGGTGTCTTTTCCTTCTCTTTTGCGGGATTTCTTCCTTTGTGCATAGGTGCTTGGCCTTACACCCAACTCTTTCACACCTACAGATTGTGTTGTCTGTATACTTGGTGCCTTTTTCTTAGGTGCCTCCTCTCTCTCCCTTTTCCTTGGCACAACCTTCTTCCTTATGGTAGGGTCTTCTAGGGATAGAGACATCATTTTCCACATAAGCACCCTTCTTATAATTTGGCCTTATGCACAGTATACCCTTGTTGTGGTTCTCCCAGTAACATGCAATGTTACTAGCTTCATCATATGCACGTCATGGGAGACATACTTCTCCACATAAGTAATATATCAAAGTTTTGCACAGCCACAATAATCTTGGTCTACCGTGCTAAGGTCAAACCTTAACTTCTTTGTCTCTTTGAATCTATTGACACTAGCCTTGAAGTATTGTGTTGTGAAGGAGAATGACACTTACACCAAGGGCCCTTGGTGTCATCTGCTAGAATAAACTTGTTGATGCGTAAATGTTGGTATATAGCGAATTCAGCCTCACCTTGCAGGTAAAATAGGTAATCGCTCGTATTCTCCACTCTGTGTTGAATGCATCACGCATATGCTTATACCATTTTTCTAGGCACGCCTTGTGGGCGGCCGTCATGGTGTCACACGTGTATTTCTCAAATCTTTTGGCAAGTGAAGGGTTCTCATCTAGGTACTTCCACACAAATTTTGTTGGCCCATCGGGCACTCCAATTTCTGAAAATACGATGGTAAGGAGGAAATTACCGAACATGATCTTCTCTCCATCGCACGCAGGCTTATTATTTCTTCTACTATGAATGTTGAGAGGTTATAAATGGTCCCCTCTGAGATATTTTGGAAAATTTTCAACCAAGCCTTGTTAATATGCGTCCATCTCTCCTGCTCATTTAGTTTTGTGACCAAATGCACTGCCATCCTCATTACAAGGTCAAAAATCGCAGAGATGTCAAAGTACCGCGACCCTTTCTTGTAGTCATAGGATTCAACAGTTTTCTCTATGTCCTCCTTGTCGTCCAAGTCATCATCAAATGGATCTCCTCGCAAGTGAGACCCGTAAATTTATAGATCAGTTGGGGATTTATCTGCATCCTACATCCTGCGAAGTAGAAATGATCTTCATGTATGCCCGATATTAACCACTGGTACAGTCACTCAGGTTTACCAAAATAGGGCAACTCATAGAGTTGCAGACAACCCACCCTCCATATTCACCTTTACTTCATCATCGTAGATCGACATTCCATCTAGTGTCCTTTTGTCTGTAGGGTGAACCAGTTCCAATGCCATCTCATTATCCATGGTGTTTGTTCGATGGTTGTAGTCACTTACGGCCATCTTTCTTACGTGAGACACCACTCTTTTCCAAGCAATACACCATCTGGGTATTACATTTCTATGTACCATTCTTCATTGAAGCTGGTGGAAACAACTTGTTTCCCTTTTCCCTTGCCCTTCTTTGGTGAAATGGTGGTTACTTTCCTTGGTGCCATTTCTCTTGTCGAGTTACTCAAAGTCCTTTCTCTTGATCCTGGCTCTACTTAGTTATGTCGCTCTACTCTTATGTGAAAAATCCCTTCAATCATGTGCCCTAGTTGTAAAACTATAACCTGGAAAAACCCTTCCTTTCACACGACGGTGTATTCACTTGTAGGATTCGAAAAATTCTATAACCCTCTCCCTCGTGCCCGCGTACTATTTTTCCACCCTGGTTCGCTAATCAAACTAGCTATGCACTCAGATCTTCACAACCCTCTTTCACACAACTTTTCTCAAGGATGCCCTAGTTCGCAAGAGCTCTTCAATATCACAAATGCAAGGTAACATTTATGTACCCCGACCTTCTACTTATAGTTTTTACTTCTTTTTCATGATAAATGCAATTCCACCTACCAACATACATTTGCAATAAAAGTAGCTTTTTCTTTCTAAGTCCAACCTTCAGCCGCTTTACCCCCACACCCAATCCTACACGAAAAACCCCTATAACCTTCTCGCATGCAAAAATCCTTACTAACCGAATATCCTTTCACGCACGCTTGTAATGCCAAAGGCACTTCTTCTGTCCTTACCCTAATTTTTGACATTGCCTACCTCATGTTGTTCCTGCACTTCTCATACTTGTACGTGGTCTTCCAAACTCCTTACACCAAACTCCTTATGTCCACCTTTTCTACGCATGCTCTTCTAAACTATGCGCTTTTGATCCTTCAATCTGGGCCATCGAAACATAGCTTCTACTACCATATTCCATTATTTTTCACATTACTCCACCCCACACAAAAATAGATACGTGATCCTCTACGCATAGAAAACTTTTGAAAATAATAAGTGGCTACCAAATAAGACAAAGTGTAAACAATGAACAAAAAGGGAACAAGCAATGAGAAGGGGAAACACAAAGAAAGGAAAATAATTAAGGGAAATCCTAGGCTAAATGGAAATACTGCCTTATTTATAAACACAAGGAAGACTTATTTATAGTAGGGCTTTAGCCTACTCCCATTGAAATGGCCTAGTAATCGTGTTCCATCTAGTGCTTGTAATTGAAAAGCACCTAAATCATTATATAGGATACAACATATGGGCCCATTCAATAGAATTTGAATTTCCCAAGATGGCGCGAAAACTTGAGTCATACAATAGAACCAATTGTCAAACCTCGAATTATTTGTTCTTGATGTGTCTATCATGTCATGCCTTCTGCCTAGATTTTTCTATTTTCTTGACTCCAACGAGCAATAGCCCACCTCTCATCTAACTGCATTAACTTATCGATCCTCTCCTCAAGCGCTTGTTCATTGGCTAACCCTCATGTGCACACTATGAGTAGTGATGGTAATATGAATTCAACAAGTAACATTACTTTTGGGCCAAACACCAATTAAAAAGGTGTGGCCTTGTTCGGTCTTTTATAAGTAGTGCGATATGACCATAACAAAAAAATATATCCCCAATCCTTTCTTCCCACATCACAAATCTTGGTTAACATGTGATTCAGAATTTTGTTAAATGCCTTAGCAATTCCATTAGCCTATGGGTGATAGGGGTAGTCTTTTGGTGGGCTACCATGAACTCGCTAACAAGATTCTCGACTATCTCATTCAAGAAATGAGTAGCCCTATCACTTGTTAAACTTGCGGACACCCATATCTATTGATTATGTTTTCCCACAAGAACCTAGTTGTTGTTGGTGTTGTTATACAATCCCTCAGTAGGCGTTGCCTTCACACACCTTGTTAAATAGTCGGTCTGAAGTAATGATATAGTGTGAACCAGTCCTTCACTCGGTAGGTGAAATTTGTCCTACAAAATCAATGACCCACTTCTCAAATGGTTATGCGCTAGCTATTGGTCTCAAGGGCATCTCATCTCTTCTTCATGGTTTGTCAAGGCACTGGAAATGGTCACAGACCTTACAAAACTCAATACAATCCTTGTAAATTGTTTCCCACCAAAAAACGCTAGAAGGATCTTATGCGCGGTTGTATTCCCTACATAGTGTCCTCCTGAAATCACACCATGTGCTTCCTCCATGATTGCAACACGTTCATGCTCTAATAAACATCGATGCAAAAATCATCGTGACCTAGCTTGTATAAGTCACCACTAATTAGCATGTAGGGAATGACGTGTATGGCTAATCGCTTTCTCTTCCAGTCTTCATTCCCTCTAGCACCACACCCATTTTGAGAAATGCAACCATATCTTCTAAATCATAGGGCGCACACTACAACCTAAACAATTGCGCATCTAAAATTATATCCTCAATGTTGTGTGCATCCTCCCCCAGTCAATCCTTGATAAATGGTCAGGTCCTAAGTTACTCTTTCCTAGTTTCAAAACAATTGTAAACTTAAATTCTTGAAACAATAGGACCCATCGACATATGCACTCTTGTAAAACGGGCTTCTTCACCAAGTAATTCAATGTCATGTGGTCCATGTAGAATATGAAGGGTGTTGCCAACATATATTGCCTAAATTTTTGTAGCACGTAGATCATTGATAGTGCTTTGCACTCGAGTAGTATAATTCTTCTCTCTTTGGTGTCAACTTTTTGTTGACAAAACACAATGGATGGTAAACAATTCCTTCTCCAGGTTGTGCCAAGATTTCCCCTATCGTCATTCCCAAGGCATCAACATGTACATGGAATGGCTTATCCTAAGAAGGAAAGAGTAATATGGGCGCAGTGATAAGCTTATTCTTTAATGCATCAAATGTCATATTATGCACCTCTCCCTAATGTAATGTACATCCATGCTTCAACAATTTCTCCAATGGCATGGTGATCTTGACATACCCCTATAAAAAAATTTGGTAATACCTCATATGCCCAAGGAATCCGCGTATTGTGCTTTGGTTGGTAGGCTCCCCCAATCCCACAATAACAGAACTTTGGTGGGATCCACCAGCAAGCCTTCCTTACATATGATATTCCCCAACAGGGTTCCAAATAGAGTAACAAAGACACATTTCTTGATGTTTAGGGATATGCCCAACTGCTGACATTTCTCGAACATCAACCACAAATTGTCACAATGGTCTTTCACTAGACCATACACTATCTGGTCATCAAGGTAGACTTGAATGAACTAAAGGATAAAATCTTGAAATTCCTACACCAAAATGCATGAAAACATAGCAGGTGAATTCTTTAGTCCAAAAGGCATGATTTTGTAGGAAAAGCTTCCCCATTTAGAGGCGAAAGTTGTCTTTTCCTAATCTTCTTTTGCAATTCTGACTTGATGATATCTCAAGAATCAATTCGTGATGGAATAGATCTCACGCCCGGCTACTCCTTCCAGGATCTCCTTAGTGAAGGGGGTTGGAAAAGGATCAATAACACAAACTAAATTCAAATCCCTATAATCAACACGATCCTTATCCTTCCATCCTTCTTAATGTTGATCACCATCAGAAGTATTCATTTTGATTCCTGAATGGCCTCAATGATGCCTGATGTGATCATCTTGTTGATTTCCTCCTTGACTTTGATGCGTAGATTTCGATTCATTTGATAAGGGCTCTTCCAAATTGGGCGTGCACCTTCCTTTAACTTGATTTTCATTTCCCCCAAGGAGTGGTGAATGCCTTTAAGCTCATGGTACCCGCATGGAAATAAATCCTAAAACTCACGCAATAGATCAATGATCTTCGAAACCTCCTTTTAGACCAATAGTCCCTAATAGTAGCCTCCTTAGGTTCTATTTCTAAACCAATATTAACCTTCTTTGTCTTGAGGGGTTCATGATAGGTGTGTGCTTGCTCATCAGCACTATTTGTTACTTCGCATGTACCTATAGTATGGTTAACATCCAAATTTTCCACCTATTCGCCATCTATCACATATACCATTTTCCCCTTTTCTTTCTCCATGTATGCGCACTCAAGTTGTGTCTCTTCTTATTCTTCCTCATCAAAGTGTGCTTCTATACCAAGTTAATCGAATAGTTCCAGTATTTTATCCTCCACCATGAACTATCTCCCATCGTATGGTGCTTAACAACCTATAACACCTCATCCACCAATGGTTTGGTACTCCGATATTCAAAAGCTTGAAGGAGGTCAGTCGTTAACTCTTACCAATTTCCTATTTAGTGGCACATTTCTGAGTGAATGTACCATACACATGCGCAAACTTGCAATGCGGAGTACAACTTATGCACCCATAAAGAAGGTGGTAAGGTTTCGCACATTTCATCCAAGCATTCTCGCATGCTTGGACGTGAAACGAGGCAAGTTCCTTCCCATGATAGTCTTGTATGATAGTGGGTGCATTGCTCCGGGAAAACTTAATAGAGAACACAATTATCACTTCACGCCACTCTAGAAAGCTATCGCGATGCATTGCCCACCAACACATTGTGGTCCCGAGCAAGTAATAGTTGTGCATCCTTCTCCTCTCGATCTCACTTTTCCACTGGGTTGAGCCATTTCTCGTAGGAAAACATCAGGGTTGGCTTCTCTAGAATAACTTGGAAACTTCTTTCCTCCTAGGTGATTGACTGAGTGTGCCTTTCTCACTCTTTTCATAGAGACTCTTAACTTCCTTCCGATCAACTCATATGTTTCATGCACCCAATTTTCACATGCCACACTAGTTGTATCACTCATATATTGAGCGTCTTCAAATAAAATAACCCCTTATGTAGGATTAATCACCTTAGTGTCCCTGATAGAGCGCACATAGATCTTGTTGAGAGCTTCTTTTCCCAAGGGCTTAGTATAGGGTGTTGACTTCCCATTGGTCAAGGGATGATTACCCATTATTCCTTGTTCTCAAATCTTATGTACCCCTTATTGAATCGTAGGTCAACATTGTTCTTATAACACCAAGGGTGCTTAAGTAATGTTGGAAAGTTGTCCACCTCGGCTAGCGCCATGACTTCGAAATCTTTGGTGAACTTTGCCCCTTGGATAGTGATAATAGAGTTCTTTAAGACACTAATGGGCATCACCCTTGTCTTGTTGGCCATATACAATACATTTGAAGATGACTATAATGGGCCTTCCCATTTGATGCCATGCATCTAGAATGATAACATTGACTTTTACACTTGTGTCTATCAGAATATTTCTCAAAAGCCACCCGTCGACTACTGCATTTAGAGTAATCTCCTTATCATAATCAATGGTATGAAGGGGAAGGTTAACATGTAAGACCTGTCACTCACGCTCTGCTCTGGCACACGGTACTTTCTCCCATAACCATTCCCCTAGCAAAGGAATGATATTCTCCTGCCTCAACATTTTACATACTTCCCTGACCTCATCTAGATCTTTCTGTGGAGCCTCAACGCTCTTCCTTTGCTCTAATTTTTGTGACATCTCCTTTAGGTATTGAATCTCTCCTTGTAGGCTATGAATTACATCCATGGTCTATTGATAAACCTCTTTCTTATAAGTAGGGTCCGGATACTTCCCGTGCACCACCTCTTCTCTAGTAACTAGTGGTTTCTACCTTGGTGTCTCCCTATCATGTGTAGCTTCATCTCGTGTCATCACCAAGACAAGATCTAATTTTGACTTGCATGCCACCCTCGACATCCATCAGTAAGTCAACCTTCTTTATGCTTACCATTCTGGTACCTTTATCTTTCTAGTGTTTTTGGTTCATATGCTCAAATAGCTCCGGGAACTCCTCATACTTATGCTTCTTTCCACACCAAGAGCATTGTAACAGATCAGGCACTCACACTTATAGTGCTCCGTAGATCCACAGTTGTAATAAGTTCCACGTGGGAACTCACTTTTCCTCCTCCACGGTTTCCTCGACCTCAAAATCCTCCTCGAAAACCTCTTCCATGTTCCCCTTCATCTACGCGCCCTTCATAGTGATGACCATCATCCTTGGAATTGCTTACAATGTTGGTCTGTGCAGTGCACACCAATATCAATGGCATAATGTATCTAGTCAATCAATCTACAATCATTGGTGTCATGAGTAGCAAAGGTGAAAATCTTGCAATAGTAAGATATATTTTTACGGATCGCGCACTACAAAGAGGGGCACCTACTTCCATCATGATCTTCGTGGCAAATATCATAGTCTACTATCATGGCACGATCAATCTCTAATGACAATTGTCCTTTGTATGCCCCTCTACCTCACAATTTTTGCACCATAGACCACTGCGAGTATTATGCATTGAGTTCAAAGATAGCTTCTCTAGCTACTTTTTCATTGTAACAATTTGAGCTTCAAGAAAAGGGCTAACTCAGTATCCATGCTTCCAACAACCTCAACATGTAAGGTAACCTCTAAGGCCTCATGCGGGTCTATGAAAGTCTTGTGTGAAAGCGCTCTCCTAAAAGGTGTTATCAACCCTCCAACAAACCACCGATAAGAGAGCCTTAAAATGCGCATCATATTCCCACATGCTCTCTGTCATACCTTGTTGAATCTCCTTCAATGCACTAATGCTCTTTTGTTCAAACTTAGGGATATCAAATTAAGCTAAGAAGGCATTCCATGAAGACAAAGTGTAATCTACCACTATTTAGTGGGGATCATGCTTTCAATACCAACTATGCACGCGTCCCCGCAATATCATTGTTGCAAACTGACTTGCCTTATGTTCTAGTGTAGTGATCCCCTTCACGTGCCATAGCAGCTCACATTTGTGTACATGATCTGCAGCATCTTCAACGCCTTTTTATTCTAGTAGATGTAAAGACATTTCAAAAAATACTTATTGAGGTGGTTGAGGTCCATGTCTACCTAATCCAGAACCTTGATTCCCTTTGGTGTTGCCTCCACCACCAGATCCTCTAGATCTGCCAGCCTTCTACCAGGTCCTCTAGCTCCTATTCCACCAGATCCACCTCCCGTAGCTAGTAAAGTCCCCGAAGTGCTTACACCTAGTGTCCCCACTGCCGCACCGACCAGTGCGCCAATAGTCTATGATACTACACCGCTACCAGATGTGTGTCCCGCGCCACTTCCAGACGTGATACCCAAGCTTTGTGTACCTGTACTTTGCCCAAATTTCATTCCAGAAAATATACCTCCAAACACAGAAATGATTGTGTAGCCATAGATGTGCCAAATGAAAAATTATATCTCCTAAGTGCGATCGATCAGTCACCAATACCAACTCGGCGTATTCTAGGGTATAATTGGTCAACACTCTTCTCCACCAATCATCAACAACACGTGTCCAAGTCAAATCAGCATCATGTAGCATCAACATCATGCAACCTCGATATTCATCTTGGATTCACACGCAAGATCTATAGTACTAGCTTGATCTAGACGCGCAGATGCCAAAAGCCATTCATACACTCCACCGGAAAGTAGCAAAATAAGGTCTAATATAGCTCATGATATAGATGTTCTTCTACCTATTTACGTGTATTAAACTTAGGTCCAATACTAAATCTCTCGAGCAAACTCATCCTTCGTGCTATTAAACCATGTTTCGACACTATCCAAGGTCAAATGATATGTCATCATGTATCATTCTCACAACAGCTTTTCAAAAGAGGTCCCGACAATAGAACCAAGATGTAGTCATTTTATCTACCCTCAATATTATTTTCTAACCTCAAGCATGTCGGCCTATCACCAAACGGGTGTCTTTGGGCGCTCACCCGAGGCAAGGGTGCCGAGCCCCTCTTTATGTGAGCTTTGTGAGAGGGTTTTGTCATTAATGGAGGGTGATTTACAAAATGAGAGGTACATTTACTTAGTTAAAAGAAAAGTTGAAGGGGCGCTTATAGATCCACACATTAATGCATTACGTATACACTTAATAACAATGTAATAAGCATAATAAACCATATATGAGCCATGATAGTCATATAACATGAGGGTCTACTCCTTTAAACATTTTATACGAATCTAACCCATAAATATATATATATATATATATATATATATATATATATATATATATATATATATATATATATATATATATATATATAGAATAGTTTTGATAGCCACATTACAATCAAAAGAGGTCATCACAGACCATACATGTTAAATGACAGAGACTCAACTCCCACATATCTTCCCTGGTATGAGATCCTAGCTATAACCTCACATCTAACCCATGTTACAAGTCCCGGTGTTATATAGAGGCTCATGACATCCCTCACAACCCTTAGCACTAAGTGCTCTAAACCCTAGCACTACTACAACACTCTGTTACTCAACATCTTACTCTTTATGTATTCTCTCGATCTATCTCATGCATTCTCTTGTCTCACATCCTCTTGCATTCTCTTCTCTCATCTCTTTCCTCTAGCCTAAGAATTTTTTTTTATAGTATCAACACCCATCGCCATGCCCTCTTTCCTGAACAGATCGCGTGCCAAGTGTTGATGTGGTCCTCTAATGGTGAATGCTTATCCCATTGCAAACCCTCCACTCTCTATAATGATGTCTTCCAGGAATATTCCTTGCATGGAATATCCTTTTCTTGACCTTCAAGGTTCCAAGTTGGCACCTTATCCATTCATCACTCCTAGTCGGGTCCTCATGTTTTTCCTCAAGTGCCCCTAGAATGCCAAATATGGCTAAGTCCTCTAAACCTATGTTCTGCCTTCCGCATGTGCCTTGGTTTCTCCTAAACCCTTCTTAAACCCCTTTGTCCTGTGTGCTTTTCCCTGAGCACCCTTCTCCTTATTGGTCCTGCTTGCGCGCGCCCTTTGGTACTTAACCAATATTTCAAGGCCTAACACACGCGCTCCATGCCTGGACTTGTATTCTCATCCTCCCGTATGCATAACACACCTAACTTCGAAGAAATATTGTCATGCAAGAGAATGCTTTCCGACTTATCTCTGCATTTTTCATGGAGATAAACTAATCCTCCTGCAGTGCCCAACTTAATCTCAAATCTAGTCTTCCACTCCAATACCTTGCTTTTGCTTTTGGAATTACCATTAAAGAGGTATAAATGTAGAAAGTTGTTGGGCATTTAATCATAAATTAGTAACCTTCGTGATCCATATATCTTTCACCACTGCCAAGCCATTGCCACCACCACTGCCAAGCCATTGCCACTACCTTTGTCGTCAATAACTGCAACCCTGCATGTCATGTATAAAACTGACATCGGCCAAGATCAGGACGGTGGAAAGAGACCAGTGGAGGGAAACGGAAAACCAACAGTTGTAACTTACTTAAGTTGCACAACATCAGCGTCATACTTATGTGAATAGTAGTCATCCCCATCATCTGACAAAGGTTGGTTTGCGCATTTCCTTATTTCTTCCTCAATGCGTTGTTGTTGTGCAAATTCAATATCTACTTCTGGGGAGCTTCAATGCAAGGGAAGGCACAAAGCGAAGGTTTGGATCACTGCATAATGCACATAACAAAAATTTAAGCTCAGAGACTTACAACGTGCATAGTGGTACCTGCATGACACAAAGTAGGACACGGTGGCACATGGATGACAGGAAGCAGGTGAAGCTCGACGATGATGTCGTGGAGCTTGAGTGCACGGTAACACGTGTAATAAAGGCATTCTAGCAGCAAAGAGATAAAAAAACATGATGTAAACAAAAACCCTATTATGAATTATTGGATACATATTTATTATTGGATAAATATGTATCCTTTACATCATTTTTTTGTTTTGTTTGAGATTATAGCCTTACTCTATTTTTACGGCCAGAAACAATCATTTCTAAGAGAAGTATTGAAAATTTTGTAATATGAACCGATTCACTTTCAAACTTTGAAAACTATCATATGTATATGCAACAATTTATTAACAATACTAACAATTGTTATTTATGCCGCAATTTATCGCGAATGTCACAATTGGAAACCTAATAAAATAAAATAAAATATTTGTTCAAACCCATATTGGAAATTGAATCCCAAGTCTATAATTTTTCCATATTTTACTTGTGTATTTGGAAGAAAGTTGATTCCAAAAATTCCTACTTCGGACATCTCTACTAGTTGAATGGTGCTCGGCTTCCCATTTGAGCAAAGGATCTCGTAATCGGCAAGCGCTTGTTTTGTTTGGAATTGTTGACATTAGGGAGAGGACCCTATAACCATGCACCTAACTTTAGGGGCACGTAGATATGTGTAGGTATGTCAGTAGCGTAAAAAAATTATATCATCGTGTAGCATATGATCGTGCCATATTAACATTTTCGTTTCACGTGTTTATTTGGAGGGAAAAGTAGATTTTGAATTGATTTAATATGAATAAAATTAATATAATGTATTTGAAAGAGGGACCAATGACCGAGCGCCCCGTGTGTCACATTCTCATTGACTCTTAAAAAGTGTCATTAACCAAAAAGTGAACAACTATTGGTACTTTTGTCAACAACCTGTGGTGAAAAGAGATGTACATGTTTTGGTGCATGCACCATTATAGGGTCCTCTCCCCTAGTATGGAGATGGTGTTCGAGTTACATGTACCACCCCTCTATTTCTACCTTAATTAATCAAGCAATTTAACGACTACCACATCACATCATATTCCTTTTAATAGAAAGGAGATGAAAAGACCTTTTTTCTTCATTAATATAGAAAATAGATATAAAATATATAAAAAAACAACCATGACGAGAGTTATTAGGAAAACTGACTTTGGGAGGCCTATCTACCAATTATGTAAAATAAATTCTTATAAATTAAAAATTGGTATGGAAAATTTGAAGTTGATGTTGGTTCATTGGTGAATGTGTTAGGCTCTCAAAGAGCCAAACACAAATCAATTCTTATTGATTGCAAAGGTGCAAGACATTTTAGTAAGGAATGGGGCCAATATTTAAATTTTAATTAGTTTTAAGTTTATAAAATAACTTATAATATATAAGGCTAATATTTAAATTTTAATTAATTTTAAGTTTATAAAATAACTTATAATATATGAGGCTAATATTTAAATTTCAATTAGTTTTAAGTTTATAAAATAATTTATAATATACGAGACTAATATTTAAATTTTAATTAGTTTTAAGTTTATAAAATAACTTATAATATATGAAGCTAATATTTAAATTTTAATTAGTTTTAAGTTTATAAAATAACTTATAATATATGAGATCATATTGTAACTAATATGAAATTTCAATCTCATTAAACCAACTCAATATTATATTGCTTTATTATATAGGATAATGATTTATTCACAAAAACTTAATAAAATAAATTATATATAATAAAAGAGGAAAAAAATTCAAAGAATATTTTGAAATTTATCTTTAATAAAAAAATAGACACGTGAAGTTTTTTTCAATATAAATTTCATTTAATTATGTAGCCTATTTAAATATATAAAATAAATATATACATTTAAGCATTTGATTGTTTACTTCATTAATATATAAAATAAATAAATCTTCTTCCTAACACTTCATTGCTTTATTGAAAGTGAAAAATAATTTCCTAATATCAACATGATTTGAAAATGAAGTTTACTTTATTAAAAGGTAAAAATAAATAAACCTTCCGGCTGACACTTCATTACTTTATTGAAAGTTAAAAATAATTTCAAAAAATCAACATGATTTGCAAATGAAGTTTACTTTATTAAAAGGTAAAAATAATTTATTAATATTAATATTATTAGAAAGAGAATTTTTGGGTCTATTAGGGTTTAGTAGTTTTACTTGTTTGTCGTTTGTATTGGTCTTCTTGTTAAGTCTTTTTCATATTACTTATACGGGATTTTTCAGTAAAACTCGTATTTATGTTGACATCAACTCTTTCTTTTAGGAAAATTAAGTATATTTAAATGGTCATCAACAATCATATTACAATTGTTGTTGATAGTGGTGGTGAGAATATTGCACAAACCGAGAACACAAGTTTGTTCTTAAAGGTGTATGACGAAGTGAGTTTGAAACCCTTCATTAACCTAATAATTGTTTGTAATCTAATGTTCTAAAAAAACATTTGTATAAAAATAATAGTTTGATTGCTTACTTTTTTGGCCTTGTGCCATCCGAAGATTCCCTTAAGGTTTGGATGAAACAAAATCGGGATCCCTTAGGGTCTAAGTAACCAATATCGCACCAAAGGTTTTTTTCCTTTAAAGAACCATCGCATGTGAAAATCTTGCTTAGAAAATCCCATGTTGCATTCCTTAGGAACACACTCATGGTTGTTCCACCCTAGAAAAGGACCTTTCCGTTTTATGACCAAGTGGCCACTATGAGTCCTATCTAGGTTGAGTTACCTAGTCTTTAGAACGAAATTACTTAGATATATTTTAATATCAATAACAATAGAGAACTAAAGTAGAGATAAAATATCACAATATACAAGTAGAATGACTTAGCAACTTCGAGGGGGAAACCTCCAAACCATACAATAAGACTCAAGTGCTCAATATGATGATCATCTACTTGTTACTAACTCCTATATATACCATGTTATGTTATGCCACACACCAAGGTCAACCTGCTAAGCATACGAAAGCAAAAATAAATGTCATATGACATTATAAAAGATTATCTTAGCCTCGATTGTCGGCCATATATGTCCCGATTTATGACACCCCTGCATCAAGGGCGTAGCATGCCCCTCCCCTTTAAAAGAACATTTTCCCTAATGTTGGAAATTTTTGAAGCTACTGCAAGAATACTTCATCTTCCAATGTTGTCGAGCTTCATTTTCCAAATTTTTCCACTTGATCAAATACCAAGATAATGACCCTTGTCCTTAACGCTTTTAGCGCATGTCTGAATAATGAGTTTAGACTCTAAGATGATTTAACCATCCTCATCAGCTCTCATGTTATATTTATTGAGGCTGACATGTGTTGTTCATTGACCTTCTTCAAGAAAGAAACATGGGAGACTTGATGTATATTGGTCGACCGAGGATCTCTAACCCGTATGCCACACTACCAATTCTCTACAACACCGAAATAAGAACCATAGTATTTAGGTGAAACCTTGTTATCCTTATTTTGTTGTTTCAAGGAGAGATGCTTATATGGATGTGCACACACAAAAACAAAGTCTCCAAATTCAAAATGTCATTCACTACAATGTTGATAATCTTGTTGCTTCATGCAATTCTATGACATTGTCGTAACGTTTTCATATGTTATCACAAGCTTGAAAAGTGGATATATTTTTTTTGTTAAAACACTTTATTAATCAACTTAGAAATAATTTTCCACACATATAATTAAATTATACAATGATACTGCTAATTAACCCAAAGATCAAACATCATCCTTCGTTACCATATTTCCAAGAGTTCAATAATAGTTTGAACATTTAACTATCATTTAAAACTTTATACATTGTTTTCACAATATTCCATACAAAAGTATGACAAACAATTAGTTCATAAGTCAATGATTAATATTAGAGTTACATCATATTTTATATCCAAAGTATGAGACAACATGCATGTCTCTAGCCAAGTACAACATTGTATAATTACAAACTTAGTACAAGTATTAAAAGCAACGATAACTCATTCTTTCCAAAAGTTTCTTTCAAAAGTTCTTGTGTACATGTCTATCTCAAATTTGTAATCGTATCGGAGGGACAATATGATCCATAAAACAACCCACGTGGCAATTCTAGTGGGGCAACTTCTGGGAGTCATAACTTTTGCACCGTAGCTCCAATTGAATTCATTCAAAATGCGTCAGAAATCTTCGAACATGTATAACATAGTGAAATGGTGTTGAAATTAGTTCATCAAATTTTGACCCCTGAAATCCACTCCTAAAGGTCTCAAATCACAATTTTTGTAGTGTTATCTAAAAATAGTAATTTCACAAAAAAATTGCATATGTAATTCATGGAAGGTAAACCACCTCATCTCCCTCGAGATTGATGACCTTCCACATTCTTCTAAATGGATATTCATATTTCTAAAATTATTATATAAGTAGATGTAACCCATGCAAGGGAAAGACACACATCTCCTTGCAGAGATAGCTATTGTAATCATAGTCTTCTAAGAAATATACATCTCTTTTCGGAGATAGTTTTTCTATTTAAATCTAACACAATTATTATTGTCCTTTAATACCAAAACCCTTAAGTTTTGGATCAATGATATCATAACGAATATGTCTTGAGAGTGTATGATTCCTAGGACGAGATCGAGATATAAGAAGCTTGGGTGGTCCACACAAGATCCTTAAGAATATTTGACTACTCGTTGTAGGAGACCTCAAATGGCAGAGAACATCAAGACAAATGATCCTCTCAAGAAAATGGTGAATGAAGCTCTCATGGAGAAAAAGGAGCAAATGTTACAACAATTCTCACAAATCCTTCAACAACTACAAATGGGAAATCTTGCATCCTCATCTGTGATCCAACCCTTCATGCACTCGACACCCTTCAAGGTTCAAGTAAATTTTGATATTCCTATTTTTTAGGGTAAAATAAATTATGATGTAGTAGAAAATTGGTTAGACCAATTATCCTCCTATTTTTCTATCAATAAATTCACTGATAAAGAGAAGATAACATTTGTTCTCTTGAAAACATCATTTTCTATAAAAAAATTGGTGTGCGTGTACAAGAATGGACTCAATAGTGGGGTAAGTGCACCAAGTTGGGGGCCAAAAGGGGGTCTTAAGTGGACGCATTTTTCGAAGAATTTTTTTAAAATTGTATGAGTTTTTGAAATAGTTACACTCAAAATTGGAAGATGTTGTATAAACAATAATTATAAAATTTTGAGTTTGGTTTCTAAGCTACTAAAGTTTATTAAAAACGGATAAGTTTAAGTGGGTCATATAACTAAAATACCAACAAGTGCTCTTGTTTTTATTAAAAAACATAACATAATGACTTTCATGCCCCCCACCATTTTTTAAGCACCATTTAGTATTTTTGAAAACCCTTTGGTAGAAAGATAGCTAGGAGCATCTAGTTTGGGCTCCATTTTTTTAGATTTTTTTAGTGAGTATTTTTAATGATTTTTATAGTACATAAATTTTAAATTTAAAAACATAACAGAGCTCCGACCATGCCCCCCCAACTACCTCAAAAAATATCGAAAATTAGATTTTTTTAATGTGTATAGAATTAGGCCTAGTTTGGGCTAGTATAATTTGTTTTTCAATTTCAATGAACCAAAAAAAGATAGACATGTTTAAACTTCAAAAAATAGCTATAAAAAGGCATTATTAGAAAATAAATAATATGGACACCTTAAATTAGTCAAAAAATTTAAAAAATTATATTTTTGGAAAGTAGAAAACTCGCTCTACATTGTGGTATAATTTTTTTAAACGAATCCATCATTTTATATTGATTTATGATGGAGGAAGAGAGAATTTTGCATTTTCTGTAAAAACACGTTGCTTGTTATGTTTTTGCAGGTCCATGCCTCAGGTTTGGGGATCCAAACCGGATCCCCAAGCCTTGAGGCATGGCTTAGAAAAGTAAACAAATATAACGCATACACATTCCTGATAGTATAAGCATGATATGTGGTTTTGGCATGATTCTATGTACACAAATAAATGTTTAAGTATAAGTTTTTATATAAATAATAATTTATATAAAAACTTATACTTTAAATTTATTTTAGTAAATATAAGATGTTAGGGTCACTCTGCACCTTATGGAACTAGTCTCATAGCTCCATCTATCACGGTTTAGAAGATAGTTTTTATAGTATAATTTGGTTAATACATAGGTAATTTTCAGGATTTCAGCATTCAACCTAAAGCTTTTAGCATTTAAATTCTATAATCAAAACCCTAAACCCTAGGCCCTAAACCTTAACCCTAAACCCTAAACCTTGAGCCCTTAACCCTAGACCCCAAACCCTGAACCATGATCCTAAACCCTAAACCCTAAACCCTAAACCATAAGCCCTAAACCCTAAACCTTAAACATCCAACCCTTACCCGTGAGCCCTAACCCCTAAACCCTGAGCCTTAAGCCCTAAACTCTGAGCCCTAAGCCCTAAACCTAAACCCTAAACCACGAACCATGATCCATAAATGTTATGCCCTAAACCCTAAACCATAAAAACTAAATCTTAAATCCTAAACACTAACCCCATATCCTAAATCCTAAACCCCGAACCCAAACCCTAAACCCTAAACCTTAAACCCTAAATCCTAAACCCTAAACACCGACCCTTAAACCCTAAACCCTAAGCACTTAATCTTAAACCCTAAACCCTAAACCTTAAACCCCGAGTCCTAAACACTAAAATCTAAAACCCTAAACTATGAACCTTAAACCATGAACCATAAACCCTAAACCTTGAACCATGACCCCTAAATACTAAACCCTAAACCCTAAAAACTAAATCCTAAACCCTAAACCCTGACCCCAAACCCTAAACCCTAAACCCTAAAAACTAAAAACTAAAACATAAACCCTAAACCTTGACCGTTAAACCCTAAACCCTAATGATGCATGAATATCAAGTAAAAATGCTATAAGGTCATAGGAGAACATTTCAACATGATTGACTAGGTGTATATGAGTGTTTTACTTGGTAGGTGAATGTGAAAGATGAATAAGCTCGTAAACATGTAGTTTAGGTGTATGAATTGGTGTTTTGGGCCTAATTAAGCCTATAAAGATATGTAATAAGTTTTCATGAGCTGGATATAGTTGACAATGAGCTTGAGAGAGAATTTTTGAGATAAGTTTATCCTATTCTAAGTTTAGTTATGAAGTTAAGCTCTTTTTTTGGAGCTAGAGCTAGAAATTAGCTAGTTTAGTAAAGATATAGGAGTTATTCGATGAAAATGAATCATGGAAGATGATTCAAGGAATGTAATAAAGGTTTGAGGTGAATAATAAGATGTTATGTTGGTGTTGCAGGTGATGGAGCTATTGTTTTGTGTGTTTATTGTTGTTTTACATGAATTCAATTAAAACCCATGTCCCAGGCCGAGAGATGAGAGTAGGACAGTCACCATGGGAGAGATTGTTGATCTCTGTGAAGGCATAGAAATTTGAGGGAGGATAAATGGAGTGCCTCCAATTTTTGTAGCTCTTGAAACATCGTACAATGACATGTAGCCTAAGTTTCTTGCTCTTGGGCCCTAACTAGGGCATCACCTAACTATAATTCTATCCATAAAAATCAATGAGATTTTAGGATCATTTCTATCTTGGGAAAGACTAAATATTTGTGGAGTTTTAGGATCCAACTCACACGTGTGAGCAATTTCCATCAGGTTTTGTAGGTCAGGTTGTATAGGTATAGTGGAAAAGAGGAATTAAGGTGCATGGAAGGTCAAATGATGGAGCCAAGCCACCAAAATTGATAGAAACCATCTCCATATCATTCCTGAAGTGGATCCATTAATACTCAGGTGAGATTATGGCCATAAGTGTGTATTGTTATGTTTAGGGGTCAAAATAGACCTAATTGACACCCCACTTTACAAAGGAAGTGCAATTTTGTACAAAGTAACATGAGGTGAATTTTAGGTATGAGTGAGAGCTTGGTAAAGGGTCCTATAATCATCAATTATCTTATGGGTTGGTTCATGAGAAAGTGAGATAAAAGGGCATTTAGGTGTTGAGAAGGCTACAAGCTAATAAGGCCTCAAGGAGAGATTGTAGGTGAGAGAGAAGAATATGACTATGAATTGGGTCTAAACACCTTGTAATAGGCTAGAAAAAATGTCTTAGGAGTGTTGAGGGTGGTGAGAATCCTATATTATGGTTTTGAGCATCTAGACCTAAGAGGCCTATCTAGACCTAGGTTTGAGTGATAGGAATAAGGTATGTTTTGTGACTATTTTGATGAATCAGGATATGCAGGGCAATAAGAGTATTACAGAGATGATGGTAACAAGGAGATGAGCATGTAAGAACAATGAAGATACCAAGTAGGACAAGGTAATCTCATGTTTCATGCCTATAGTGGATAGATGAGAGCAAACATTGTGATAGTGGTATAGAGCTAACACTATTATTGAAGTGTATAAGAGTTGAAGTTGGAGATAAGGTCCTCATTTGTAGGGGATTGGGATGATAACCACAAAATTCTAAGTGTTCATAAAAGGGTTTGTATTCTTGAGGTAAGTATCCACCATTAATATTAGTAAGGAGAAAAATTGTGTAGAACCCCGTACCACCTAAACCCTAAACCCTAAATATTGAATCCTAAACCCTAAATTCTAATCAGAAGCCCTAAACCCTAAACCCTAAACCTTAAAACCTTAACCTTGAGCCCTAAACACTACATCCTAAACCCTGAACTCTGCAACCTAAATCTTAAACCCTCAACCCTTAACCATGAGCCCTAAACCCTAAACTATAAACCCTAAACCCTAAAACTAAAATAATAAACCCTAAATCTTGAACCCTAAATCCTAAACCCTTAACCTTTAACCATAAATGCTAAACCCTAAACCCTAAACCTTAAACCCCAAACCTTGAACATTGAGCCCTAAACCATAAACCCTAAATCTAAAGCCCCGAGCTCTAAACCCTAAACCTTAAACTCATAACTTTGAACCCCAAACCATGAGCCATAAACCCTGAACCCTAAACCCTAAACCCTAAACCCCTCACCTTGATTCTTGATCCCTAAACCCTAAACTATGTACCCTAAGCTTTAAACCCTAAACCCTAAACCATGTACCCTAAGCCCTAAACCATAAACCCTTAACCCTTAACCCAAAACCTTAATCCAAACCTTAAACCTCCTAAACCATTAACCCTAAACCTAAACCTTGAACCCTGAACCCTACACCCTAAACCCTAAACCTTAAACCCTAAACCATGAGCCCTAAACCATAAACCCTAAACCTTGAACCCTGAGCCCAAAACCCTAAAATTTAAACATTAAATCCTAAACCCTAAACCCTCATCGTCTATGTCATGTGTGAAGTATTAAGGTATTTTATATCTCCATGAGATACATGAGTAAAGACACGTATGAAAATCTTGAATTTGATTCCATTAAAGGATGATTTTAGAGGCAAGAAAGGTGAAGGGATGATATTTATATGGAGCACCATGTTTTTAAGAATGAGCAACATCTAAGTTCACTTGATGCAATTCATTTGGTGTTATTCATAAAAACTCATTCAACACCTAGTAGTGTGATCACGCCTTGAGGAGGAGGCACATTACAATCACCTCATTTTTTTCCATTAGACAAGAATCACATTCAGGGGAGCAATCCTCTATCTAGAAAGTGAGGATCTTATTTTAGTAAGAAGTAGACAAACATCATAGCGTTGATTTGTGGTCGACCAAATTTGAAAATTGGTACCAATTCAAGCAAAGGTAGTGCCAAATCCAATCCATAAGGTCAAAAAACCTACAAATTGACTATATGTTTTCCCAAAACAAATACCGACTATAATATATATGGCCTGAAAGTTTTAGGTCATTGCTGAAATCCTAAAAATGAATAAGTACTGACCAGATTAGATTTTGAAAAACTATCTTCTAGATTATAATCACAAGCTATGGGACCAATTCCATCAAGTACAGAGTGACCCTAACATATTATATTTAATAAAATAAAATTGAAGTATAAGAAATAATCAAAGTATAAAGAAATAATAAAAGAAATCTTATACTATGGCTCCTTCCAAACCTTAAAAACTTCATATAGAGAAAAACATGTATGCATTTTGTGATCATAGAAACATGTACACATTATAACATGATCATGTTATAATGCACATGCAATTTAGGTTCGTGAACTCGAGCCTAGGAAAATATAACACTATCGCATTATTGCAAAACGTGGTTGTGTTTCATTCATTTTCAGGGATTTGTCCACTTTTTGCCCCCCTAACTTGGTGCACTTACCTCGGGACGAACTTGATATTGTATAGGAGCCCACATGGGATGATTTTATGGATGTCATAAAGGAAGAATACTACCATGTTGGATCCTATGATGATCTATACATATAGTGGAAGCAACTCCGCTAAGGTAAGGACTAGTCAGTTCAAGATTATACTGATAATTTCCTTTCTATGTCTGTAAGATTGGGCATTCAAGACACGAAATACACACAAGATCCTCAAATATCATAGTGTCCTACAATGGTATATACTAGAGGACATGGAACTCTTTCAATTTCATACTCTCGATGAGGCATACAATTTTACGATCAAGATTGAACAAAATCATAGAAAGAGAAATTCAAAGCACCAACCTTTGAAGGGGAAAAATGATAAGGAAGGCAAAACCCTAGGTCAAGGCGGGAAATAAAAGGATTCATACGGAAATAAAACATAGAAGGATAAGAAAGGGAAGTGGTACGAAATCCATAAGAGTAATAATCATTTTAAGGAAGAATGTCAAGTCATCAAGCCCTTACTCAGAGTCATCATCTTCAACACCCACTGCTCCACCAGTGACACACCCCGAGGTCAGAGATGAAGAAGATGAAATTATAGATGTTGAACTGGATGTGATCATTACCACCTTGCAAGTCAAGAACATGGATGAGAAGGAAATGTTATTTCACTCTAAGCTTTGGGTAAAAGGTAAGCCTCTGCATTTTATTCTTGATAGTGGAAGTCAAAAGAATTTCATTTTTGTTAATGTTGTAAAAATTATGAACCTTATTTTTAAGCCACATCCCCACCATACAAGATCGTGGTTGAACCCGGAAGATATCTCCATGTCACACAACAATGTCTCCTCCCATATGCAATCAAACCCTTCTATGATGAAGTCCTATGTGATGTTTCATTGGATTTTTGTGATGTGCTCCTAGGTCATCTAGTCATGTGGGATAGATATGGCATCTATGAGTCACTACCTCAAACATTCACCGCTACCATTGGGATTTTACGTTATCGAGATACACGAGTTTATTCCTCCAACTTAGTCTCCCTCATCGTGCCTAAGAATGTAAGAAGCTGGTGGAGAAAACAAAACAGTTCTTCATCCTGATGATCAGGCCAAAAACTACTAAGAAAGTTATTGCCCACCTTGAACATGTATTCGGTGCAACAAAAGAAGTAGATGGACTAAATCATAGCTGATTATGATGATCTATTCCAGTCACCCACAGGAGTGCCACTTTAGTGTGAGGTAAAACATGTTATTTATTTGGTCTTAGGATCACCTTTACCCAATAACCCTATGTATTGTAGGTTGGTCCTTTGAAAATGACAAGATCAATAGGTATCTCCAAGAATTGATTCAAAAGGGGCACATTAGACCAAGCTCTTCACCCTGTGGAAATCCAATTGTCTTGACATCAAAGAAAGATGGAACATGGAGACTTTTCATTGACTATAGGGCCTTGAACAAAAGTACTATGAAGAATCGCTACCCCCTTCCGAGTATTGATGATTTGTTGGACCAACTCCACGATCCAAAAGTCTTCACCAAAATTGATCTCAAGTCTAGCTATCATTAGATTCCCATTGATCCCACCGATGTTTGGAAGACTACATTTAAGTCTCGGGAAGGTCTATTCGAATGGTTGGTCATGCCCTTCGGACTAATTAATGCTTCTACAACATTCATGAGGATGATGGATGACATTCTACAACCCTAAAACAATTTCTCCATTATTGTCTACTTAGATGATATACTCATCTATAGTCAGATGTGGGAGAAACATATACAAGATGTTTGAGAAGTACTTCAAGCCCTTCATAAGCACAGGTTGTATGCAAATATAGAAAAATGTACACTTGGGATGAGGAAGTTTCAAATAACTAGGGTACATTGTGGATGAAAGAGTCTATGTTGACCCGAGAGAAGATCCATGTTATTCAAAAATTTCCCACTCCAAAGACTCTTACAGAACTCCGTAGATTCTTGGGTCTTGCCAATTTATATCGCTATTTGTTTTTGGGGTTTTCACATATCTCTTGACCACTTAACAAAGTGACTAAAGGATGAAACATGGCTATATTTCAATGGGGGGAGGTACAACAGAGAGTATTCAAAGGTTTGAAAGAAATATTATGCTTGATCCATGTTCTTTCCTAACTTAAGTTGCATCAACCTTTCAAAATAACGTCAATTGCATTTGATTATGTCGTGGGAGTTGTTATCATGCAACATGGCCACCCTATTACATATAATAGTGAAACATTCAATGATAAAGTCAGAAGCACCCAACATATGATAAGGATCATTATTCCATCGTCCCAAGCCTCGCAAACAATGCAAACACTACCGTAGACACCTTCATTTTGACATTATTGGTTGTTAATTAAAGCATTGATATTGTTCTCGAGTAGATCATGATATTGAAATTCATTCACCAAGGTTGTCACCAAGGACTCTAGCTTAACTATGGAATTAGGAGGTAAAGTATGATACCAATCCGAGCATCTCCAAGTGAGAGTCTTAGCTAGGACTTTGGTTGCAACATATGAATTGGTTTTGATCCATTCCTTGTAAAGGTTACAAAATGCCTTCATTGTAAAGGGTGGGATCAGTGGACCCATCATAGAGATAGAAGGAGCAATGCCAACAATATCCATGCTAGCAATGTAAGGTGTTGGAGCCTTTTGTTGGATTACTCTCGAGACTTTGTTTTGGATAGGGGTTGGGTGATGGGCACCCCATTAGGACTATTTGTAAAAGGAGGGGGCATGGTGCCCCAAGAGCTTGTTGTAGGGTGACTAAATAATTGAGCAATGTTCTCTTGCATTTCAAGGAATTGAGCCGTAGTAACAAATTGTTGTTGACTCATCCTATCAATAATTTGGAGAATGAGGTTAGTAGGGTTAGAATTGGAGGTTTTCTCATATAAACCTACTTTGGTACCTTTCCCTTTTTCTTTCATATTGTCAATTTTCTCAGGGAAAAATTCAAGGAAACATTTTCCAAGATTTTCTTCTCGATTCATCCTCAGTATTGAGGAAATTGAGTAAGGAATTTCTAAATCTCCATAGGGTGATCAAAAGTATTGTCATTTTGATTTTATTCATGATCAGCCCCAAGTGTTATGTTGTGGAGCATGTTTTCATGTGTGGAAGTGTTGAAGACTATACACCAAAAATTACTATACACTCTCCACAGCTCAGGAAATGTGCTCTTCTCATATGGGTGGAATTTTTTACCCATAGGTTTACGGGGTGGTTTTGGCCCATGGTTTTGGTACCCACGGTATTGTAAAACTGCTTAAGAAATTTCCTATTGATGTTATTTTGTGCTTTTATAGGGTAGACATATCATTGTAGATGTGTGTGAGTTTAAGTGTGAATTCAAGAGATTTTGTTGAGCACAACTCCAAACAAATCTGGGTATTGTATTGAGAGAAGAGGTGGCTTGTAATAAAATTTGAGCAAGTGATTCTTGGTGGATGTAGCCCAAATTGGGTGAACCATGTTAAATATTGTCTTTGTGTTGTGTTCTTTATTTTTTGCACTTTTATTTCAGATCTGTGATATTATTCTAGCATATTAGTTTCTACTATTGTGATTATGTGTGGGATTGTTCCACATATTTTATCCCTTATTTCCTAACACCAAGTGGGCCTTTGCATGGGTATAAGCTTTCTTTTAGGTTCTCTTACGATACTATAGTCCATGCAAAAGGGGAATTAAACTTCAAGATGAGAGGTCTCGTGGAATGTCTACACAACAAAATCAGAAGACCCTAGGACTAGATACTCCATGATGGAGTGGTGATTTTACCGAGAGAAAGTCCCGAGATGGAGCTTACATACACAATCAACCATACAGAAATTTTACATAGAGTCCAATGGCATCTGAAATCAAATTTGGAAGAACATAAGGGATCATCTATGCAAGTAGGTTTGTACAGGGGTTAAAGGTGTCTAGAAATAGGTATGTTGAAATAAACAATATCGCCCCTCGGCGATGGATCTGTGGTGACTGGTTTTTGAGATTTTTCTTATTTTTGGTGGTTTGGAATGAGATCAAGTGTAGAGATGGATTCTTTTAATGATTTGTACTCGATCATGAGGCAAGTAGGATTCACGTTGAGTTTACCGTAAATGTATCTAGTCAATGTGAAGTCTAATGAGATAGAAAAAATAAATGTGTTCATATGACTCGCTTGGAAGAATGAGTAGGAATTTAGAGTGACATATGATTTTAATAAGTTGTTCTCAATTAGAAGGTCCAGTAGGATTCACGTCAAGTTCACCAAAAATGTATGGTGGGACAAGAATGTGTCTCAATGGCTTACACTCCCAAGTATTCTATTCTACAAGGGTATTGAGGCAACAAATAGGAGACACACATGAACCGACACACAATGGGTTGATTTAAAGGGGCTATAGTGAGCGCTAAGGTCACATATCTAGAGGGTAGTAATCCCTACACTAGGTCAAACTAGGGTTTCTAAGGCCCAGTAGTCAAGATAGAGGAGATTACTCTCCTAGGATATTGGTAAATGGATGATAAGTATAGATCAATGGTGGATAGGACAAGCATGCATAATATAACTAAAATATAAATAAGGGAAAGATAAGGAGATGATCGAATAAGAGCACTATGATAACTAGTATCAATGTACATATAACACTAAGCTAACATAGAATGGGGAAGGGAAATGAACTATTCTATGAAAATGACAAAGAGAGTTATAACACTTACCTATAGGGTGGTCACTGATGTATCTATCTCTCCAGAGAAGTAACACACGAGATCAAATCACTATTGGGTTAAGAAGGGGAACATTGTTCTGTCCCTACACTCATTATATTTTACCCAATAGTGTAAGCAATCCAACCAAGAAGAAGAGTGTCCAATCGAATCCAAGTCAAATGCTAGATGAACCAAGGGTTGAGCAAGAAAATGTGAAGTTAGCGCAAGAGAACAGAGAGAATGGTAGTTCCTATGATTCTAGCTTCCTTTCTTCATAATGTCAAAGTGTGACATGACCGTGTATATACAATTCCATCACCTGTGGATGATTGTGTCACCCATGGAAAAATATAACACTGACACCATCACTCACGGGTGATGGCTCCGACTAAGGATGCTAAATGTCATGCAAAGTGAAAAAGAGGTGTCATGGATCAAGCAAATGGATGAATAAGGTGTCAATCGGTGAAATGAAAGCAATGAGTCGGAAGTGCAATGTGTATGAGACATAAAAGAATAAGGATAATTGAGGCTAGGATCTCGTAGACATAAAATCATGCAATTTGGGTAATTATATCATCTTGATTGCATATTACGGTTCATATGATTCATAAGTAAGAAAAATACTAATTAACCCATGTCATTGCCACCTTTCTTTTCTTTTTTTGTGACTTTTGGTCTTACACCCTTAAATATTCAGTCTTCCTTTTTATACTTTGACATTTATCATCTAGGACACCAATGCCCAACCAGATGCCAACATCGATGACCTCGTCCCACTGGGTGCCCCGACCGCAATATACTTTGTTCTTATTTTTGGGTCCTTTCTATCCATTCGAGCATCTTATCTTTTTCTAGTCGAATTTTCGAGGTTAATTATGAAATTTAAGCAAAGGAATTATATAAATATAAAGTTATGTGATCATAATAAAGACCAAGCACTAAGCACTAGCTATCACCACCTAAGGTTGCATCCATCAAGCATCTAAGAGATCCATTGCATCCATCTAGCACCATCTAAGGGACACAAGGGATGGTTATTCTGCATACACTTCATAGGAGGGAAGTTCATTCTATTCTATGCACACATCTATTACATTTCTTTACATCTATCTTACTTGCTCGCTATCAAGTGCGACACACACAAGAGCCACCTAGGGAATGATTCCACACACACATACAAAACTACATTGGGTCTGATATGTAGTGTAGCACTCATTCGTAATATCACCATTGTGGTAGTTGAGGTCGAGGTCTAAACTCTCATTCGTATCTTTCTTTTTAGGATTTGATGTATATTTGAGGGTTTCACAGGGTCAATTATTCATTATAGGTTTCGTGAATTTGAGGATCATTGTGTGACCTCACAATGATTAAAGTAAAACAAAAAACACCTCACGACCACTCAAAGGATGTTTTCTAGTATTTCGGCAGACAAAGGTGCCTAGAAATAGGCCTAGGCGCCCATGGTGCCTCTGTCCCTCTCCATGCGCCCCCACCAACATATTTTGTTAGAAGCACAAGGGAATGAGATAGGTGGGGTGAATTAGTTCTAAAAAAACTTTTATTTCATTTACCATTCATCATGTGTTACCATTCATGCATCCATACATTCAACCGTGCATCATATATGTGTCAAGTTGAGCATATAAGCAACCATAAACAAAATCAAGAGCAAGAGAGTACAAAGACACAAAAATTAAGTGGGAAACCCTCATGGGGAAGAAAACCCACTAAAAATATACTTATATTACACAAATAAAAGTAATTTAGTGAAGCACAAAATTCACAAGGAACACCAACCCCTAGTTTAGTAGAGCACCAACCCTACAAGGAGCACTAACCCCTAATTTAGTGAAGCATCCACTCCACAAGGAGGCTAAAACCACCTAAAGATGACCAAGAACCAACTTAGCCACATGAATTTATTTTTCTTTGATTTTTCTGCTACCACAACCGATTGAGATCACTAATTCATCTAACAAACCATAGGTCTTCAACACCTCATAATCTTGCTCTCTTTCTTCACTTTTTTATTTGCTCAAACTTCTTGCTCTCATGATATCTGATATTCCTCAACATTTCATTCTCTTCCTCAGTCTTCAAATCATTCTCTCATACCTGCAAAATATCTCTCTCTAGGTCACACACCTTCCCTCTATGAGCACTAGTTCAAAAATGAACCAAACAAGCATTTAAATATGCTTTTCTTCCTTCCAAACCAAAAGAGGTTGGTATATCATGATAATTTCGACCCATGCATCTCTATAAAATTCAATAAAATTAATTATAACAGCTACATATGACCCATATAGGTCGTCCTAGCTAAAACCCTTATTACATATGCCAAAAATGGCTCAAAACCCCATAGGCACATTCTTAAAAATGCCCTAACATTAGTAACATACTTTTTCATGACCCAAAACCATTTAAATAAATCTCATGAAACATTCATACATGGTCACAATTAATATCAACCAATCAAATTATTTCATTTATTGGGCTCAAGTTCCCTTTACAAATCTCAAAATAGTTGTTTCCTTCACCCTTCAAAGACCCTGAAACTTCATCTGATCACAAAATCAATTTTACTCAACTAAATCATGGCATATGACAACTAAAAATAAATTTAAGAACCTGTATAACACTTATAAGAAATTTATAATTCATGAAACATCCTTAAATTAAAACCACAAACATTTACCTTCACTAGATCAACATGCCAAAAACGTTGTTTCCAAATGTTAGATCATAAAATATTTTTACATACATTAAAGACCTAAAAATCAATTAATTAGATGAAAAACTTCATCCCTCTACACGTTCCAGGTATATTAAGTATCACCCAATCCATATCATGCTTAAAATAACATCAAACTTGCACAAAATAGATGTTGTCTTGAACTGCCAAAAATCTTCTTTCTTAAAGAATGACCTGGAAACCCTATCAAATGACCTCATAATTATTAAATAAATATATAAATAGAAATATATCTGAATTTAATTTCTAAAACAAATTTAATCACCTCAAAACTTCTACTTGTAGCTCAAGTTATGCTTAATTTATTAAACCCTTCTATTTGAGACCCCAAAACTACCCTTTGACCAGTCAACCTGTTTGAGCCTCAAAACACCATGAACCTGCATATTTATGTCATGAAAATTCATTTAAATCAATATTATCTCCCAATAATCAATCAAATCAATTTTTCATGCTACTCCTTTGGACCATCTTGCTCTAAAACCTTCTTTCCCATAAACTGCTATTTTTAGGTGGGGCCCACATATCACCATGACCTCAACCATACATTTTTGGAAATATGATGAGTACTATAAAACATACAATCATAAATTTTTATGAATAAAAAAAAAATGGGTCACTATACTTCACTTTTTTAAACTACTCCTAGCTAGGGTTTAACTAGGGTTTTAGACCACTTTACCTTCTTAACATTCGTTCATAAAAACGTGACAATAAACTGACCTCATTATTTTTTTAAACCTTATAAAATCACCTTAGAATCATCCCTAAAATCCACAATGTCCCATGCAAATCACATTGTTCACAACAAGCATCAAAAGTTGCACTTCGAGTTGGAAATGCACTAGATTTTGACCTTGTCTTACAAAATCAGTCATATCTGGAAAATACACATCATGGGAACATAAATTTTTTTGAAAGAATCATAACTCATCCCTATAACATATCCAATCATCATAATTTCAATTACATGGCTCAATCTCTCTAGTCACTAAGACTTACCTATGTTTGCATGTTAGATTCTCATTATAACAACTAGGGCCAACTGAAATAATGCAATAAATGAACAAGAAACCTCTAAAAATGACCCAAAAATACCTCATATTCCATGATACACCTGATATCATGCATCCATGAGCTCAAATGGCTCCAATACACTTTTTCACACCTCCAAGTTATTATACCTACTCCTAATAGCACACATGTAACAAGTGAACCATCTATACCTGCACCATGCCACTTTGTTGTGAGTGCTAAAACACCCTCAAAAATGTTATACATCATTTCAAATGATTCCCAAGCATCCAATAATCTCACACTACCAAACAACACCTCCTAGGCACATGTATGGGCTTGTAAAAGTAAGCATACCTCACTGAATCCCAATGTAACAGTGATAAACGTATTACCATCATGTTAGCACCACATACATCATCATGAAATCATCCTAAAACATTCAATTTGTCATTAATGTGGTTTTTCATCAATGAAAACACCTATTAGGACACCATGCCAACAATCTCCCCTTTGTCATTGATGGAAAACACCTTGAACTTCTCCCCCTTTTTACATTAATGACAAAGACATACCTGTAACTTACCTTATTCACTTTCTTCAGCTTCATACCTTCATGCTTTGGTTAGAAACATCAACCAAAGATCTCAAACACACTCAATTTTGAAAAAATCACTCAAACCTGATTTTGCCTTCATTTTAGGCATGCAAGCACCATGCTCCCCTAGGAAAAACATCTCTAGCAACATCTGAAGAACATCATAAAAAAATCATGAAAGTAGCATGAACTCACCTTGTTATGAGAAAAAAATATCATTTTCCATCCTCTAGACATGCAAACAAGCAACTTTTCTCCTCTAACCTTGTTTTAGCCTTCTTGAAGGGCATTATAGCAATCTTAGAATAAGGACACCATCACCATTTGCATGCCAACAATGACATGAAAGCCATATCTCATCATTACTCCATCAAAATTGACAATGAACCATCATTTCTAGGCCTATATTTTGCATAATGGAGTACTTTCTTGCTTTTCACCTTATAAAAGGACACATGTCCCTAACGAGACTTCTAAGTGCTTTTAGACATCATCTTTGACATACTACTATATGCTATACATACCTCATCATGATCAAAATTACCCCCTGGACTCAAGGCCATCATATCTAGATCCCAAGAGTACATATTGAAGTAACTTACCTTGCTTATATGGCTTAGAAATCATCTTTAACAACTTTTACTAAGGCCCAAACCATTTTCAAATCACTGTACATTCTCTCGAGTTGATAGAAATATGCATTTGTGACACTAAAATGATTGATTAAAAAAGGCTCTATAACATACCTTGTTAAGCTTGTGATTATCATTTCAACATCTAGGAGTTTGACTAAGCACTCCCCTCGTCATTTTATAACACAAGCACACCTTGAACAATCATTCACATACAGTGAACACCTTTCTTTTTTTCATTGTAGCATTGCATTGTCTAACCAAGAAACTTCTTAACTTATGAAAGTATCATTCCAAAGCTCCCCCTATTCAAATCATCACTACATCATACTTCAACACTTTTTCATTCACCATTACTTATGTATCACAAACTTGTAAGGTCACATTTTATCCTTCATCAAACCCATACACACCTTTATAATCCTGTAGAAAACTATTATATTCTTGATTTAGGCAAAAGGGACTCCTCTTTTCCTCCTTGAATATGTAGGATAAGTTTCTTTCACTTATTTCAACCATTTTTACCATTATCAAACTAAAGGCTCTTTAGACTTCATGATCACAAGATATGTTATCATCAATTGTACCTCTCATCAAGCATTTCACAATCTCAAAGAGAACATACCTTAAACTTCATGTTACCTCTGCTAAAATCTTTCTTAGCATTCATACCACTATCTCTAAGCACTGTAGATGTGTCTCAGTCTTCACTTGATGATAAGGAACCAACTATTAGGCTAAAATTTGATCAATTTACCATGAAATACACTTCCCATACTCTATTTCTTACCCTTATTCACCACAGACTTCTTATATGTTGTCAAAAATGGAATGGTCACATGACCTTCATTATTTAAGTCTAAGTCTTCATTGTCTCAACTATTCTAACTTTCAGATTCTTGAAGTCTCACATGTTCACAAAGCATTCTTACAAAATCACTGATATTCTATTTGAAGTTTTACACATCATCTTAACATGTAAAGCTCACATGAGAAGACACAACCCAAATTTCATGTTCTTTTACAAGTTACAGACATGCTTGGAGATTTGTAAACTTGCACACTTCCTTTTCTTATGGATTGTGACATGTGAGTATCACTTTGAGAATTGTATTTTGAGCACGATTACCTGAGATGGCAACTTAACCTCTCATACACTTACAAAGCATATTGAAACCTTATACTCACTGACCTAAGATACTTCAAGAGATCATCATACATACCTAAGAAAAATTCACTTTCCCATGACTTGAGAATGCATTTGAGAGATCTTCATGTACAATTTTTTTGACTTGATATGCTTTGTTTTGATGTTTCTAATCACTTTTCATAGTGACTTCACTATCTTTTGTATTTTTTGGAGTGCATTTTAATTCTTTCAAACTACTTATAAAACACCATTTCTATGATTTGGAATATTTTTGTAGACATGAGTCAAATTTTTCAATTTGGTTCTCTGAGCACCTTCATTTCTAACTTCAAATGTAACAACTATCAATAATGTCACATATACCAACATAAGAGCTTTCCCAGCTTATACCACCAATTTTCACTTCACATTCACTTTGTGGATCATCCCTTAGCATTTTTTTATTCAACTTTAGCTCATCATTCTCTCTAAATCATTGTTCATACCCTTGATACCTTTGTAAAGAGAACTCGGTTTTACAATCACTAGGATTTTCAAACCCTTCCTCATTGTGCATCGACACTCTATAGTTAATCACATCTCATACTGAAGCTTATCTTGACACCAAATAGTATCTTTTCAAACCTTAGAACATTTTGGAATGCATACATTTTTCATGATATTTAGCTTTGACACTAAAATTGAATAATCCTCTTTGTCTACACTCCTCTGATTTCATGTCACCAAATCACATACCTGTAACACCTCATTTTGCTTGAAAATGGAGTCAATTTAACAAAAACATTGACTCAATCAACTTTCTTGAGGTCAAACTGATCAAGCCAACTTGATCACCTTAGGACATCTTCAAGAACTTCTTCAAATTACTTCAACTAGTTGTAGATACCCAAGGAACTCCATTTATAGAGACACAAGATACTTTCATAGAGAAAAACTTCAAACACATGCCTTAAGGAAAGACTACACTCTTATTATGAATGTAAGACACCATTTTCGATATAATGACAACACTTAAGACCTCACGCACATGAAATATGTTAAGACACATCTGAATAGGACTATTAATAGCTCATGATAACTCCAATATCCACCATATGACACATATATGATAATGAAGACCATTACGATACTAGTGAAACAATATAGACAAGATTTTGACACAAACACTATTGAGCAAGATGATTAAAGCCTCAAAACAATTTCAAGACATACTTAGATCATGTCACATTGATACAAAAACCTTTATGAAACTTCACAAGATGAATCATACAACATGATACCTCATACTCATATCACATGGGCTACTTTTGAAGTGCAACACAAGAATACAAGACTAATTGACAAGATATTTGCACAAAAACCATCACTATGAACCAACACAAGACTATGAGGACCAAACCCACACATACCTTGACCATGAAGTGATGACACACAATGGCATAGATTTTTCCTCCTCAACTATATGCTTCATTTGCATTGATACACCTCCAAGAAACATAGTGAAGGCATATATGCTCCATGAAGACCTAAAAGAAGGTCTTGAAGAGGTCCCAAGATTTCTTGGGCGCTTGTTAAACTTCTTCATATTTCCTTTTCTAATCTAAACTCAATGGTATTCCTTTGAATTCATTATTTACAGCTCTTATGAGAGACTAATGTCTCTTCTAGGTCCCAAGTCCTTCTAGGACCATTACCTTGCACTCTAGGCCACTGAAACCCACTTCTTTGCTCTTTAGGACATTAAGAATACCTTTCATGACTTGAAAAGGCTTGATAACATTGCTTGCAACATGACCAACCTTGTTATAGTTGTAGCATACTACTGTACTTCTCCTTTTGAAATCACCAACATGATTAGATCTTCCATTAAAACAAGCACTAGCTACATGGCCTACCTATTCACTTGAAGCATACAACATCTTTAGCAAGATCATTTCCATTTTCTTTCCATGGTTGAGCATCTCTAGGATCAAATATCTTGACAAACATCTTCTTACTTTTTCTAGGCTCAAACACTCCTAGATTCCATCCACAATCCTTGGCTTTGTGACCATATTCACAACATGAATTACATTCACCATTAAAGGATCCTACACCATTCTTTAGCTTTATGACTATAGCTCTAAACCAAAACCATGACATAAGAAACAATAACCATTGAATGATCTTTCATACCTTGATGCATTAGGTTGCCTAATAGGCTTGGTCTTCTCATTGTCCTTGGAGAGAGTCACCTTATTTTATTCCTTACTTGAAGCCATGTCTTCTTGCCTCAATTCATTTCCTTGAAGTCTTCCTTGAGTCTCAAACTAGCCTTATCACCTACTGGTCTTTGTTGGCTAAGAATATTTTCTAGGTCATTCACACTTTTCTCAAACATCTTCAACTTGCTTGAAACTAGATCAAGTCTTGAATGTAGATATTTCATACCATCTTCATAATTGATGCACTCATCCTCCTTTGACTTGATCTTATCATTGACCAAAGCAATTTGACTTCATACTAAGTATATTCTTCCTCTTTAACCCTTAGGGTTTGAGACACACTCTCCAATTGAGATTTCAAATCATTGATGGCTAGATCATGATATTTCTTCATTTTCACACATATTCTCTTGTAGTTCAAACACCATAGACTCAACAATTTCATATTGTTTCCTCCAAAGATCACAGACTTACCCATTTGTGTGCTTGAAGGATCTCCTTCAAGTTGTCAAACTTCTACAAAAAGGACCAACTCTAATACCATTGTTAGAAGCACAAGGGACTAAGAGGGGGTGAATCATTCCTAAAAAAATTAATTCATTTACCATTCATCATGTGTTACCATTCATCATGTGTTACCATTCATGCATCCATACATTCAATCATGCATCATATATGTGTTAACTTAAGCATATAAACAACCATAAAAAAATCAAGAGCAAGAGAGTACACAAGACACAAAATTAAGTGGGAAACCCTCATGGGGAAGAAAACCCATTGAAAATCTTCTTATATTACACAAATAAAATTAATTTAGTGAAGCACCAACTTCATAAGGAGCACCAACCCTAGTTTAGTAGAGCACCAACCTACAAGGAACACCAACCCCTAATTTAGTGAAGCACCCACTCCACAAGGAGGCTACAACCCCCTAAAGATGACCAAGCACAAACTTAGCCACCTGAATATATTTTATCTCTGATTTTTTTGCTACCACAACTGATTGAGATCACTAATTCAGCTCACAAACCCTAGGACAAACCCTAGGTCTTCAACATCATAATCTTGCTCTTTCTTCACTTTTATTTGCTCTAAATTCTTGCTCTCATGCTATCTGATATTAATCAACATGTCATGATCTTCCTCAAACCTTAAAATTATGCTCTCATACCTAAAAATATCTCTCTAGGTCACACACCTTCCCTCCAAGAGCACTAGTTCAAAAATGAACCAAACAAGCACTTAAATATGATTTTCTTCCTTCCAAACCAAAAGAGGTCGGTCCCTCATGATAATTATGACCCATACATCTATATAACATTAAAAAAATTTAATTACAATAGCTACATATGACCCAAATAGGTTGGCCTAGCTAAAACCCTCATTACATGTGCCAAAAATGGCTCAAAACCCCATAAGCACATTCTTAAAAATGCCCTAACATTAGTACCATACTTTTTCATGACCCAAAACCCTTTACATATGAATAAAATATCATAAAAAATTAATACATGGTCAAATTAATATCAACCAATCAAATTATTTCATTTACTAGGCCTAGTTCCCTTTACAAATCTCAAAATAATTGTTTCCTTCACCCTTCAACACCTTTGAAACTTTATCCTCCATCACCAAATAAATTGTATGCAAAAAAATGTATGCCATGTGACACAACTCAAAATAAATTTAAGGACCTTTATAAAACTTCTAAGAAAGTTATAAGTCATGAAACATTCTTCACTTCAAACCATAAAACATTTTCCTTCACCAAATCAACTTGCCAAAAATGTTATTTCCAAAGGTTAGCTCATAAAATAATTTATACATGCATTCAAGACATAAAAATGGATTCATTGGATTAAAAATTAATCCATATTTACATTACAGGTAATAGGAAGCATCACCAATCCATCTCATGCTTCAAACAACATCAAACTTTCACTAAAACAGATGTTGTCTTGAACTACAAAAATATTATTTCTCAAAGAATGACCTGGAAACCTATCAAATGACCTCATCATGAGGAAATACATATATAAATGGAAATATATCTGAATATAATTTCCAACACAACTTTAATCACCTCAAAATTCTACCTGTATCTCAAGTTATGCTCAATTTATTGAACCCTGCTATTTGAGACCCCAAAAGCGCCTTTGTGTAATCAACCTGTTTGACCTCAAAACAACATGAACCTACATATTTATGTCCTAAAATTTCATGGACGCCAATATTATCTCTCAATAACCATGTCACATCAATTTTTCATGCTACTCCTTTGACAATCTTGCTCTATAACCTTTTTTTCCATAAAATACTATTTTTAGTTGGGGCCTACATATCACCATGACGTCAACCATACATTTATGGAAATAATGAGGAGTCCTATTAAACATAAAATCATAAATTTTTATGAATCAATCAAAACTTGTTCACTATGCTTCACTTTCTACAAATTGCTCCTACCTAGGGTTTAACTAGGGTTTTAAACCACTTTACCTTCTTAACATTCATTCATAAAAATGTGACTGTCAACTGACCTCATTATTTTTTATAAAACTTATAAAATCACCTTAGAAGCATCCATGAAAGCCACAAGGTCCCATGAAAAACACATTGTTCACAATGAGCATCAGAAGTTGCACTTCGAGTTGGAAAAGTACTAGATTTTTACCATGTCTTACAAAATCAGTCATATTTGAAAATACACATCATGGGCACCTTAAAATTTGTTGAGAAAATCATCACCCATCCCTCTAACATCTCAATTCATCATAATATCAATGGCATGGCTCAATCTCTCCAATCACTAAGACTTACCTATGCTTGCATGTTAGATTCTCACTATAACAACTAGGGCCAACTGAAATAGTGCAATAACTAAACATGAAACATTTTAAAATGACCCAAACATACCTCATATTCCATGATACACCTGATATCATGCATCCATGATCTCAAATGGATCCAATACACTCTGTCACACCTCTAAGTTGTTATATCTGCTCCTAATAAACACATGTAACCAAGTGAACCACATGTATACTGCACCATGCCACTTTGTTTTGAGTGCTCAAGCACCCTCAAATCATGTTATAAATCATGTCAAAATGCTTCCCAAGCATCCAATAAGCTCACATTGCCAAGAAAAACCTCCTAGGCACTGTATGGGTTATAAAACCAAGCATGCCTCACTGAATCCCAATGTAACAAATGATAAACATATGAACCATCATGTTAGCACCACATACATCATCATGACATCATCCTAAAATATTCACTTTTTCATTAATGTGGTTTTTCATCAATGACAACACCTACTAGGACACCATGCCAACATATTCCTCCATCTTTGTATTTTATCAAGCTTCATTGCAATAGTCGGTCTTATGGATTTTCCAGCTTTCTAACTCTTTGCACCTTCGGATCTCTACGAATCAGCTAAGGATTTTTACCCTCTCTTTACATTTAGGGTTTTATATTTTCTTACTTATTTTTCTTGGGTAAATTTATGTGCTTAATTGTTTATTTATTGAATGTTATAATCGCAATCGAATAGTTCTTCTCCTCCTGGGCTAGTCATGCCTCATGTGAGTATTAATCTTATTTATGATGAAGCAACCATAACTCAACTTAATGCTCTCTATGAACAACACTATTCTCCCATATAATACTCAAAGGAAATTGTTAGCTAATGAATGTAACATTCCTACTACCTTTGACCATTAGCATTGTTTTATCCAACATGTTTTTCCGGTTGTACTCCATGTTATTCTATAAGCAATAGGCCTCCTCCACCTTCTTCTCTTTCTCAAAACTCTAGATGAGGTTATTATCAATTATTTTCTTGAACTTGATTGAAATGATATAGATAAAACACGCGATGAGAGTGTACATGTGCATGATGTTGTTTCTCATAATAGTCAGGATGATTCTATAGTTAAGATCTCATACTCGCATTTTTGAAAATGTTTCTAATGTGGCATTGCATTATAGTTCTCCTTCTCCTTCATTATATGTTGATGATATACTTAATGAAATCCTTGCATCTGAATCTTTGTCGATATCAATACACATAGTAGTAATGATTCTACTCCTTTGCATACTATTGAATGTGAATTTTCTACTCCGCCTTCATTGTTGTTGTAGTTTTCTCATTCGATTCAAATTAATGAGTTAACTACTAAAGAAAGTACACAACTCAAAACATGGAGGGTTTAAGGTACCTCGAATGCGATGTGATGGATACGGGTACAAATTAGATGATGGATCCTCATTACTACAAGATGATAAACTGCAACTCAAAGACACTAAAGAAAATTGATTAGATAAGATGTGTGGGGTTTCCCGATAAAGAGGATCCAAGAAGCGTTAACTTCCTTGGCGAATGAAAACCCTTATTTTTAAAGGAAAAGTGATATAAATGATGGATAATCTGATAGCATGCAGAAATTGAAGAAATATAGAATCTAAAAGTAATTGAGATATGATCTAGAAGCTGATATGATTGGAATAATAGTAAATTAAAGGTTAGCTAGTGCCGGGTCGACGGTGACTGGATCGGATGAAAGGAACTTGCAACAAACCTGTAAGCTCTTCTCGTGGTAGATCTAGATTTAAAATATGGGTCGGGTCAACGTTGATTGGGTGGGTCGATGCCATTAGGAATGGGTCGACACTAATTGGACTAGGTCGACGCCACGGTCGGACCGGATGTACGCCTACCGGATGCGGGTCTACGCCAACCGGGTCTACGTCTCGTCTGGATCTAGGTTGGGTAAGGTCGAGGATGGATGAATGAAAAAGGAAACTTGCAATCAACTATAGTGGAAAAGAAGATTTTTGGGAAAGCTCTGAGTGTTACTGAAGTTGATCTGAACCGGAAAAAGATTAGACACAAGTAATACAAAGATAATATGATTAAAAACTTAATAAAGCAACACAAAGATATCGATAAGTCTCATGAACGATGATCATGAGTGATGCAAGCACATTGAAATGATGTCTGGGAGATCTGTGATTGTTGCAGGAATGCTTAAGAAAGAGATAAAACTCACAGGTTTCAAGGGAATTCAGATGTTTACATGCATTTGAAGATCTTGGCAAAGGAAGGATTGGATTTTATAGGGTTGACAACAACTGGGTTGGGTTGCCGCCAATTGCGGGGAAAGTTTCCCAAATGGGCAAGCTTTTGTGTTTTTTATCAAGATTTTGTGTTTTGATGAGTGAAAAAGTTGCTTTAAAGAAAACAAGCAAGAAGGGATGTGATATGGATGAGTTGGGGATAAAGATAGGTTAGAAAAATCATAGAAAAGCATGGGGATATATATTTAGAATTAAATCATCCTAAATAGAAGGTTTGATTAGGGCATGTGGATGTGGATACCAATTAATTAAAGGGAATTAATTAATTAATGTGAATTAATAAAGATTAAATGATTAATTAATTAATGGGGATTAATTAATTAATGTTGATTGATGAGGATTGGATAATGATAGGATAAATGGGCGTTAAATTAAATAAGGGGGATGAATTAAAATAAATATGTGTTCGTGGGAGATTAAGGGTATAGATACCAAATTTAGGTGTCTACATTCATCTTCTACGAGAGGTTATCTCTAGTAACATGCACGATCCATCTCCTTCTATTACTCCTATCGACACTCCATGTTCTTCACCACTTATCACTTCTTCGACACACGAGATCTAGTGTGCCTTAGCATCGGCTTCTTCTACTTCTTCTCTTGACATCTCTATGATCAATCATAATGGTGAGCTTTAACCACTCAATACACCATTCACATATTCTACCATTCCTTCACATGACATCTTATCACTCATGTATGTTGTTGACAACTTACAATCTCGGTCCAATCTCTTACGCTTGAAATAAAATCATATTACGCTTCTATTGATAAAAATATTTACATGGCAACCTTATTCTGAAAAAGATTCACAATTCAGCATTCCCTAAGGATTTCATTATGCCTACATTTTCATGCTTTGAGGGTACAAGGAATCCATATTTGCATCTTAAACATTATCATCTAGCTATGGATCCCTACTTTAATGATTGGTTGTTACTCAAATATTTTCACCATAGTCTTACTCACGACGCTCTCCATGGTACACACATCTACCCTTTGGATCTATTAGTACCTATTGTGAGATGGAAGAGGCCTTCCTTCAACACTTTATACTTAACAATGGCCCTAGAGTCACATATGATCATTTACCTAGCTTGCATCAAGGCAAGACAAAGCCCATTATTGATTACATTTTACATTTCAATGCTTGCATGCATCAGTTAGTTTTCAGCCCATTGACTTAGAAAATCAATTCATCTTTTTTTGTGGCTTGATTCCTCCTTTAAAACAACACTTGCAATATGATACATGTGAATCATTCACACTCTTATGCTATAAGGTCATCGATTTAGAATAGGATCTCATTATTGCGCATTTCATAGATCCTCCTCCTCATTCTCCTACTTGTTGCATCATTTATCTCTTCTCCTCTTCCATCTATTGAGTGTCCTCCTATGTCTCCATCTCCTCCACCTTGCAAGAAAAATCAATCTATTTCATCACATAAGCATCCTCCATCTCCTCCACCGTGTCTATCTCCACCTAAGGCATCTCCATCCCCTCCATGGGAACCATTACACTTTTCTCATGACGTTATGCCTCATGATGTGTTGTGTGATTTTATTGATAAGTACATGATTCGCTTAACTTCTTCTAATTAACATAATCCACCTCATCACTTGTAATGAAAACATGATAGACCATATTGTAACTATCATCACATCAATGGCCATCGTGACAATGATTGGTGTTCCCTTCATGATCGATTACAACAATTAGAAGACAAGGGTGTCATTGCCTTTGGCTCTCGCTCTCGTGAGTGGTCTATGTCTCCAATTCCACACAAGTGTGCTTCTAGTTTAGTTCACTTATCTCCTACACCTTCTCCTCAGGTCATTATTCATCCATCCATCGCTCCACCATTTTATCCGGTGTGTTGTGCTCCTACTACACATTAGTTGCCTAAGCCATCAACATTTGCACTTCCCACCGCTATATCACCCATCATTGACACCATCTCATCGGCATTTAGTTTGGTTCATACACTCATGTTGCTTACATGCCACATGCTTCCACCACTCCACGCCTGCTTGGTCTTTGGTAGGTGATTTTCTCACCTTACCCCCGATGACGCACTCGTGTTCTCATGGTTCTTACATGACTATTGAGGGATCTATTACAATAAGAACCTCACCATATCTTCTTGCTACACATTATATTGATACATTTATCTAGCATATACTCTCATATCATTTCTCGATAACGCACTCTCATGCTTTGGTTCACACTTGACTGTTAAGGGCATCCTATACACATGAACCTCGCACACTACACACACTTGACATACTCAATCTCCTCACACCTCTATCAAAACAAAACATAATCCCAACACATACTTCTCATCACTCTACAATCATCGCACTTACGAAACATACTTCTAATCACCTTATAGTCAACACACTTGCATCATATTCTTCTTATCACATGTATTCAACACATAAACAACACATACCCTCCTCGCACCTTCAACACACTTGACACATTTAGTTCTTTCACAACATATCTCTCTTACATCACATGACACATTGCTCTTATACGCAACCAACACCACCCACAACATGCTTGAAACGCTCACCATCTACAACACACACATAGTGATTTTCACATATCTCCTCTACATCATGTATATCTCTAATATTACATGATACATCTATCTTGTGCACAATCAACACAATCATCTTATACAATCTATACATCCACAACACACTACATACTTGACACTTTCTCATGCGACATAACCTATTACAATTCATACACATTCACCATACATTATACGATCAACGTGTTCACAATCTATCTCGTTTTACGGACATTCAACAACATAGCACACTCTCGGAATATTCACAACATCGACACAATAGAAAAATTCACAACATACTACACAAACATAAATAATACAACACATTGCATATCTCTCACACAATCAACGTGACACACTACCCTCTCGACGCACTCTACTTCCATGGTCCATACTCATTCTGAGGTTCTACATCTCAAATGGACCTCACCACACTCACATAAGGGGGCATAAATAAATGAACCTCCTCTCATGCATATACATCTACCCGGGGGACATGTTGGCCCTATCATTAACTCTCGCATTCCATTTTGTCTCATTCACAACATATTATCATGGTTACAATTAGTCTTGCTTACACTTACTTGTTACATGCACATCTTATTACACATGCTAGATAGATGTCTTATATGTCATTATCTTTATCAAACACATATGTACATTCACTTGCCTTTCCAGTTGTGATTGCAGATTATACAGATATATTACACACAAGACAAATGCTTAGCGCAATACCTATTACTAGTCCCATAGAGGATCCCGAGGGCATCCACTTTCGTAAATTACAGGTGTTATTGTTTCATTTTTTTCATAACACACTACTTTATTGGATTATACATGCTTTGACATACTTTTTATCTTTCTAACATGCTAATGGGTGCTTCATGTGCAACATTTGTTTTGCAAGACTATTTTCTTTCATGGTTGTCTGTCACATTTTTGTCATTGTTTTCTTGTTGTTTGTGGGCTTTTCCCTTTGTCTTGTGTGCACGCTATCTTTTTTATGGATTTGTCGGCCTTGATTATATGATGATATCATGAGTAGTGTCCCATATATACAACCCAATTTTTGTAGTCTACATTGTCTTCTTGCGTGTTGTCTTCTTACGTCTTATATTACACATTTTTTTCTTGTTTGCTAGCTTATATTTTACATGCATGTTTTCATGTACTAACACTTGTCTCCTAGTCACTTGTTTTCATGTGCCTTTGTTTCTACCAAGCACATTCCCTTCCCCCTGTAGGGAATAGTTTCAACACAACGGTCGGTCCTCTTTTGGGCCGCATACTCCTTTAACGATGTCGTATGCACCCCAAACGGGGGCATCATTTGGGTGTATCAGTCACCCCATACAATGCCATATAGTCACATTTCAACACAAAACATTATTGATACAACACAGCCTTCGGTTTTAGGGCTTAAAATCAAGCTTGGATCCTTAGCACAACACAATCACCAGAGCCCTTCCTAGACACCTATAACTAGGGACAGTTACACAACATTTGGAAGTTCAACATAGTCTACAGAACTCCACACAACGGATTTTACAGGGCACACAGTCCTTAGCATTTTGGCATGCATGTATTACACACTTTCACATTGGATCGAATTGTTTGAATTTTACACACCATCTGTAGTGGTGTTCTACATTGTGGGAAGCGGTTAAAGGTTGGAGGATAACACCAGAATTTTCTCCCTACACTTCTTCCATATCATTGGTGTGAGATCACCCCAAAACTCACGATTGACACAACTGGCGTGAGATCACCCAAAAAAATTGGTCTTCTATAACATCTATAGGATCCTTTCTACACTCTTTTATCATCATGGATCAAGTGCACGTGTTTATTTTTCACATTTTTATATTTTACATACTTTCCTTACATATTTTTACACATTTCGATCATATACATGCGTATTTGAGTACTTGTTCATTCTTCTCTTTTGCAGGTCCATCTGTATGGGAAGCGGTAGTCACTTCACAACATCGACAACAATAACATCAATATCAACAATAGGAACATCACGACGTCTACAAATTTATTTCTGCCCTATTTTAATTTCCATCATCGCTTTTTACACTTTCTCCTCTTTAGCATCCATGCTTCACACTTTTATCACTCCATGTTTTGTCTTGTCCCTCGACACACTCTTTCTACATCAATCTACATGGTTATCAGGTACATATCTCTATCTACTTTATGTTACCGAGATTTCCGCTCACCAACATAAAGTGGGGGAAAATTTAGACACAAAATCATGCACTTTGGGTAATTATCTAGTCCTAATTACATACTACTATTCATATGATTCCTAAGTAAGAAAATTAATAATTAACCCATGTCTTTAGCCACCTTTCTTTTCTTTTTACTTGTCACTTTTGGTCTTACACCCTTACTTTCTCATAATTCCTTTTATACTTCAACATTTATCATCCTGGACACCAACGCCTTGGCCTGTAGCACGCCAACAACACCAGTGTGCCCTAATCCGCTCTGGGCACCACTGACCTCAGATACTTTGATCACATATTTTGGGTCCTTTCTAGCCATTAAGCATATTATCTTTTTGGTAGTCAAATTTTCCTGGTTTATTATAAAATTCAAGCAAAGGAATCATATAAATATAAAGTTATGTGATCGTAATAAGGAGCAAGCACTAAGAACTAGCTATCACCACCTAAAGTTGCATCCATCAAGCATCTAAGAGATCCATTGCATCCATCTAGCACCATCCAAGGGATGGTTATTCATATACACTTCATAGGAGGGAAGTTCATTCTATTCCATGCACACATATATTACATTTCTTTACATATATCTTACTTGTTTGTTATCAAGTGAGACGCATACAAGAGCCACCTAGAGCATGATCCTACATACACACATACGAACTACATTGGGTCCGAAATGTAATGCAACGTTTAGTCATAAGATCATCAATTTGATAGTTGAGGAAAGTCTGACCCCTCATTCTGCATCTTTCTTTTTAGGATTTGATGTCTATTTTAGGGTTTTCAGGTCATTATTTCATTGCAGATTTCCAGCGTAGTTCGGCAATCATTGTGCAACCTCATAACAACCAAAGGTGAACAACAACGAATACCTCACGACCACTCAAATGAGGTTTTCTGAGCATTTTAGCAGACACATGCACCTAAAAAATAGGCCTAGGGCGCCACGGATGCCCCTGTCCGTCTCCAGGTGCCCCAGTCTAGCATTTTCCTCCATCTCTACATGTGATGGAGCTTCATTGCAATAGTCAGTGCTATGTATTTTCCAGTTTTCTAGCTATGTGCACCTTCAAGATCTCTACGAATCAACTAAGGATTTTTACCCTCTCTTTGCACTTAGGGTTTTATACTTTCTTGCTTAGTTTGCTTGGGTTAATTTATGTACTTAATTATTTATTTATTTACTACTACAATAGCAATTAGATTAGGCACATAAATTCATATTTTAGCCTAATCAAGACCACATGGTGATAATCTCTTTGTGTTCTCGTCTTTAACCCATAATGACTATGTGAATAGTCGTAACCCATTCCCAGCGACAGGACCTTTAAGGAACCCACTCAAGAAATAGATGCATCATTGATCCTTATCTGGGAAAAGGAAATTATTAGTAACATCTATGAAAGATGAAAAGTGAAAAATTAGGTGTATTTAATATGTTGGTGTGCAATATTCGCAAGGATTACAAGAGAAGTCCAAGAGATTTCAAAGCAAGGTTAAGGTTTAGGTTTATGCAAGGTTGTAAAGGTAAGGACCGATAGATAAATAATGCAATAGAAAATAATATGCTACCCTATCCTAATCTATGCATGACCACATCCACAACATACAAATCTAAAATGAAAGTAAAGGAACAAGAGAGGTTAGAAATACTTACTTGCATGAAAGAACTTTTAGGGAATTAAATTCCTTTTAGGGTCCACATCACCTTATGAGAGAGAGTTGATGTGGGGGATCACAAATGAATCAGAAGAATAAATATGAAATCCCTCGATTGAATACTCTTGTAATGAAAGTACTTGTATAATTCAGATTATGAGCATAAAGAGAACACTAAAGAACAAAATATTACAGATAAATGATCTCAATATGCACATAAAATAGCTTCGCCACTTCGAGGGGTAGCCTCCAAACCATACAAGAAGACTCAAATGCTCAAATGATGATGAACTACTACCTACAATCCCCTATATATACTATTCATATGTTATGGCCATCACCAAGGCTGACCTACTAAGCCTGAGAAAGTTTAAATGATATGGTAAGCCACAAGTCGGCTACTCATATCCTAACACAAGCAATAGGTTAAGGGCATATATTTCCCTTCCCCTTCAAACCAACATTGTCCTCAATGTTCAATAATCTTGGATGTTGCTATAGAAAATTTTCATCCTCCCAGATCACATCTTCTATGCTCAGATTCTTCCACTTGATTAGATATTTCTTAATGTCTCTGGTTCTCACCTCTTAGTACATATTTGTAGAATCTTCTCTGGCTCGAAAATTATTCTTCCTTCCTCATCAAGTTCTGGTAGCTATTTATGGGTTGTAAATTTCTTTCCAATAACCTTCTTCATGAAGGAAACATGGAATACTGGGTGTATGCGTGAAGATTGAGGTAACTCTAGTTTATAAGCAACACTTCCAATTTTCTGTAGAACCTGATAAGGACCATAATATTTAGGAGAAATTTTGTTTCCTTTTTTGTTGCTTCAGGACATCTTCTTGTAAGGCTATAAACGTATAAAAACCCAGTCACCAATTTCAAAATTTCTTTCACTACGGTGTTGATCTGCTTGTTGTTTCATCTTGTTTTGTGCCAATGCCAAATTCTCCTTCAAACTAACCAAAACTTGTTGTTGATGTTGAATGTGTTCCTCAACATCTTTGACCTTAGTTTGCACCCTCAAGGAAGAAGTGATAGATGGTGGATGGTAACCATATAATGCTAAAAATGGGGTCATTTGAGAAGAGGTATGAAAATATGTGTTATACCACCATTCTACAAGTGGTAGCCATTTAACCCATCGTTCCTACTTATCTGATACAAAACAACATAGATACCCCTCTAAACATTTGTTGACCATTTCCATTTTCCCATCAGTTTGAGGATGGTAAGTGTTAGTGCAAATCTACAACACCCCCTAAATGACCTTCAGATATGTAGTCCAAAATTGGGTCATTTAGTGTGATTGCACAACATTGAGTTTTCTCCAAGGTGTGGGACCTTGCAAGGTGAGAAAACTCTCCAGAGAAATCTGGTTCTTACCCCTCTGTTTAGGTGTATGCATGAATTTTTGTAAAGGTTCAATGCTAAATCCTACTCTAGATTCTAAGGAGACAGAGTTAAAAGATGCAAAAGGAAACAAAACTAAGTAAAAATGGTGATACACCAAAGGAGTGATGGACCTCTGTTTTGCAAATAGACACAGATCATAAGAATGTAACACTAGAACATGCACAAATTACCAAAATGTAATGAAGGACTAGAAGGAAACAATAAACGTAAGAAAGGATTGAAAATTCATTCACAGAGCATGCTTTATCATTCCCAGTTTTTGATATGATGCATTACAATGGAAAGGAGGAAAAAAACATATTGTAGTTCCACTGAGAGGCCTGAAACTCCATGAATTCACATGCCAAGGGGAAGAGGGGAGTCTACAAGAACAAAAACGTCCAACCCTTTACAAATGAGCCAAAACTGGCTTTTAGAGATGAAGCATAACAAAGAAAAGGTAAAAAAATGCAGTAAATTGATTTGAGATCTCCAACCACCGACAAGATTCATTAAAAAAGCAAGGTCACCCTCACAAATCCATTTTTCGATGCATTTGACCATGCTGGAGAAGAAACGAGCGCCATACTTCATCAATTTTGGTGGTTGGGGGTTGGTTCTACATTTTTTCCTATGCCAAGGACATTTCTTCAATTTTCTCCCACAAATCTCCATCAAAAATCAAAATTGAGGTGTCCATCATGTAGATAATTTCAATACCTTTCCAATGACACCAAAATCATGAAAAACTGAGCTCTAGTTCGAAAGATATGGCCCTCTGAAGATTTAGGGAAAATAGGTGAAATTAGGGAAAAATTAGGGTTCGCGGGCCGAAATTTGAACTTTTCCCTCTTTTTCAAATTGGGAAAATTTCCCAAAAATTCTCCACACCCGCTCCTCTAATGACATGTGGCATCTTCTGGTTGATCCATGGGCCCAACCTTCCTTTTTTCTCCTTTTGCGAAATTGGGAAAATTTCCCAAAATCCTCCATCGGCCTCGCCACTCCGCTGCTGATGTGGACACGTGGTGCCTTCTGATGTGGCACGGAGGTGCGGCTCAAGTTTTTACCTTTGCACCTTCACCACTTTGGAAAAATTTCAAACTCCTCCCGACACCCCGACTCTCGCTGCTGATGTGGACACGTGTCGCCTTCTGATTGGTTGGGGAGGCACAACCTAATTTTTCCTCTGACACATTTTGACCAAAATCCAAAACTTGAAGTTCTCCCGCCGACGCCCGCCGCCTCCACCTTGACACATGGCATCATTTCATTTCCTTGCGGGCTTTCGGGCCGAAATTTTCCCTTTGAGTTCTTTAGCCAAAAGGCTAAGTGCCAAAAATTTTCCCGCGGGTCCGCCTTGGCAAATTTTCCCTCCAAACTCCACCGAGCCATAACTCAAAAAATACAAGGAGTTAGGAGGACTTATTTACCTTTCTAGAAAGGGGAAGAAAAATCCTATCTGATGAATCCATTTCCAGGAACTTTTGAGTGCTTTAAAGTTGCAAAAATCTGCCTACAACAAAAAGGAGGGAAGAATGAAGGCAAGTTAACCAAAACAAGCGTGGGCTTATTTTGGATAACAATAAGATGAACTGTAAGCTATCTGATTACCCAAACATGAAAATAATTATGTCCAAAAATTACTTGTGAAAATAGGATCACGATCACTTACAATTATCTTTAGGGTTCCATTTAGCCTTTGAACTGTCTCCAAAAAAATAGTTGTGACTGTACTGGCTACAAATGGATGTGACAGGGCACAAAAATGGGCATATTTTGTGATTCTATCCATAATCACCAAATTAAAATTCTTACCCTCTAAACAAGGCAATCCTATGATGAAATCCATAGAGACCTCCTCCCATCTCTGGCTAGGAATTGGTAATGGTTGTAATACACCTGGTGTCTTAATTGTTTAACCTTTGTTATGTTGGCACACTAAACACTATGATACAAAATTTTGTACATCCCCTTAATTCCTTCAAAAATAAATCTCTTTTTATTCTATGATATGTCTTCAAAAACCCAGAGTGTCCTCCAATAGGTGATGCATGTAGCTCTGCAAGAATCTTATGCTTCAACTCAGAATCTTTACACAAGAATAACTTGTCCTTGTACCATAGGGCATTACCTTTCCACTCAAATTTGTTAGATGTTATAGAGCCTTGCTTGATATTTTGTATTAGAGATTGTGTATCCTTTTCTGCTCCCATTCCAATCTTGCTTCATCCACCCAATTGGCCTTCAATATGGACATTGCACATAGTAAGGCATCTACGAGATGTATCCCTTCTGGATAGCACATCGGCTACTACATTTTATTTACCCTTTTTGTATATGATTTCAAAATCATAACCCAACATTTTTGTTACCCACTTTTTTGTTCCTCAGATGATAACCTTTGCTCCAAAAGTTATTTGAGACTATCATGATCAGTTTTTACCTTGAAGTGTCTACCCATTAGATAGGGCCTTCATTGTTTGACTGCATGAAGAATAGCCATCATTTCTTTCTCAAAGACAGGTTTGAGAAGATATTTTCCTTTGAATTGATGACTCTTAAATGTAATTGGTCTTCCTTCCTGCATTAGAACTACTCCCAATCCTAATCTTGAAGCGTCACATAAAACAATGAAGGTTTTTGAGAAGTTGGGAGTAGCCAAAACTGGGGTGGTACACATGGCTTCCTTCAACTGCTCAAAGGAGTTACTGGTTGCATATGTCCAATGGAAGGCATCCTTTTTTAGCAATGTAGTGAGTGGAGTTGTGATTCTACCATATCCCCTCACAAATCTTCTATAGTACCCTGTTAGTCCTAGGAACCCTCAGAGATTTTTGAGAGTTTTGGGCCTTGGCCATTCCACCATAGCTTTGATCTTCTGAGGATCAACTTTGAAACCTTCATGGGATACAATGTGACCCAAGTACTCTACCTCTTATACACCAAAAGAACATTTGGATGGATTTGCATAGAGCTTATGTTTCTCCAAAACTTCCAACACTTTATTTACATGTTGCAAGTGTTCTTCCCATGTCTTACTATAAATCAATATGTCATCAAAGAAAACTAATACAAATTTCCTTTAAAATGGCCTAAAAACAGTGTTCATCAAGCTTTGAAATGTTGAGGGAGCATTTGTAAGACCAAAAGGCATTACCAAAAACTCATAATGGCCCTCATGAGTCTTGAAAGTTGTTTTATGAACATCTTCCTCTCTTATTCTAATTTGATGGTACCCCAAACGAAGATCTAATTTTGTGAAATAAATAACACCATGCAATTCATCAAGTAAATCATCAATTACTAGAATAGGAAACTTATATTTGATGGTGTACTTATTGAGTTCTCGGTAATCTGGACACATCCTCCACGTTTCATCCTTCTTACGTACCATGACCATTGGTGAAGAATATGTGCTCTGGCTATGCCTGATGATATTTACCTTCAACATTTCCTGCACCATTTTCTTGATCTCACTTTTTCTAGGGAATATGGGTATCTCGTATGGTCGATGTTAGGTGGTTGGCTCCTGGAATCAACCAAATGGCATGATCATGATCCTTAACAAGTGGTAGTCCCTTTATAATTGCATCAAAACATACGAGTGAGCATCAACAATCGTCTGAAGATCGGGTGGCATTGAAGACTCTGTATTTTTTACCTCTATGGAAAATAAATTTGCTACAAATCCATCTACTCCTTTTTTAAGAACCTTCTGCATCTGGTGAGAGCTAATAATCTGTGGAGACTTAGTTACCATCCCTTTCAATTGTATTTTCCTTCCTTCTGAATGAAATCACATGAACAATTCTTGGAAATTTATTTCTATAGTACCCAAGGTTGTGAGCCATTACACACCCAAAACAAGATCTACCCCTCCTATAGAAATAGTAAACATAGGCGAGTCTAACTCCGTATTCTCCCATGGAAAGTTTGATACTATGGCACTTTCCTATGCGCAGTTCATTGTCCCACCATCCACATTCATAACTTGTATTTACGGAGCAAGGTAAACAAAACAATTAAGGTGGGCAACTAACTTACTATTTATGAAGTTATGAGTACTCCTTGAGTCAATCAACTCGTCACCTTCTATTTTTGAGATAACCAATAACCTTGAGTGTTTGAGGAGTACTAATACCTGACAACACATGACAAGTAATTGTAGGTTGGTGATCCTATACTTCATCTTCTATTGGTTCCTCACTTTCCTATAATTTGATATTCCTCTCCATCCTCATTTCCTCCTTCAATATAGAATAACTTCTTCTTAGCACATTTGTGACCTAGTCCATATTTTTGTCGCAGTTAAAACATAATCCTTTTGCTCTTTTTTCTTAAATTTGTTGAGGAGTCACTAATTGGCCGAGTGAATGATGGGGAAGGGGTACTACCTAGTGTTAGTGAAAGGATGCCTCCTACTGCAAAGATATTTTTCCACTGCTCTACGTGCCATGATAATAGAATCAGAAAGCTTGAGTGGATTAAACATACGTACCTCATGCTCAATGTGGTCCTTAAGACCCCCAAGAAACAAGTCATTCGGGTTCTCTTCTGTAATATTATCCACCCTTAAGGATAGGTTCTGGAATTGATGCAAATAATCTTTGACTAATCTTATTTGTCTTAAATTTTCCAATTGACTAAATTAGTTATCTAAAACACTGGAACTATAGTGCAATTGTAACTCCTCAGTAAAAACGTCCAAGTGACACTGAGACCACTCTTCTACCTCTGAGCACATAACCATTGATACCAAATGAATTGCTCTGGTTCAAGATACAAGGATGCCAAGGTCACCTTTTTTCCTGCTGGGGTTTGATTTAACTACAAGAAGTTCTCCATCTGATTTATCCAATTCAGTGGATCTTTCCCATCAAATTTGCACATCTCCACTTTCAACATCATGTTTCGTGGTTGCGAATAAGTTGGATTCTGATTGGGCTAGAAAAGTGATCCAACATGGTTATTTTTCCCATTATTTTGAACTGAAGATCCTCCTTGGTTGAGTTGGGACTGATTTGGGACATATTGTTTACCCTTTATATGTTGCATGATATCATCCAACCGCTGATTGATTTGGTTTGTCTCCTTTACATGCCATCTCAGATTGTACATTTCGTAGTTCATACTCGAGTTGGCTCACCTTATGATCAACTGAGGTAAACCCTAGTGCTAAGGAATCTGTATTTACCCCTTCTAACTCTAACTCTTCTATCACTACCCCATCTTTATCTGGGGTTTTACCCGGAGTGACCGAATTCTTTTTAGCTCTTGTGGAAGGCTCCCATGATGTCAAACCCTAGGGTTTAGGGTTTTGATACAAATTTGGCCAATAGGGAAAAAAATAAAGAAAATACTACTAATATTTTTTTGAGGGCTTTCCGAAAATGTAAAGAACTTGGAAAAATTCCACAAATTTCAACATAGGGAGTGATTTTATGAAAAACCCTAAATTTGTAATAACTTTTGCAAAATAAATCAAAAATTCTGAAATTTTCAAGGAATATTACTTGGAATTATTCACAACTCTGGTAAAAAATCCGACAAATTCTCTCTAGTTCGCAAGATATATTGAAACAAAAAATTAGGGTTTTTGCCCTAATTTTGGCCCGGATTGCAGCTCTGATACCACTTGTAATGAAATTACTTGTATAATTTAGATTATGAGCATAAATAGAACACCAAATAACACAATATTTCAAATAAATGATCTCAATATGTAATAAAAATAGCTTTGCCACTTCAAGGGGGCAACCTCCAAACCATACAATAAGACTCAAATGCTCAAATGATGATGAACTACTACCTACAATCCCCTATATATATTATTCATATGTTATGGCCATCACCAAGGCTGACCTAATAAGCATGAGAAATTTTAAATGATATAGTAAAATGATATGGTAAGCCACAAGTCGACTACTCATATCCTAATACAAACAATTGGTTAAGGGCGTAACAACTCTTATGAATCCACAAATTTGGTAGACCATGTCAAGTGCAACGCTTATGTACGCAGATCTTAAGCACCCAATATTATAAGTTTGAAATCTAAAGAAGACAAACAAGACCAACTTCAAGACCTTCTAGGCTTTTAGATTAGGTTTAGTGAGCATTAGAAGATTGAATGTAGGGTGGATGAGATGTGGAAAGGACGCTCAACAACCTATTATAAATAGCTTAATGAATGCATTAATGTCTTGTTCTAGTCAACGGTATCAACCGTGGGTCAATGGCACCAACTGTGAAAACCCACTAACTCGATGGTATCAACCATAGTCAATGTTATTAGCAAGGAAATCTTCTCAACAAATGGCATCAACCATGTTTGATGTCATTTGGGAGAAAATTTGCCACGAGAAAGCTATGGAGGCATGTCAAACCGATAGGAACGGACTGAGGAGTGTCAAGGAGATGATGAAGGTATGATTGTGTTAAAAATAGGTGTAAGAGTGAACATAAGAGGATGATAAGACAATATCACAGGAGACTACAAAATATGATCAGTAAAGGGTATGGAAACATGTGAAATATATGATATAATCAAACTACACATCAAATATCTCTCATAAGAACCGCAATTGACTAGCCCAATACAACCCGAAGGATGAAAGTAACATTTTTGGTTACTCCTTGCTCTCGGTAGTATCCCTAATGACACTACTTTGGGGAAGCTAATGCGTCAATGGTTCCCGTGAAGAACAAATGTTAGTAAAGTGAAAATTTATGTGTGTATACACATATAACACATCTAAATCCACATTTACAGTGTTATCTAGTGTTCACAACCTAATTCATGGTTCAATTATAAAATTCAACATAGTTAAGTCTTGAAATGGTTTAATTAATAATTTTACTTTATATTTGTTTTAAGTTGACTATACTAATTTCTTGGTTGACCTCTCTCTTCTTTCATTGTATTAAAAATCTATTATTTAAGGAGCAACAACTCTCTTCTTCTTTCAAAGCCTTGACTTCAATCTTCTTTCCTTAAAAATGGTTCCATGTGTCTGAAAAAACTTATTAACAAAGACACGTCCAACGCATATGAATCTAAGAGATTATTATGTTGATGGTGTTTTACTGACTCCAACGAGTTAAACATAATACAATGAAGTGTTCACTTTTATCCTCGACCTTAAATTTGATGTGTAATTAACCATCTCTTAGAGGTTTTTTCTTTTTCTTGGAGATTTCAATCAAAAAATTATAATATCATCCATATATTGTGGATTTTGGAGCTCTTTTTAATTTCCCGAGAGTTTTTCGAGCCCGAAATAGTCAGAGGTAGATGTATGTTTCATTTGCCAATTAGTGGGAAATTGGTGGAGAAGGTAATGGAGTTATTAGTCAATGTGGTTTATAAAAATACTTGACAAGAATCTTGTGATTGATATCTCTTGGCATATTTCAAATAGATTTATTTAAGATGTATATACTAGTATCTAAGATGCGTAGGGGGTGATATGGTGTTGAAATTCATGTGGATAAATAATTAATGACAACCTTAAATTTGATCAACGCGTGGTCATTTAAACCTTAAATTTGACATCCATTTGATTGCAATCTATAAAAATTTGCTTTAAGAAGCCAATTAAAAATCATAATCTCTTAAAATTACATTGAAATTTGGAGTCTTTTTTTCAACATATTGATCCAACTAAATTGATACCACTTACCATTAGTCATTAGAAAAGTAATAAATTGTTAATCAACTTACTATACATAAAATCTAAAATAAAAACTCGAGACATTGACATCTATCAATATATATTAAATAAATATATTTGAAATATCTATCTCTTAGGCTATATTAGTGGAGAAAAGTTTGCCTCTCAAAAGAGGCCTCATACCGAAAAAGGGAATACAATGACATGGTGAAATTATCTTTCATTTGTCCTTGCATGATATGTACATCATGATATGGTCTTTTTCTTGTTGTATGTGATATGATTTTCTAGACTAGGATGCATACTTTCAATATTGGTTCAAAGAAAACCTAGATGTCACAAGCATCAATGGCGTTTTTGATGCTTTAATATTATGGAGAGTTCTCGGTATAAAATTTCCAAATTATTGGCGATCATCTTAAATTTCCTCATCATATGTTTTATTGATTGTATGATGTAAAATTACCATTACTTCATTATTCCTTGAAGTAGAATCTCTCACTAATTCGTCCTTTTATTGTATTATTAGCATTATATTAGTGGAGAAAACTCTCACTCTCAAAAGAGGCCTCAAGCCAAAAAAGGAATAAAATGTTTTGTGTCGGAATTAAAAAGTCGTGCAGAATAAATCAAATTTTAGCTTTTTATACACTTCATTTTAAAGTATTCTTTTTCCTTTTAAATTGAATTGTAGCTATAAGGGTGCAAATTCTTAAAGAGTGTCCTAACAACAACAGGGAAATAAAAATTATGTGATGGAGAAGTTTAGGACTGCCATGTGGACAGAACAAATGGGTCGTAAGAAAGCCCAATATATCAAAGAATTCAACCCCACTTGGGAGCATGATGAAAAAGCTTATCTAGGGGCAGTTATCAAAGGTAAGGCAAGGATTTTAGTGGCTCAGTTGAGGACCGGATCACATCATCTTCGTTGTGAAACCGGTAGATGGACTATTCCCAAAGAGGATTGGGAAAGGAGAATTTGTCTTTTTGCAAAGAAAGGGGTTGTTGAAACGGAATGACATTTCATTATGGAGTGTTCAACATATGATGATATCTGTATCTAGTATGAAAGCGAATTAAAAGTGGACAACTTAAATGAGTTATTTGCAAAAACAAAACTTCAAAAGATCGTTGGTTTAGTGCTCAAGATTCACAATAGAAGAGTTGATATGGCAAAGAGTCTGAAAACTGCTTAATGTATCAGTTTCATTTGGTCCCATAGACTCTTCAGTCTCGTGGACGTCATTAAAATATTTCATTTCATTTCAAAGACCTTTGATCTCATAATCCCCATAGCTTTTAAAGTCTCCACTTAATTTTTAGATTCTTAAGTGACCAATCAACCCCTCTCAATAAAGTGACCATTGTGGTAGTCCTACTTTCATGAACACAAATGGTAAAGGTCAAAAAAAAATTATTATAAATATCTTTAAAATAATCAAATAATTTAGTTTAGGAATTATAAAAAAACAAAACCCATAAAATATCATAATTGTTCCTTTTTTCCCACAAACACAATTGGTGTATATGAATAAGAATTGGACCCAATCCCCACTCTTTTGTCTTTAGCTTGGGTGATGTTGTCTCCTGGCAGTAAAGTGAGACAAACATGCTTGGTATTGTGGGCTTGATGCATCTTGGAATTGCTTCTACAACTCTAAAAATCCTCATTGAGTCAAAAAAAATAATCTTGCCTTGGTTGGTTGGTGTGGTTCTCAATAATCTATTATGATCCTTATGCTAATAGGGTTGAAATCGTACTAGAAGTGTCTTGTCACTAACATAATGGTCAATTGGTTGCAGGATACATATGTTTATTGTGTTGATACCCGTGTTGAATATGCCTCTTCAATGCATCTTAGAGTTCCTTCGCCGACTTTGCAAACCTTATATGCCTTACTACTCAGGTCAAACATACTTCTTCCATGCATCTTGAAATCATGACAACTCTATAAACCTCATATTTTTACTTTCAAGTAACATTACACCTCCTTTTAGTACAAGTGCTAGTTGTATCAAAAACCAACATTAAAACTATAAATATAATATATATATAATATATATATATATATAGAGTATTTTGGGTAACTAATAATCTTGTAAAAATAGACATATATATTTCAACCATTCATATCCCAGATATGGTAAGATGTGTGGTTGCTTAGATCCATGGTATCATGTGCAATAAATTAACTAATGTAGCATAAATTAAGAAAGTGATTACGGAAGGGCGACTTTTTCACTATGAACAAACAATCCCATCAAATGCTTTTTTGAAAGGGACATACCTAGGTAGGTAGTCCTAGTGAAGAAGGAAAGGATCGCTTGTCAACGATAAACGTTTTTTTATTTAAAAGGCGCAAACTCCGACTCCCGAGAATCACGCTGACGAGAGGATCTGTACTGATATGTCCTTGTCTCCATGAATAGTGTAAAGTGTGGAAGATGCTTTGTTTCCAGTGACTATCTGGAATAATTTAATGCATTATTTAAGTTAGACAGGTTAGAATAATTCAACCATTAAACATTTTTATATTAATACAACTTTTTATAAACGGCACGCATGGGAGCTTTGGCTTTAAAATGTTTGTTGACTAGAAACATCACTTATAGGTGGTTTCGGAGGAATAAATTTATTAGTGCAAATTAATAAAACACAAAATAAATATTGATTATAATTATGTTTTAATTCAGAAAACAAATAATTCAAATATAATACTATATTAGAACTTAATCCAAAACGAGGTATAATGTTATGTTGATAGTTAAATATGAAGGTTTGTAAAGTCGTTGACGGTTGAAGCGATTTCAAGATGCTTTGCAAAGATATGTTTGAAATTGGTAGTAAGACACGGAAGGTTTGTAGAGTCATTGAAGCGATTCAAGATGCACTAAAGAGGTATATCTGACCTCGGTAGCAAGGCAACAAATATATATATCCCACAACCAATTGACCATTATGTTAGTGAGAGGCCCACCTTTACTCCAACTTCGCCCCTATTGGCACAAGGGTTGTAATATATTACTACGGACCATGGACCTAACCTATGCAAGATTGATTTTTTGATCGAATGTGGATTTTTAGATTCGTAGAAGCAATTCCAAGGTGCACCAAGCTCGTAGCATAAGCATGTCCGTCGACGCTACTTGCCTCGCCGAGCTAAATACAGAGGTTAGGATGCCATCATTATTCGCATATTGTATTAGTGAGAGGGACACCTCCATTACAACATCACCCCTACTGACATAAGCATCATAATAAACTATGACCATGTTTAAATCTTCATGACACCATTTGTCACTTGTCAATAAGAAACTTACAAAGAAAGCTATAAAATTATTAATTATTTATAGTTAAAAACACATAAACACGTGTAAACGAATGCCGATGTTAAACATGGCCGGAGTCATGACCATAAAGTCTCCTCGCCTTGGACATAGCGAACGAACAATCTAAAAAGTCATGAAAGTTAATATGGCAAGGGCATTAATAAATTTCCCACCAATAAGATACATCCTTGAGAAAAGTTGTTCCCACCTATTACGAAGAGACAAGCATGTGTAATTTACGGCATATATCATACCTCATACCTCTTAGATGTTTGCCCCCACCAAATGGCAAATTGGTTCAGAAATTGCAAAACCAAATTATGTAGTTGTTTGCCTTTGCATGTTGGTAAATTAGGTAGATAATTTGGTGCAATCCAATATAAAGCTTTATTTACACATATATTGAAATTTTAATTTGCAATCTTAGGAGAATCGAAGATATTGTTATGCATTAGTTGTGACAAGTACCCTTGGAAATATCGAAATAGTATATCCGAGTGCTCCAATTAAATTATGGTTAGACCTAAATGTGATTGAAGGGATCATTTGCATTTTATGGCTTGTGTGACAACTCTAAAATGTTTTTCTATTGTTCTAAATATTCCCACATCTTTGACAAGAATAACAAGAAGCCACCATGTATAGTTGAAGTTTTAGTTGAGGTTACCGTATTCTAAGTGTCGATTGTTTAATGGGTAGACATATACTATTATTTATTAAAACCCTTCGATCCAAAAGATGGTTATTAAAAACAAGTTCAAGTTGTCGTTCACATGGGTGATAAAATAACGAGAATCATGTGTTTGTCATTTACGCTAAAATTATTGTATATCATTATCAAATTATGGTGCGAGACCATTCAAGGAATCGAGAGGGACTTTTTCTCACGTTATATAGCCTATCACCTAATTATCGCTCAAATATCTTATATCTCCCAAAATTTGAGCTATTATTCAAATCTTAAAACATAAAACACTTTTACAAATACATATACAACACCATAAATACACTTCAAGATTTTGTCATCTAATTCTTCAAATTTTTTTACATTCATGACAAATGCTATATTTTCTTATAATTAATTTTCTTGGCTTTTATTCAAATTTCACAATGAAACATATATAAAGGATTACATAGCTTAATCACATCCCATTATGAGGTAATGTGATGTGTGTTCCATTCAATTAGGATAGATAGAAGTTATTTTCACCCCATAAGAGAAATTTTTGAAAGGAACTCTCCATAAGGAATCAAACTTAGCGTCTATCCCTTTTGGTTCTCTTCTTTTGTCCCATAGGACAACCATATCCCCTACTTGAAAATATCACTGTCAAGCCTTCTTATCAAATATTTTCTTCACTTTGCTTTGATGCTCCGTGATCTTTTCAACCATTTTCATCTTTTTTCTTGAATTTAGTCGGGCACATAATCATTTTCTCAATATACATTTCAAAAGCGTAATATTATATTGCTTTAGCCAACTTTAAAGTTGGTGAATCTAAAGAGATGGGAATCTCAACATTAATGCCATATAGGATTTAAAAAGGAGGCCTACCAATATCCCTTTTATGGGCTATGTGGTTTGCCCATAGTGCATCATATAATGCTCGTGTCTTGTCATTTCCTTCTCATCTATGAACATCCCGACTAAAGATACCAAGTTCTTGTTGTTCAATTCAACTCGACAATTTCCTTATGGGTAATAGTAAGAGGAATGAGCTAGTGTGATCCCATATCCATTACAACATTCAATGAGCTCATAGGATGAAAAATTCAAAGCATTTTCTGCCAATATTTTTGAGGCACACCACACCCTATTATAATATTCTTTGTAATGAAGTTGCAAATAACTTCATAAGTAACATGCTTAATAGGAATGGATTATATCCATTTGGTGAAATAGTCGATTATATTCAAAACATAATTATGCCCGAAACTTGACAAGGGATTCAATATACCAATAAAATCAATTCCCCATTGTTGAAAAGGTTCTTCGATCACAACTAACCTAAGAGGGAGTGATTCCAATTTAGGCGAACCAATAAATTATTGGCAAACATCACACTTTTCTACCGAGGTGGATGCATCTTGGAACAAGGTAGAGTGTCTACACCTTTTAAATACCTTCCCGAGATGGAGTAGATGGTCTTTTGCATCCTTAGAGAATACTTTAATATCGTTCGGTATACAAGGACAATGTTGTTGATCAGTCCCTTGAATTCCATATCCATGGCTCTTTGGAAGTTTGCTTTTGTATTAGATAAACCAAATGGCATTTTCCTATAGGCATAGATTCCCCATTTAGTAGTAAAAGTTGTCTTGTATTGATCTTATTCTTTCATCATGATCTGATTATACGCTAAGTAACCATCTAGAAGAGAACTTTTCTAACCTCGACCACCATTTGCAAGATTTGTTCTATCAAGGCAAGTGGGTAAAGGTCCTTCAAAGATGCCTTGTTCAAATCCTTGAAATTGACACGCAATTTGATGTCTAAATTCCTTTTCCACACTGGAATTCTATTAACAACCCAAGATGAATGCTTAATGGGAAAAATGATGCTCACCTCAATTAACTTATTCAATTCCTTCTTCATCATGGGATCAATATGTGGATTAAAAGTATTTTTTTATCTGATAAGATTGGTAGTTGAATCTAAATCAATGGTGTGTTGAGCTAAACTAGGATCAAAACCTCTAAGGTCTTCATAGCTCCATGCAAAATATCAGCAAATTCTTGGCAAAGTTCTACAAAAGCATATTTTTCTTATGGAGTGCATACCTTACCAATTTTAAGCAATTTTTCATCACCAACTAAGATGGGTTCTGAATCTTCACCCTTGACTATTATGTTTGCCTTTTATTTTCTAAATTGGTTGTTAGGGTTGAAAATGGATTCCAAGGACAATAGGCCTTTGGGCAGTTTATTTGATCTAAGTTGGAAAAATTGATCTCCATATTACACGCTCCAACTTATCCTAATTTCGTGAAGAAAACTCGCCTCTTTTATGAATCAAATTGACAATCTCTTGATCATTCTCAAACACTTTCCAATTAGTGTTATTTTCTAGCATAGCGGGCCTCACTACTACCTTGATATGTGGTTACATTTTGTTTCTCTTGATATCCTCAACAACATCAAATCTTGATCCAATTGCAGCCAGTTTGTCAACAACTTCATTACTTTTCCTTGGAATGACATGGATATTAAAAGCTTCAAAATCTTCCAAAATATCCCATACTTTGTGTTTGTAATCCCTCGCAAGTCATTTTTGGCTGCATTTGATCCTCTGATTTGATTCACTATCCCTAAAGGTCTACAATTTCTTAATGTTCTTCTTCCTTTCCCATTACAAGCCATGGATGAGAGACTCATATTCGGTTGTGTTGTTGGAGCAGCTAAAATGAAATATGAAAGAGGAATATTATTTCATACCCACAGGAGACATAAGGAATACACCTCCCATGTTCGCCGTCTACTTCTTGATCCATCAAAAACATTTTCCAAATGTCATCTTCCTCTGGATCATTTGATTTCACAATACCAGGGAGAGGCGAATTCTCCTCATGTAAATAATAAATACCAAGACCAGTTTCCTCCACTGCTGATATGGATCAAAACCATGATATTCATTCCTTACTCATCAATTAACAAATCTAGAATACCTTCGATTTGAATATCTTCTTCTTGGGTACTTGGGTGATCTTCTTGATAAAAAATTATGCAATTTGCATTGATGGGGGTAGGCACATAAGGCTCTATGTGATATGTAACAATTGGTTCAAGATTGATGGTAACCTTACTACCATATCTGCTCTCGAAAATCATATGAGACCAATCAACCAATAAGTATCCTCCAATTTTGGTAGCGAAGTCTCTGGACACACATAAAGCATAGAGTGGAGGTAGATCAATTACGAAGATATCTTGGGGAATAGAAAAGTTGGGGCATGCATATAATATAAGGATTAAACCTTTGACGACCCCAACCATCCCCACTATTGTCCCATCTAACTGCACGAATCCCTTAGAAAGAGACTCATAATTTAGGCCTAGCTAGTCTATAATTTGTTTGGGCATGACAAAACTACTTTCTTTAGAATCAATCATACAATTATGAAATAAATGATTTCTGATGATCAAGGATACATAGAAGGGAGGAGGTTTCACATCCTTACTTGGATGTTCATCCTTTTGCTGAGGTGCATTAGTAAACATGACCTTGATTGGTTCTTTGGGTGATTCATCTGTCAAAGATAGATTAGACATGGGCACTTGCAAATGGTCCCTTTATCCTAGAATAGCCAATGATTCCCACATTGATATATTCATGTTGGTCTTCTTCATTTGTTCAAGGATGTTGAAAGGAGTGGGATTATCCTTATGTTGCACCTTACTTGCAACAACCTTTTCTTGTATTTGAGATGATGTGGAAGGACCCTTGGGTTGGTTTTGCACATTTAGAGCTACATTCAAATTGTCACTTTCTTGGAGTGTCAGAGAGGGTTGGGAAGGACCTACATTAGTTGGTTTTCCCTATTCCATATCTCTTCTCTTATATCTAGTGTTAACGGTGATGACTTGTGGAGGGATCTGATTTATTCCAAAAAAATAATCCATTTTCCAGTTTACAAGTGAAACATCACTTGGAGGCGTCTCTTGAATAATCCTCTATTGTTGACGTTCTTCTATGGGTGCATCTTAAGGAACATATGGATTTTATACCATCGGGCTTGGTTTAAAATGTCGTTAGGGCACGTTGCTTGGCTATGTGGAAGATGACAAGGGAAACACCATTCATAATCTTGCACAAGGTTATTTTCAATGGTAACCAAGGATTTGTATGAGCTAGATCCACTTGGATTATATGGTTGAAATGGTCGTGCAAGGAAAATCGCTTTGAACCGGGAGTTTGCTTGGTGTGGAATTTTATTTCTCTAATAAGGGGACTTGTTAGGTTGGAATGAAGGCTAGTAAGGTCTGAAACTTTGAGCTTATTGCTTCTTAATAGATACCAAATCATTCCCAAAATTTTGTAATTGTTTCATTACCTCTTGCAACTCAGTTGAGGTACTTGAGGAAGTAGATGCTTGACTAGAACTTTGGTTTCTTGGAGATGGGATGAGAGCTAATTCAAGAGCTTGATGGGGAATGGATGTCTCTATTTCTAGGAATATGGGCATTGGGGGTCTAGGAGCAAGTTTCCCAACTTGAATGAGATTGTTTTCTACTCTAATAGAAATAACATAGGCATCTAGTAAGGTTCTACCTCCCATAGATTGAATCATGATGTGTATATAACAATTTAAAGCTCACAAGTAATATAGGAAATCATACTTGGATATAGTCCTTACCATTTATGGGATTCTATCCCAAGTCTTCTAAAATCTGATGTTGAAATCATTCATTAGCTCATTAGGGTATCTCTTTGTTGTTGTCAGTTGTTCCACCAATGATAGATGATCTGACTTATCTTCAAAATGGTCACAAAGAGCCTGTCCCAATTCATCCCAATTCATAATGGAATTAATTGCCAACCCCTTGTACCATTGCATAGATTTTCCTTTGAAAGAATCGGATAACAACCTAATTGCAACATTGTCTTGAGTGACATGGTAAACTGAATATATGTTTGAAATTTTTTTAATATGCTTAATGGGAGTTGTAGTGTTTTCTCCAATGAAGAAAGGAACACTCTTCAAAGCTGTAGCCAAGATGTCATCATATTGAGGTAAAAGTAAAGGACTTCCTCCATTGAACATAACAAAGGCCTAATTTATCTGATGAGCCATGAATATAATGGGCCTTAAAACCCTAGAAAAGAGCATGATGTCCCTCCAGGGAGGAGGAGTAGAGAGGACTTTGTTTGGTGGTGATGGTGATCTATGAATTGACTCTGCCTCTTCTTCTTCTTCTCGGTGACAATTGTAAGTAGTCAAAGGGATCTCTATATGTTATCCTTTGTCTTGTTTGTATTCTTATCATGAAACGATGCACTAATACTACCAAAACCAGTAGATATATATATGGGATTCACCAAATGTATTCAGCAAAGCCTCCAAAGGCTAAAAATTTACCAAGAACACATCAAACTTGGGAAATGGAGAGCGTAACTTATAAAGGGGTCCCACTCGGCGTGCCATAAATCCGTATCGCCAAAAACAAGACCCTCTGATTTTTCATAAATGGATGAATGAACAATTAGTGTTTTTGGGTAACATGGGACTATCTCTCAAGTTGTGGGACTTGCTACTTGAGATAGACCTCCAGATAAGGTCGGTTCCTCTACATATCCCTAATGTTAAACTACTACTATAGCTGGAAATGCAACTATTTAATCCTACTCTAACAATCCAAGGGACCAAGGGAAGAGAGAGATGCATAAAAATGGAGATCCTAAGCTAAAGAGAGGTGATAACACCAAAAATAAGGGGAAAAACACTCTTAAATGAGGGGAAATGGGAGAAAATGAAGGAGGAGAGGGAAGATATGAGAGCCACAGTCTAGAGAAGCATTCAAACTTCCATTCTCACACAATGCACAATAGAAATAAACCTTGTAAAATGAGAAGACATACACAACATACACTGTAAATGCATGAAAAGGAAAGAACATGTAATATAACACAAGCTAGGGAAGATAATAGCCACAAAACATGAATTATATTACCTTAAAAAGTTGCACAAATAATTACAATGAAGAAAGAAGGCATAAACACATTGCAAAATCCAAATATGAGGTCTCAGTAACTCAAGAACACATGTGTAACAATTTGAAATTATGCCCTTACATTCGAGAGGGTCCAACCTTTACAAATGGGCATCATTTTACAATATATAGAGAAAATGAGAAAGAGAGAGGGGGAAAGAGAGGGAAATTTTAATTCCTACCTTAAACCACCAACAACATGCATTGAATGTATGAAAATAATCATGGACACCCTACCAAGACCATTCCCCATGTCGCATTGCTTGTAGGAGAAGGGATGGGGACCATACGTCATCAAACTTGGTGGTTGAGCTACATGGAACTACTCTTTCAATGTTGGGATTGTTTTCCCCTTTTCTACCCACCTAACCTCACCAATTTATGGATTTCTTGTTTACATATTGCATCTCATGATTAGAACTTTCCAACGAGTCCAATTTTGTGAAATTTGGAGTTGTAGGATGAAAGTAATGGCCATCTCAAGCTTTGAAGCCCTGGAAGAACGTGAAGGATATCCTGTGGGCTATAACAAACCACTTTAATCTTTTTGTGCACCGAGGCTAGTAATTTGACCGGTTGGGGTACTAAAGGAAGGAGGGAATAGTGATTGGTGTGCTATGTAGGCCCAAGTTTTCCATAGGTTTGTGTGTGGGTCGAGAATCAAGGTTGGGTTGAACTGTGGAACAATTTCACTTATTTCGGTAAGGCCTACCTTAATCATTTTTATTGCCACGTATATCAATGTCGGGAACCGATTGAACATTCCATTCATTCCCATAATGTCTCGCCTCACTTGTCTTTTCCACGATGAAGTGCCCCCTCGATCCATTCGACATGATTGGTAAAATGGGGAACAAGAGGAACAAAGGAACATTTCCTCCTATTCCACCAAAGGTTGATTTGGACGATCCTGTCCTAAATTTACCCAATTTTCCTTATTTTTGGATAATTATGGGAAAGAGGGGCCTAACAAGGTAATGATAAGGTGTCCTCAACACTTTGGGTTTTCCTTGTTTTTGATTAGTTTTCTCTTGCCCAAGCTCAAAAAAAAAATGCAAGTTATTAAAATTACTCGGGGTATTTTAGATAACAATTTAACAACTCAACGAGGTAATATGTTTGTTAGATGAAGAGATAATTGGCTTAGAAGAATCCATTGGGCACAAAGCCATCTTGATAAGAATTGGAAATTGATCTAAAGATTGAATAACTCACCTCTCGCACCTTGACGAGCAATCGCTTGCTTTGAACATATTGTTTTCATTGTGAAAGTTGACGAAGTCATTTTGTCAACAACTTTGGTCCAAATTTCATTCTTGGTAAGTAGTTTTGGCTTATCCATGTGATATTTATCCTTTGAAGGCTTAGGTCTAGCTATGAGAGGACGATCCTTGATTTGATGGTCTAGAGATTGACACATGAAGAAGGTGTTGGACATGTAGATATAGATGATATTTTGAGAGAAGCATTAATAACCCACTTGAATGTCCAAAGACTCTTTCAACCTGTTTTTCCCACTCGAATGCCCAAAGACTCTTTCAACTATTTTTTCAAGTCTACTTTGATACATACACATTTATTAGGGCAAGTTGAATAAAAATGGTTGGGTTCATGACATATAACCTACCTAATGGGCATGGTAATTTCTGGAATGAAGCACCAAAGAGGAACTAGAAGGATAATAATCTTAACTCAAACGATGAATTTGACGAAGTCATACTCGGAGAATTTAAAGTCTCGGTCAAGGTGAAAGAACTAGAAGGGTGTTCTCGCAAGAACTAACAACTTGAGTTGGTGAGAAGATATTGGAATTACGAGGGATATTTGAAAGATAAGAGGAAGAAACCATTGGTAAGGTTCATTATGCCAATGAAATGGATGTCATTGGCTTCCCAATGGGGCTTAATCTATGTTTGAAGGGAATATTTTGAGGGTATATGAACAACATAATAGGTTACGAAACAATTGTTTTCATACTATTTAATAACGAATTAAAACAAGCAACAAATTAATCAAAACATCAAGGATGGAGTTAGCTTCATTACCCCATCATAAAATTTAGGGACAAATTTCCTTGCACATTTTGGAGCCATTTTCACTATCCTCTATAACATCGGGCCGCAACACTTTGGCTATACACCATTTACAAGGGAAAAACACCCTAAGGGTAGATTAATAGCCAAAATAAATGCTTTTAATTTTAAAAATCCCCATATAGCAATATGGAAAGCTTTGAGGCACGTGATAAGGCAATTGAAATAAAGGCTAACATGTATGAAAACCCTCGAGAGAGCTAAAGAGCCAAGCTCACTACCAACTCGATTTTAAATTATTTTTGATATCAATTTTTTCCTAGGTATTCCTTTTGCTTTTCAAGTCTCCTCGGTTGAACTATGAAATTCTATCATTCAACGGGTGGTGAAAAAATTGGACTATTGGATTACTAGGGCTTTATCTCTAGCTGGTGAATTCCAAATCTGCTATAAAGTTCTTGCTGCAACCCATGTTTACTACTCGTCTTGTTGGGTTCCTTCCAAAGCCTCCATTCAGAAGCTTGAAAAATTGCTCAAAGATTTCCTATGGGCTAATGCTTCTACTGGAAAAGGTTTTCATCGAGTAGCATGGGATATATGTTATCTGCCTCACAATTCTGGAGGCCTCGGGCTTATTCACATTCAACGCTAAGGGAAAGCTCTCTGTGCTAAGTGGATTATCTAGAAGCATTACTGGCCAAGAAGCTTGGAAAGTTCTCATATGGCATGGCATTGCGGAAGGCTCTCCTTATGGCCGCCCTGTGTGGAAAGGCTTAGGGTTTGTCAATTTGCTCATCACTCATGTGCCTGTCAAAATTGTTGGCACCTTTGTGCTTAAAATTATTTGGAAAGCGTGGGAATGTGTCAAACCTTGGATTTTATGGAAAGGGGATGGCTTTCATAATGGGATTTCTCTTAATCAACAATCTCTCTGGTATTTGCTGATTTTTCAATCCCAAGATCAATGTTTAGCAGAGGTCTTGAGAATCTCCGCACTCAAATTATTCAGGTGTGGAATTTGCACCATCGAGGACATCTTTAGCAAGAACACTCAATCTTGGTTATCTTGGTTGGATTTTAAAGATCTATTTCGGCTTTCCAACCAAGATCATGATACTTTCACTACTGTGATCAATTTGGTTCCTGATCACATGTTGCATAAGATTGTTGTGCATTCCTCTCGCCCATGGTGGACAGACTGGAAGTGGTATGTTGATACCCCTTTCTGTAACTACAAATACAACAAAGGATATCGATGGCTCTCGCCCCATTTGTCCATGGTAGACAAACTTAATACTCTTTGGGGAGTTCACACCACTCTGTTTACATGGGTTAGATGATTTGAGACTGTTTGGACTATATGTGTGGAGCCCAAAATTACTCATTTTCTTTGGTGTATTCTTCACCAAGGCCTTCCTATTGGGACTCATCTTGTTCAAATTGGGATTACAACTCCCAACTGCCCCTTCTATGGGCATCTAGAAATGCTTTTGCATGTCTTCTAGTTCTGTCCCAAAGCTCAAATTTCTGGAACTTGATCCTTTATTATTTTTCCCTCATGATCCCACTGTTTCACTTAAAGCAACATATCCTCTTGGCGATAATCCAAAACTTCGCTTATGTTCACCCAGATTTGGCATGTTTTTAGAGGGGAGATTCTATTTTGGATATGGAAAGAAAGAAATGCTTTTTTCTTTGTTAATTCTAAAGTTGATCAATTTTCTCAATTTATAATAAATCTATGGTGATCTCCAATGTACTTATGTAGATTCAAGTTCAAGCAAACAAGGTGGCGTTGGAGGTGGACCACCTCCAAAACCTACTTTGCTCCACCGGGGGAATCCCCATGCAATGTCAGCTTGAGTGCCTTGTTCTCCCACCAGGTGCTCTCGCCTTCACTGTGGTGGCCGACGTAGCTGATCTCGGTGTCGAGCTTTTAGTTGCACTCTGCCACTCTTTAGGGTCGTTACATCGACATAGTCATTCGCTTGTTCGTCACCGTGGCCAAGGATACCCGATGCATTCTGTTAATTTCAAAGACATTATATACAAATTCCTTACCCTATTTTATGAAAAATAAAAATATACTAAAATAACTAATTATTTTATTAAAAAAATAGTATTGTGAAACAATTGTGATCAATAATATGAAAATATTTTATATACTAAATATTAGAAAATCACAATACAAAATTAAAATTACAAAATTATAATTTCTACTTGTTTTTTTTAATGAAAAAGATCTTATATTATATTAAATGCAACATGATACAAGATGTTTTCAACAAAAAGTGGGTGGTATGAGAGCACACCCCAAAGCCACAAGCACACTAGGCCATGCCTAGGAAAAAACAAAGCATTAAAAGAATGCCCAAGAACGGACCTAGGACAAAAAGGCACTCAACATCATAACATAACAAGAAACAAGAGGCTCAAAGCACCCCTTCTTCTCCTTAGATCTCGTGACAACAGTCCACGATGCCTGCTGGGAAGCCAATTCGAGTGGAGGATCTAGGCAAGGGCTATCCTGATCGGGATCGAATCAAGACTCATAAACATGTGACCGCTTGGTCAAACTACCAACATGGGGAATCTCAACATTCATAGCTTCTAAATTTTTGGGGTGAGAACAATATTTGACGTCCGGCACTGAAATAGCTACCAGCCTTTAGGCCGCGAATACACCCCTTTGTTATTCTTTTTATTCTGATTGGGAGACAACGAACAAGTCTCCTGAAGGTGCCTAGTTTGATGGCATAACCGACATCGAAAGGTCGTATTCTCATAATCTAGAACTTGTATCCACTTGAAACCATCATGGTTTAACTCCAACTTGTCTGGAAGACCTTTGTTGAGATCCACCTCAATGCAAATATGAGCATAAGTGAACAACCCTTGCTTAGACCACTCATCATCCATCTTAATGAATCAACCAAGAGAATCACCAATAGCAACACAAACCACATGGTGCCAAAAGGGGAGAGGAAGATTTGGGAGATGAACCCAAACTGGCATTTTTGAGAACAACATAGTAGAAGGATCAAAATCCAAAAACCATGGAGTAAGAAAAAGGCCAGCCCTACCCCAGAACTAGGGACCCTCATTAAAAACCCATTGATAAGAGAGAAGAAACGAACAATAAAAAACCCTTTGCACACAGTTGAACCTCACAGTCACTACACCAAGTAGAATAGATCCATTTATGTAGGTCTTCGATCCGAGGCCAAAATCTATTAAATTGACAAATAATCACAGAATATTTTAAGGTAGAAATAGACACGGTTACCTCTGAAAAGGAAAGCGTAACCATGGGTGTAACCTATGCTTTTTCCACTAAATATGGAGCATCAAGTGCACTGTAGAACTTTGTCCTCAATCCCAACCGCCGTAGCCGCTGAAAGATTTGTTTGGTGCCATGGAAGAGCATGCATCAAGGAAGGACGGTAGTGGCCATGAGTAGGCAAGCGAAAGCCCTCTGAAACCTCCTCACGTGTTTGTAGAGAATTAATTTATTCAAACCTTGGTCAAAATATCAATCCAAATTTGTCACGTCTCAAAAATAAATAAAACCATAAAACTAAGCCAACCCATCAAAGTTAGAATATTAAAAAGTGTCACGATTCTACTGCATTTGAAATAACTAACCTTTTACAAACCATAGAGAGGCCATTGTGTTTGTATCTCCTTTTGGAGAAGACGTATGAGTCCCTTTGGCTAGCGTGAAAATTCAATGCCCAAAATTACTACATTTCCCCATTTAGCTTTTTTATAATTGTTATCTCATATTCTAACTTTGGAAATTGATTCCTATTCGGTGCTAGGTGGGTATCTCATAAACCACTTCATTGTTAAGTTTCTAAAATAATGCCAATACCATGTTGTACGAGTTTTAACATCACCTCTTATCCCTAAAATATTGTTCTAGATGTCTTGCCTAGTTCCGAATCCAAGTTCTTCACAAACTACTAAAGTACCACAATGACATGTGCATAACAAGCAAGCCTTAGGCCATTGGCCTTGACGTCAACATTCTCGCCACCCTTGAAGGCTTCACAAAGTCTCCTTCACCACCACATTTTCCCTTTCCCGCCAAGCCCTCTAAATCATCCTCGGCGTCCAACTTATCCTCTCCATTAAGAGATAACAAAATGCCAATAAATTCAGTCAACATTATCATTGGAGCTATAGAGATATTGTTCTTGCATAGTGGAGAGCTTTGGGTCGAGGTGCTCCCACGACTCACTTGCAAACATTCTCACTAAAAAGTATAATTGAGAACCCAACTTCCCGAAAGTTGGAGACATAACTAACCATATCATGAAATGGTCCTTGATTTCAACTTCCACATGCTAAAGTGCACAATTATCTCTACCCTATGCCACATTGCTCCTATAGACACAAAATCACACACTTAATAATATTTACTATACCGCTAAGTATGTTGTTTTATATATGGATCTTGAGTAAGAAAAGTATTCACTATTGACACACTTCTTGTCCATCTGCTTGTGTTATTGGTTTCTATTGCTTTTATCTTTCACACTTGTGACTCATACACCTAGTTTTTTTCAGGTCACATGGATCCCTGCCTCTCAGTCTTAGCACACTTGTCATCAGTTGTATCTGGATACTAGTGCCTAGGATTGGACACTAGCACCTAGGCACTCCTGTCCATCCTAGGTGCCTGTGTCCTCTTTATTTTTGATCTTATTTTTGACATTTGAGGTTGGTCTTTTCGGTTTTCCACTCATATCCCGAGGTACTAGTCGGCATGTTAGGTCATTAGTGTCAAAATTCAAGCAAGAGATCCCTATATAAACACAACATATATACCATTATAAGGGTAGGTAATTTTTATCAAGGGTTATTTATCTACATATCAAAGGGAATACATTTGGGTGCATTTTTTCAGATACACTACATAGGAAGGGGAAGTTCATTTTTCCATCCCACACATTTGCATTTTATCTAGCTATTGCTCATTATCTTGGTGTCATCGACGCAAGGGAAACCTAGGAGCATTATTGCACACACAAACACATAGAACTACATTGGGTCTGAGATGTAGTGTAATGATCACTCGTAAGTTCACTTGTTTGATAGTTGAGGATAGTCCAACCCCTCATTTTACATCTTTCTTTTTAGGATTTGATGTCTTTTTAAGGTTTTGCAGGATATTTTTTTATTGAATATTTACAGGTACTTCGGTGTAAAAGTGGGACATATAAGTGATCATTGGCGAATAAGTGCAAAACCCTAGCGAGAGTGTCGAAACTAGATTCGACCTTTTCTAGACTCCAACACCCCTCAAAGGTCTAGGATGCCCGTAGGCACCCTTGCCCCTACTCGTGCTATGTCCAAGCATTTCTAGCACCTATGCATTTTTTTGAGTGGAATTGCGATACGTCCGATGTGTTTCTCTTCCATTAGTTCTCTCATCCTAGACACACTTTGGGATAAGCAAAATCAAGGTAAGTGCCCTATCTCTTTTATTTTCTTTCATAACTAGATCAAATAATTTACCTATCATTTGTATTTCATTGTAGCACTTGTTGATTTTAGATTTTAAGATTTTATTAAATCATTTTGGTGAACCTGTAGCTTAGAAATCCTTTCCCTAGGATCCACTAAAACCCTAATGGCTAAGAATAGATATTCTCCTCCTAGGCAAGCTATGCCTCATGTGAGTGTTAACCCTATTTATGATGAAGCAACTATAGCTGAACTTCACACTCTATCACAATACTACTCTTTTAGATGATACTCAAAGACAATTGTTGGCTCATGAATGCAATATTCCTACTAGCTTTGATCATTCTACCATTAGCATTGTTTTTGATCTAGCAATTTTTTTGGTTGTACTCTTGCTATTCTATAAGCAATAGGCCTCCACCTTCTTCTATTTCTATTGAAACTCTAGATGAGGTTATTATTGATTATCTACTTGGTCTTGATTGTGATAGTACAAATAAAAACATGATGAAAATGTACATGTGCATGATGTTGTTTCTAATACTAGTCAGGATGATTGTATAGTTGCATCTCATACTCCTGCATTTCTAAAAATGTTTCTAGTGATTCTAAAGATACATCTCATACTAGTGTTTCTCCTACTTCATTGTATATTGATGATATGCTTGATGAAATCCTTGCATTTGAGTCTTTATCTGATATTGATGATACACATGCTAGTAATGACTCTACTTCTCTACATACTACTGAATGTGAATTCTCCACTCCACTTTCATCTTCTTCTAAGATTGTGTCTAGTAACATGCATGTTGATTCATCTCCATCTATTGCTTCATCTCCTAACAACTCTTTTGATGTTATTCCTAATGCTTTTATCGACATTCCATGTTCTTCACCACATGTTACTTCTTCTACACCTACACCTACTATGCCTATAACATCGACATCCTCCACTTCTTCTTCTAACATTCCTATGATCACTCATAATGGCAAGCTTCAACAACTCAATACACCATTCACATCTTCTACCATTCCTTCACATGATATCTTATCACTCATGCATGTTGTTGGTCAATTACAATCTCAGGTCCAATCTCACTCTTGAAAGCAAGGCCTATTATGCTTTTATTGATAATAATTCTTTACATGAAATCTTATTCTAAAAAATATTCACAATTCAACATTCCCTAAGGATTTCATTATGCCTACCTTTTCATGCTTTGATGGTACTAACAATCCATATTTGCATCTCAAGCATTATCGTCTAGTTATGGCTTCTTACTCCAATGATCGATTATTACTTAAAGATTTTCATCATAGTCTTACTAATGATGCTCTCCAATGGTACACACATCTACCTTTTGGATCTATTAGTACCTATTGTGAGATGGAAGAGGCCTTCCTTTGCCACTTTATACTTAACAATGGCCCTAGAGTCACATATGATCACTTACGGCTTACATCAAGGCAAGACAAAACCTATTATTGATTACATTCTATGTTTCAATGCTTACATGCATCAGTTAGTCTTTCAACCCATTGATCTAGAGAATCAATTCATCTTTTGTCGTGGCTTGATTCTTGCTTTAAAACAATGCTTGCAATATGATACATGCGAATCATTCACACTATTATGCTATAAAGTCATTGATTTAGAACAAGATCTCATTGCTACACATGTCATAGATCCTCCTTCCTATTTCTACTACTACTACATCATCTAGTTCTTCTCCTCTTCCATTTGTTGAGCATCCTCCAAGGTCTCCATCTCCTCCACCCCACAAGCAAGTTCAATCTTCTCCATCACATAAGTGTCCTTCATCTCCTCCACTACATCGGTCTCTGCCTAAGACTTATGCATCTCCCCACGGGAGCCATTACACTTTTCTCATGACACTAGGCCTCATGATGTGCTATGTGCTTTGCTTGATAAGACTTGATTCACTTACCTTCTAATCAGCATCATCCATCTCATCACTTGCAATGTCAACGTGATCAACCTTATTGTAACTATCATCGCATCAATGGTCCATTACTATCGATGATGGTTGCACCTTTCATGATAGATTACAACAATTAGAAGACAAGGGTTTCATTTCCTTTGACACTCGCTCTCGTGAGTAGTCTATGCCTCCAATTCCACACAAGCATGTTGTTACTCCAGTGCACTTATCTCCTTCACCCACTTCTAAGGTCACTACTTTTCCACCGCCACAGTCATTATTCATGCACGCCATCCATCTCATTCATCCATCGCTACACCATCTCATCCATCGCACAATGCTTCTACTACACATTAGATTCCTAAGCTAAGCCATCGACATATGTGATTCCGTTGTTGCATCTCTCATCATTGACACCATTTCATCAAGCATTCATTTTTTTCATACACTTATGTTGCTTCCACTCCACATGCTTTCACCACTCCATGTCCACTTGGTATTTGGTAGGTGATTTTTCTCACCTTACCCCCGATGATGCACTCATGTTCTCATGGTTCTTACATGAATTTGAGGGATCTGTTACAAATAACCTCACTCCACTTTTACACTACACTTCATCGATCTATCTATCTAACATACATTATCAAACCACTTCCTTGATGACACACTCTTGCTTTATGGTTCATTCTTGACTACTGAGGGGTCTTATATAAATGAACCTCATCATTCACACACTAGGGGCATCATTATTCTTCCCCCTCTCTTCATCATACTAACACACACTTAAGTACACTTTTACAATCATCTCATTCACATACTCTCTTACATCATTCATTTTATACATACTTTACCATTCATCACATCTCTATTCATACATATAATATACTTTTGCATCATTTATCTATCACATGGTGCAATCACACTATATATATTTCATACACTATCTATTATCACATACACTATCTCATTACTTATCTATCTATGACCAAATTAAACATCATTATCCATTAGTCAACATTAACAACTACACAATACAAATCAAATCAACACATACGAATAATGCTCAACACATCACACATCAATATACACATCAATGCAATGATGACAATCATCCATTTCTATATATCATCAAAATATCATGGTTACATAATACAATCGTTGGGGGAAAACCCCTACATACATATACATCATATCTCATCATCATTATCACTATCTACAACTACGTGGGAGCTCTAGAACTAGAAGCTTCACCACTCAATCTACGCCGTTGATCGCGGCCCTATACCTCTCTCTTTACTTGCATAATAAAGTCAACTCAATCAACTACTCCGTAAAATGACCATGTAGCTCCACAAACCTCATAAATACATCATGCGCTAGAGGACCTCCACTCCATGAGTCTCCTAGCTCATTATGTCTTCTCGCGTGCCTCATCTTTCTCACTCGATAACATGGTACAAGTAGTTGTTGCCACCGCCATCGCCACTAGCTCAAATAGATGAGCATGCTCACCCATAATGACATCTACTTCCTCTAGCATCCCACCCTCAATGAGCACTTCGGTGGGAACATTTTGCGTCAAAGTGCAGATCGAAGTATCTATAATCAACGACCAATAAAAGCATCCCCTGCAACCATCCAAAACATCACATTAGTTCATATCCAAGATATGACATAATTAAATAAATAAGTAATAATCCACAACTATCAATACACATATACTCACATCTTCTCTTGTCACCGCCACATCATCACCATCCAACGGTAGTGTTTTTCCTCTACTCCTCTTACTAGCGGTGCTCCTGCCGCATTGACAACAACTAGATATAGTAGCACCCATCAATGAGCTACCCACCATGCACTATACGCCTCTGTACACCATAGGTCATCAACCTGTATTGGCCCTATGGCTATGTTAGAATCATCTGGGCCAGGGGGTACTAACTGTGCCCCTATTCTCACTCTAGCCCTCCTCAATGCCCTCGTGGCTCTCACCCATATATATAATCTGGGTGCACATCCTGAGCCATGCCAAAAACCATGATACATGCTCTCCCTAAAATAGATCCACCAACATAGGAAACCTATCCTCTAACCACATAGTACGCCATATACATCAAAGCTCCACTACATCCTCTGGCCATCCTCCATAGTCACGATATGGCCTCTAAGATAATGGCCCTTGTCCCCATACGATACAACATCGATCTATATGTATCGATTCCATCATCCTTCTCTATACACCTACCCATCTCACCACAAATATATCTGGCCTCACCCACTCCATGTGAGGACCCACCAAGCGACCTCAATATTGCAATATGCTCATATGCCCACACATGTAACAAAGTGGTGGCTCCTAGTCCACCCCATGCTTCTCCTACGTGAAACCTATATAGTCCTATACAAATGGGCTAATACATATTGTGCCCAAAATATATCATTCCCATCCTCCTCTATACGATGACGAAAAATATCATGCATCTTATATAAGATGCCTACACCACCGCACTCCACTAACACTCAAGAAACAATCACGACAACAATGAAACTTCCGCAATCGCGAAAACTTGACCTTTATATAACATCTAATATTGATGTGGACCTCGGTGTGAACTTGGGTCCCTATAAAAATACAACCTAGCAGGCTCTCATCTATCTCTGTATGCATCATTATGACCATCACCTAGAACCTCTCACCAACAACATGCAATCACAATATGTGATATACATCCTCCAAATTCAAATTCATCTCTTCAGTAGGCAACCAAAATGTGCAAGTGTCTACACACCATCTCTCGCATAATGCAGTGATCATCGACATATTATGGGGCACATCCCCCATCCTCGTTATGTTTCACAAGCTGACACAATCTAGTACTTCACACTCATTTAAAAAACTAAATCCTAACAATGTGCTCAAATTACGGCCACCATAGAACTCCTGCGAATGAATATCCCTCTCCACAATACAACACAAAACAAAACATGAAATCAATACCTCATATATGTCAAAACACTTAACAAAACTACCATCAATTTTTAAATTCACAACATTCTGGGCCTAAAATAGGCATTTTGGGCCTCTAGAGCGAGATACCGAGGAATAGGTCACCAATGCCCATATCTCGGGTGTTGGCGTCCCGAAGGTCATTAGCGCCTTCACCATTTTTGCCAGTGTTAAAAATGCCTAAAAACTAAAAAAAATTTTTTTAAAAATTCATGACAAAAAAATAATTTCACACAATTTTTGAAAGAAATCACACTCACCACTCATTTGTCGTACGTGACCACAAATGCCGCCACCATCTCAAATCACTCAATCGTGGTGCTCTCACTTGTGACATCTTCACACACTCATAGCTCAAAATCACACTCATGCAATGATCAAATGAAATGCCTATTCACTTTTTCCTATTACTATTTATAGTAACTCTTACCGCTCCTACCTTGCCATAGTCACTATTTACGCTCATTCTCCTAACTAATACACCTCACACGATTTCAATCATATCTTGAGCATCACTCCTCTGATTCTTGTCTCATTTTTTTAGAATTCCGCTTACTATCGTATCATAAACATTCCACAAACACTATATTCCTACTCAACACAACTCCAACTCAATATACACACAATTTTACAACATCTACTATATTGTGCTTTGATCACAATTACATCATCACACATTTACTTTTGGCTCAATATTCATTCTCATCATCACTCTCCCTTTTTTCGAAAGGGGGCATACAATCGGGGTCATCCTATAATTCCCCTCACATTGTTACGTGATCATTCTACATTTCTAATTCATCATTATTGAAAAATTTTTCTCGTACATCATGTGACATTTCACACCATTTTCTACCAATTCCCCCTAATGACCTAATATAGGGAAAAAAGCGTAAAATATCTCCATGAGTAATCAATCAAACACATTCAAATCTCAACACAAATCTTCTACTATTTGAATCACATCAATCAATCCACACAAACACAACGTATTTTTCCTCCTAGATGACCTAACTTGGGAGTTATATCACCACTTTCCTAGATGACCTAACATGGGAAGTTATCTCTATATTTTCTACCACTTCCAGATGACCTAACATGGAAGCCATCTCATACATACCACGACACCCTTAGAGTGGGGGCAATGAGATGTCATTGCCTTTCCTATACTGCTCCTATATGGGTTATTCTCACTTGATCAAAATGAAATTAGAATGTATCAAAATGAACAAAATTTGGTCTTTGTCCATCTGTAGTGGCTAGACCTTTTGAGGATGTAGTTAAAGTTGGAGGGTAAAACTAGACCTCTCTCCCTACACTCTTCCTCTAGTGGAAGAATGCCCAAATCCTCGTTTTTCACACACAAAAATCGGGTTGGGAATTGATCACTCCCTACCCCAAAAAATCTCCATCAATGACAAAATCAAAATCTCCAATCACTCAAAATAGAAATCATCAATCTCACCTAGTGCTCCTCATAACGGTTCACCATCTCTCTTTATGCCACATGGATTGACATGTCGATCCATGGTTCGCCACACTAAATGTTCTTATTTCTAAGCGTACTTTTCTGCAACATGGCTTCTCTAGACTTCTTTTATGTATGTTCCTTACTTTACACTACTTGAATTTTATTTAGATAATATAAAGTGGGGAAAATGTAGACACAAAATCATGCACTTACTATTATTTACTAGATCACCAAGTATGTTGTTTTATATATCGATCTTGAGTAAGAAAAGTATTCACTAATGATACACTTATTAGTCCATCCACTTGTGTTATTGGTTTCTATTGATTTTATCATTCAAAATTGTCACTGATACACCCAATCCTGGTCAGGTCACAGGGATCCCTACCTCTTAGTCTTTGCACATTTTCCGTCAGTTGTCTCTGGACACCAATGCCCAAGATTGAACACTAGCGCCTAGGTGATCTTGTCCATCCTAGGCGCCCTTGTCCTCTTTATTTTTTATCTTATTTTTGACATTTGAGGTTGGTATTTTCAGTTTTCCCACTCATATCCCAAGGTACTAGTCGACATGTCGGGTCATTAGTTTCAAAATTCAAGCAAGAGATCCCTATATAAACACAACATATATACCATTATAAGGGTGAGTGATTTTTAATCAAGGGTTATCTATCTACATATCAAAAGGGATTACATTTAGGCATACACATACCATAAGAAGGGGAAGTTCATTTTTCCATCCCACACATTTGCATTTTATCTAGCTACTACTCGCTATCTTGGAGTCATCATCGCAAGGGAAACCTAATAACACTATTGCACACACAAACACATATAACTACATTGGGTATGAGATGTGGTGCAATGCTCAGTCTTGTAATTTCACTCATTTGAAAATTAAGGACAATTCGACCCCTCATTTTGCATCTTTATTTTTTTTTTGAGGGTTTTGTAGGATATTATGTATTGCAATTTTATTGATACTTTGGCAAAAAGTGCTACATATATGCACTCATTGGAGAACAAGTGTAAAACCCTAATGACAATGTCGAAATCATATTCTAACCTTTTCGTAGACTCCAACGCCCCCCGAGGATGTCTAGGGTGCCTGCAGCACCCTCACCCTACCCAGTGCCCGTGTCTAGACATTTCCAATACCTCTACATTTTTCTAAGTGGAATTGTGATTTGTCTAAGTTTCTATTCCATTAGTTCTCCTAGCCCTAAACACTTCGGGATAAGTGAAATCAAGGTAAGTGCCCTATCTCTTTTATTTTCTTTCATAATTAGATCAAATAAATTTCCTAGCATCTATATTTCATTGTATATCATTGTAGCAATCATTGCTTTCAGAGTTTAATAAAACATTAAAATTATATTGAATTAACTCCACTCACCACCCAAGGTTTGTCACATGAAAGTATAACAAGGATATCCTAATGTGTGTTGACAAGTCTTAAGTCCTCAAACAAATATACAAGAAGCTACAAATGGGCTCTCCAAAATCCATGCCGAAATCATAACTATTCGTGTATCGCACAAGCCTATCACAAGAGGAAACATATTTTCAAAACGCTCTATTTCAACTTTCACATGTTAAATCACAAAATTATCTCTACCGTCTATTGCATTGCACCACTTACCACACAAGGCTTGTCACATGAAATTATAACAAGGATATCCGAGCATGTGTGTTGACAAGTCTTAGGTTCAACCTTGTGGAACCCTTATTAGAACAATATGGAGTGCAATATCAAAAAGTGACACATGGTTTATATGTGATTTGTTTGAAAAAAGAGAATTTCCTACGTTCCCTCCACTATATTCCCTAACTCATAAATTCTCCTCCCTTTATCCCCATCATCATCATGACTCTTCCCCCTCCATTATTTCACCTTCAATCCTTCAACTTCAACTTCTTCATTCCTCCTTATTAGCATCTTAAATTTGGACTAACCATGTTCACCATATCATGTTCTTATCATTATTTCTTCTTGATCGCTCACTTCTTCATCATGAACTCGTTTCTTCCTTCATATATTTTCTACATCACCGCCATGCCTCATTTGTCAATGATTCGATCACCATATTGTTAAATAATACACTACAATGTAGGCATGACTTTTGTATTCGTCTCCATGTGAACCCTTTTAGATATCCAATAAGATGTTTTATGTGCTTTAGGTTTTAGAACACTGCTTTCCAATATTAAGAATCCTTGAGAGCTTCACTATCTCATGCATGTAAAACTTTGAATACCTTGAGCATATCCAAAATTTTCTTGTATTGTGTGTCAACAGATCTCGTGTTTATGAAATATATATTTATCAATATGTTTCAAGATAATTCAAGAAATTTCCTTAAATTTAAAATAACCTCTACCAAATTGTAGAGATCTCAACACCTTTTTAATGCTTTGAACATGAAGAAGGATAGAGCTCATATGACCAAATTATGGCCTCAAAATGTTTGTATCTTCAAAAGAGCCAATTCATGATGAGGGGGAGTAGCCTTGTGTGTGTGTTTCCTTTAATACATAAAATCCCTACAACCTCTTCACACATTCACCTTCAACCTCCAAACATAAGTTTTGTCTACAAGTTACATACTATGGAGCAAAGTTTTTGGGAGGATGTAGTTTATATGACATGGTTATATGCAATACAATGAGAACATGGCCGACTTCGGGGAACATTACTTGTAAAACCTACAATGGTCAAAGCATAGTAGACTATGTTATTTGTTCACAGAACTCTATCCCGAGATTGAGGAAGCTTGAAATTGGGGACTACCCTATTGAGATGAAATCAGATCATAACCCAATATATGTAGACCTCAACATGCACATTAATAACCAACAAGCAGGGAAAGACAACCACAAACAAAGGAAAGGACCACCTCACGGTAAAATCATCATGACTCAGGAGAACCAAGAACTCTTTAAAGCAACCCTTAATCAACACCTATAGGAAACAAATAATAGTACTTTGGTTATGGACAACGGTACAATAAAAAAAAATATGTTGATTCACTTAATCCATAAGGCTCTAAAGGCATGCAAAATAAGTAGACCTAAGAGTGGGAGTACCAATATTTTTTCGACGAATCCATGGTATGATGAAGAATGTAAGGCAACGTGAAGGACTTTGAGAATTCTTGGGATGACAAAAGAAAATAGAAAGGCTTATGTAAGAATCATACACTCTAAAAAATAGATCTACATGAAAACAAGGCAATAAGAACTAATTTCACTTGGAAAACATAACCCTAAGGCTTTTGGAGGGAAAAACAAAAAAGAAAGCAAACAAAGAATAATATTACAGACACTCAATGGTTAGAATATGTAAAATTACTCTATGAGCGAGTTGAAAATAAGGATTAACCCCCATCATCAATACAACAAAACTTTTCTCTACGAAGGACATTACTCAAGGCATCAAAATATTAGCAGGGAAAGGCACAAGACATAGATGGGCTGCAAGCCGAGTACCTAAAGTGGGTATTATATATCCTCACACCACACATCAAAAACATATTCAATGGTATCATTCAGGAAGGCTTTCCGACATAATGGATGACTAGTGTCGTTATCCCCCTCTACAAAAGTGGGGATATCAATAATCCATCTAATTAAAAACTATCATGGTCAATCCCCTTCTTGGAAAGTTATTTGGTAGCATGATAGAGCGCATAATCAACACTTGGATAGAAAAGGAGGGGAAAAGGGCAAAAGGGTGAGCAACGCTCATACCAAAGCACTCCACTATTGACCATTGAAATCACTCTTAGACACTTGATTGAAAAAGTTTGGGACACTCAAGGGGAAGAAGCTTTTGTTGCTTTAGTGACTTCAAAAAAGCATTTGACATAGTTCCTATAAGTAAACTTTGGAGTAGAATGGAGAAATTTGGGGCTCTCGATGAGTAGTATCTTGGGATTAACTTTCACAACAAGCTTAGTTAGGAGACCTCCAGGTCCAAAAGAATTCAAGGAGGATGAAAGGCCCTATAGTTGCTTGAAAACAGTGTAGGAATGCGAACTATGGGATTGGAAAACCAAGAGAACTTTATTTGGCCTACTTGTCACGCCAGTGGTCCTATATGGATGTGAAGTTTGGGGCAGCAACATGTTCGACATAAACTGGATATGGATAGAGATAATCCAAAAATTTAATCACAAACAACCTAAAAGTCAAAGCTTTAGTCCCATACAAAATTTTACTGATTGAAATAGGAACTCTTCCGTTGGAAGCATCAACAATGACTCAAACATTAAATTATTTAAAAAAGACACAAACTATGGAGAATCGCCAATGGCCCAAAATGGTAATAGAAGGAGAGCTAAATAAAAGAAAAACACATGGATGAAACAAAACAATGAATGGATGAGTAAATGGGACATCAACATACAAGCATGTCCAAACACCAAGGAAGAAATTAAAAAGTATGTGAGAGAGAAATTCAGGGTAGCCATGTGGACAAAACAAATAGGGCGGAAGAAGGCATATTACATCAAAGAATTTAACCCCACGTGGGACCACAAAGAAAAGGCATACATAGGGGCAGAAATTGATTGGAAAGTGAAGATGTTGATAGCACAGTTAAGGACCAGCTCCCACCATCTTAGATGTGAAACCAGCATGTGGACATAGTGCCTAAGGAGGCATGGGAAACAAGAACTTGTTCTTTTTGTGATGAGGAAGTAGTGGAGACATAATGACATTACATCATGGAGTGTATAGCGTACATGACATTCATATCCAATACAAAGACAACCTATAGGTCGACAACCTGATCGACTTGTTTGAGGAGGCAAGGTTAAACAAAACAACAAGTTTCCTAATCAAGATCCATAGCAGAAGACTTAAAATCGAGAAGAGGCCAAAAATTTAGCAAAATAATAAGGCAACCACCTGTGCTAGTTGGTTGTGTTGATACTGAATAATCTTGCTGTTGCTCTTGGTCCCATAGACCGCTTGGTCTCGTAGACGTTATTAAAATCTTTCATTTCATTTCAGTCTTGTGAATTATGAACATGCATAGATTTCCTCCCATGTGTGTTTTGGTCGAAGTTTGAATGTATCTCCATCCATCCCCGAGCCCTCTCGCACCACCTTAGCGTATCCATTGGATCCTTCCACTTATGGGGGTAAATTTGACGGTCACCCCCACCCGTCAAGAAATTTTTTTGTGACGGTTTTGTAATTAACATCACCTTGCATGTGACGTTTCATTTTTAATTTTGACTTTCATGATTTTCATATAAATATCAACATTTATATTTTCACATAATAACACTATATGAAATAGAGATATTGTACGCAAAACCGAAATCTTATTCTATTATAAATATATATTAACATAGCTATAAAACACTAACATGTCATAATATTGTGGACGCATTTAATTTAAGATCATAATCATGCAACGAAATAATTTGTATAAAATGTATAGCCTAATTTAGCATTAAAAATTAAATTTTCAATATAATTTTTATAATACAAAACAATATACATAAATTAAGAATTGATTTTTAAAAATTAAATGATACTTGATTAAAGATAATATATCTTTTCTATTGGTGAAGTCAATTAATGCAACATATTTGACAATACTTAGATGGGCTTCACTATCATATCATCCCAATACACGTTAATGTATATTCAAAATAATCAAATGTCTAATATCCTTTTCTATTCAAGAAAACATTTTAAACAAAGTATTATAACATCCTCAATACACACTAATAAATATTTGAAAAAACTCAAACATATATCACATATATCTTCAAAAAGATCAAATGTATATCATGGATTCACCACTTTTGACTTGAGAAAGTACCCTTAAACAATACATAAGTAGTGTAAACAAAATATCTAGTGTTCGTGGGCTCATATGAAATACCCCATCATTACAAATATGTCAACACAAAACATTCTAAGATACTTCAAATCCTTCTTTGTTTTTCATCTTTCCAAATTTCATAAACTCTATTCCAGTCCACCTCTGATATATGAAGTCCTGTCAATGAAACTCGCATCAAGGCATCCAATGTTTCCAATGAGAGCTTTGTTCTTCTTATATCTTTTATTATATTTTGTCTTGAAAATCCTCTCTCACATGCAACTGTACTTGCTGGAATGGTAAGTATTGCTTGCCATAGTTTTGTCATGTTTGGAAAGCTTGTATGCGAATCTGTAGCACAAAAAACCCTCCAAGCCTCCTTCATGCGGAATCCTTCACAACTCTTTTGAACAACCTTCAAAATAAAAAAAGGCTTTTCTTCTCCCTCACACAAAGTATGTTGTAAGTGTTCAAAATTTTAAAAAGCCACCGCTTTGAGTTTTCTTCTCTAGTACATGCATCCTCTGAATAATGACAAGGGCTAAACAACTTTATAGAATTGAAAAATGAAAGATCTGGGAATCTTTCATTTAAACAATCTACAAGTTTTTGAACATATTCTTTTGCAAGTTTCTTACAGCTCTCTAGTGACCCATCAATGTGAGGCTTCAATGTTTGTTTTGGTGCATCAACATTATCATCACACACATTTGGAATTGCCACAAATCAAAGTTCATGCCTATGAATGTGTCCATCTTTATCAATAATCTCTAAATAACCATATTTAGAGGTCTCCAAAAATTTAGACAAGTAACTTGTGCCATTTGCAAAGTTGTCGATCCTTAGAAACCACCTGCTCAAAGTTTGTATAGTAGAATCTATGGTTGCCCCTAAAGATGTAACATCCACATTATCCTCTTGAAATTTTTTATTCAGTTTGTTTAGCTCGCACAATACATCTGCAAGCATATGTAAGAAAAATTGTACTGAGAAGATCCTAGCCTTATCATACCATGAGTCTCTCTTCTCACTTTTCCACAAAGTCAACAATGGAGGCATCAACACAATAAGTCTTTCAATAACCTGTCCTCTTGAGAGCCATCTAACCCCATGAATTTGAAGAGCTTGAAGTGTTTCAAGTTGCATGAGTTCCTGAAGAGCAATCAATTCATTATGTCTTTTGGTAGAATTTTGGACCCAAGAATATACCTTATTTGCCAGCTTCTCAACAAACAACAATTCAGGTATTTTTTTAGCAGCATCTGATGCAGCTAAAGCCTCATGATGAGCAATGCAATGAATTCCTATAAGATTGTCAACATCTTTCTTCAAAAGAGTAACAAATCCATTTTCACTCCCCACCATTGATGAAGCACCATCTGTAGAAACTGCAATCAATCTTTTATTTGAAAGACCCCTTTCTTTATTCAAAACACAGATTGCATCATATATAGTTTTTCCTCATCCATCACACACATTTATGAGCTTTAAGAATTGTGAAATTGGTGGGCCCAACCCTTTTGATTCTAGAAAAGTAGCATAAACCACAAGGTGTTTCTCCAAGCTTCGATCAATACTTTCATCCAACATCAAAGAAAACAATGGACTATCTAACATTTTTGCACTTTGTCTCTCTTCAAGATACTTAGATATGGAAAATAGGAAATCATTTGCAGCCATATGATTTGTATATGATCTATAATCCTTGTTTTTCGGCATGTTTGGTGTTTCTAAGTACATTTCAAGAGAGCAAAGAGACTCATATTTTGAGAGGGGTAAGTCTTCTTGCACTGCCCAATAAACTAATTTCATGGTTGTGATTATTCTTTCCTTATTGGTGTCATCAATATTTGCAATGTGTTCTGGAATTGATTTTGCTTTGCCTTCATTTCCACATATCCATTTTGCTTGTGAAATTTTGTGGTTGTTTGATTCAGCATGAGTAACTATTGCATCATGTTGCAAAGTAGTACAACCAGTTCCAGTTCCCCATGGTCCAATAGACTTGTGCTCTTCACAATATATACATTTCATGACTGTTTTCCCTTCATGCATTGCACACCTTAACCACTTGAATTTCACTTTCCATTCATCTCTAAATCCTCTTTTTACTCTAGCCCTTTTTTTGTTTTGTGTTGAAACTTCTTCTCCTTCAAATGCCTCATCACACTCATCATCATACCCTAATATATTTAAATCTTCATTCAAATCAAAATTATGACCATCTCTTGATGAAGCTTGTGATGTGTTTGACCATGCAAAAAATTTTTTGATTGAAGATTGATTCTTTTTGGATTGAGACATTTTAGCTTATAATGTACCTATACAACCCAAATAAAAAACAATAATTAGATATAAAATTCAATAATAAGAAAAATATAATAATATCAACAACTTAATGATAGATTATTAATTCAACACACAACAAAAAATATTTAAATAGTTCTTACCAATTTGAGTACAATAGAATATATTGGATCACTATTTTTTTGTTTCAAAAAACTATGATGTAACGACATGATCTTTCAATGCTTTCAATCTTTAATAGAATATATGTTTAGCATCTTAAAATTAAGTAATACTAGTTAAGATTATATTGTCTTATACATATAATTTTTAAGTGTTCCTTCCAAGAAAACTTAGAAGCTATGAATTAATACTAGAATCATGGAAGTGATACTAATCTAAAAAGGTTTACTCACTAAGTCTTTGTAAGATATATGGGTGACTAGAGAATACATACTAAGGCACATCTTTATCTATAGTTTCAGAGGTATGTAATTCCAATTAAGAAACAACAAAAAGCTACGAGAATGACAACTATATTTGAAGGACATTAGTCAAATCTATGGGGAAGAGGCCATGTTACATTACAAGTGATTGGCTAGTTCTTTGGAGACAACCTATTATGGCTAAATCATATTGCAATATGCCCTGCAAATCCTCGAATGTCTTGGTCTCTATAAAAAAATGTTGCAAAATGTTTGACATACCTTCATTTGGAATATTACATCAACATCATAATAAAAAAAACATCTGCTTGGTGTATCTAGGTGATTGAATGTTACACTTGCTCGAGTGAGAATAGAATTTTTACAATTAAATGAGTTCACTTCCTACAATTGTACTGAAATTCTGAGCCTAGTGAAAATAACTTGCATTTTTAACAGATTATCTCTAAAGAATATATTTATTAAGTAATTTTCCTTGCCCGTAAAAATGCAAAGTAGAAATTTTAAACATAGTGTTTGGGAAATTTAAGATAGATAGTCAACAACCACTAAAATGGACATAGAAATAATTCAAGGGAAAAAACTACTTCAATTCATACTGAAACTTACTTGAGAGAACATTATCTTAGTCGTGGAGACTATGAGGATTAGAGACTTCTGATACAATACACAATGAGTATTACAGATTCATAAGAAATTCAATAATTGTTGTATGAAATTACATTCTCACTAACCACTCACTTTTTGCCTTGTCAAATATTGTTATTCATGCATTAAATGCAAATGAGAGACGAGTGCCATATAGGGACAACATGATTCACTTGAACTAGTCATTTTTTGGGGTGAATTTCCTATCATTAGAGGGCAGAGGTGATCTTGGGACATTTGAATCAGAAAAGAAAGAAAAAAATAGGAAACTAGAGTCTCAAAATGTTGCCATTTTTTAAACTTGTTATATGTGTGATTTATCTATTGATTGACTAGTATATAATGTTATATGGAAATCAAGTTGAGAAAGATGAGAATAGTTATCTTCAACTAGTGAAACAAATTAATTGAAGATGCAATTAAAATAAAATCTCAGACGCCATCTCGAATGGATAGTTATTTTGTTACATCGACACTTATCTCAAATGAATAGCTCTAGTCATGTTATCATAGTTTTTAGATGATCATGATATATTGCCCTAACCTCTGGGGATTTTCTATGCAGAGCTCATTTGAATTAGATGATGAGACAAAAGAGGATCAACCTTTGAAAAATACAAGTTCAAAACAACTGCGGTTTCCCTTTGTTTTGGTCCTTTTTGTCTCTTTCTATACTTATGAGTAAATTCTCTTCACATATGCACGTAATGAGAACTCTGTAAATTGAAAGCACGTTTAAGTTTGAAGGCATTTGATAAATACCAAATGAAGGAATTGTCACATAAATATTACCAAGCAAATCACATATACACGCATATACTTCAAAATTTATAGATGTTGTTGTATATAAAGACTTGTTCTACACCGGTTTTCTTACCTTTCCTTGTTTCTGCCTTCTTTTCATTACAACCAAATGAACAAAACACTTCTATTTACACATTATCTCCAACTTCCTCTAGAAGTTTCCTATCCACTGGGCATTAATCAGTTTTCTTGCAGTACCATTAAGAGTTCTAGAGCCATTATCATAGGATTATGATGATCCTGATATGCTACTCGATGGAGCTCAATTCAATTTCAACCATTGAAATTTCCTATCAGTAGAGGGCAGAGGCAATCTTGGGACATTTGAACCAGAAAAGAAAGAAAAAAATAGGAAACTATATACTTTTTCTTACCTGAATTATGTTGTTGAACAAATTGTTGTATCTCCCTACTCCTCTGCAACTTGGTGGTTGACACTTCATTTGTTCAGCTGCATGTTGTGGTTGCCTTCATTTCATCTATGCACATTGCAAACAATTTATTTAACTCCAGACTTCAGTCTCCCATATCTAGCTTTTGGCTTCCCTTCACCCATGGGCCATAATATAAAGTCATTTCCCAACTACTCAGGCCATGCTGGAAGGTAAAAATCTTGTGAAATCTTCAAAAAATCAGACTATTTAATATGATCCATCATCCATTGATTGTTGATTCGTTGAACAGTGAATATGGCTCTGCTAAAGTGTATTAAATATTATATTTTTTGGAACCGTGGAAGTTGGAAGTAAATGTTTTGAAATTAAAAATTTAAAGGTGTGAGTCCAATTTCAAGATTTGATTCAACATTAATGTTGTTGTCTGTTCCCAATTTCCAACTCTGCAGAATCAAATATTCCAGCGGCGGAGAAGATACGTAGACGGTAGAAGACAAGACAACTAATATATATAATATATATGCCTATATTTTTTAAAACGTTTGATTTTTGATTGTCAATGTCAATGTGACAATATATCAAAAAAACTGCACTTCTATGGATACGGCCCAAAATAAATTACACTGTTTTTTACGGGTAAAATAACGAAAAACGTTAAAATGGGCGTCAATTTTAACCCATGCTTCCACTCCAATCACTAGCAATATCTTTTTATAGTATATAAACTAGCAAAAGCATCCAAAGGTGCTTGTGAGAGGCCGATAGGCATATAAGAGTAATAATCCACATTTGTTGATAACATATAAATTCCAATATACCATGATCCACATTCATATTGGGTCGTTGACACTAATGTTTAAATTACACACATTTTTGAATAATCTAGTGATTTTTTAGAATATCGCTTTTAATGTATAAAAGGGGAATACCTACATCATTGCACAGGAAATAAAAAACCATTTATTTGGTGATTTTGTCTTCCTATATATTTATAATATACAATGTTTGTTGTAAATAAAAAACAAAATGATAAACTCGAACATAAAAAATAAGAAAAATATTTACAAATAAAAACAAAAACAAAAGAAAATGTAATTGGAAAGCTTAATGGATATTTTCGAAATAAATCCAATAATGGTGTTTTCTAAAAGGAAAAACATTTAAGAAAAAAATTAGCATTGATATTCTCTCCACGAAACATATTTTTGCTCAATTTTAAGAAATCACCAATATAGTAAACTAAAAATGAAGATAGATAAATAAATAACATTCCATCATTGTGGCATGTCAATATTTTCAGATTAATATTTTTTGATTTCATCTCCAATGGGCGGAAAAGAAATGTCACCATTTCAATAAGAGAAATTATCCTAACAATTATTAAAATTGTTAATTAGCACTATTTCTAAGAGATATGCACTTTGATGATTGTCAAGGACAAGGATAATTTTTTGTGGGTATGTATGATGTAGCTCTCCTACTTAGTTATGTAACATTTATTGTAGATTCATTCTTAAGAGTATCTAAATACAAGCCCATTCCCATACTACAAAATAAAGCCAAGTACTAATACACAATCCAGAGCCGAATTAAAGGTCGATTGCCCTAGGCAACATGCTTTGAGTGGATGCCCTCCGAGCACAATTTTAGTTAATATTTTTCTACCAAGTAAATAAATAAAATATGCCTATATTCTTGTATTTTTAAATTTACATTATAGTCATAAGAAAATAATAATAAAAATATCTTATTAAATTATCAGAAAAGGATGCAAAATATTCCATGGATGGAAAAAAATAATGGTAGGAGATGCTCAGAATGCAAAAATACTATATTTTATACAAGGCTTCTTAGAAGTCTTATTTAACTATATCAAGTAGGTGACATGAACTCCATCTTAAAATAAAGCACCATTTTTTTTTACAAAGAAACAAGAACGTTTATGTATCTCCCATGGTTTTGTGAAGAGTTGTATTTGGACTAGGCCTACCAGTTCCTCCATAAAAATAATAGACATTTCCCCCAAAAAATTAAGAATAGAGAATTAAATACTTTTTCCTTTCAATTATACTTACCTCTACTAGATACATCAGTGACGTTATAAATAATACATTAACATTTTTGTAGAACAAATCATACACCTACATAATCTGGAGCTACATCACAGAATGGGTAATAATACCAACAAGACTATACATGCTTATAAATATGTGATATTTACTTTTACTTGCAAAATATTACATATCACATAATAATATCTATAATATCATATATGAGATAGTATGTGTGAAATTTATGTTACTATATAATAATATTTATAAATGGGTTGATCAATATTAAATCTTCAAATACAATTCTTTTAAAGATAAGTTCTAAAAATAACTGATAAAAGGGAAATTTTTAGATTCAGCGCTCCTCGATCGCTAGCGCCTAGGCAATCGCCTAGTTTGCCTAAGGCTTAATCTCCCCTTAACAAAATCGTAACTACCATAAAATAATAAAATTAAGAATTTGCAATAGAAATAACGAAAAACTGCACTTCTATGGATACGGCCCAAAATAAATTTCACCTATTTTTAATGGGTAAAATAAGGAACGCCGCTTAAACGGCGTCAATTTTAACCCTCACTTCCACTCCAATCGCTAGTAATATCTTTTTTATAGTATATAAATAAAAACGGCTAGGAGTCCACATTCGTTGTGCCAACCTAGCTTTCCCGAAAAAAGAATTTGCACAAATTTGTATCCGAACAGTCCTGCATTATATTCAATTGTACGTTCTAAAGGCTGAGGACATTCATTACGGAGGTGTTTCTCATGGAAAATGGAGGAGCAAGCAGCCACCCTCTTCCACTCGGATCAACACCTTTGTCATGCAGATATTTTAACGCCCTCACAGGCATGTAACTTCACCGTTTCCCATTATATTTTCTCACCATTTTTGTGAAAACTTCACCATTTCCCATTATATTTTCTCACCATTTTTGTGAAATATATGGCCGAAAATTTATTTTGCTAGCATTTGAAAATAAGAACTATATATCCGCGATTGTGAAACGAGGGCACGCATGTTTGTTCTCTTTGTTTAATTTTAGGATAAATGTACAGGTCGAATGATTTCGGTTAATTTTGAGGCTGTGTCCGTCATTTGGTGAAAGATAAATCGGTTATTTTTTTAACCTTGAAAGCATTTTTAAGGTAGGGTTTATGATTATTTTTAGCGGGAGGATAGTGTGTAAGTTTAGTAGTTTGGTTCAAATTTAGCTTTTCGAGCTGTTTTTTCGGTTAGTTTAGAGGATTTTGTCTCAGATGTAGGTTATTTAACCTTTCTTACGTCTAAAAGTAAACGAGGAATTTTGCTCTTACAATATTTTTCATCATCCGAGCTTCTTTTACTGTTTTTTCTGTGATATTTCTGATGACAAATTTGTTAGCTTGTTATAAGTCGCATTTTGCAGCTGTCTTTCGGTAACCTATTATGAAGATGTTTGGACAGAGGATGTACATTTTCTGCATACATCTTTTAGTAATCCTAGTTTTATTTAGTTACTTATTACAAAAAAATCCTTTTCAGTGTTCATGATAAATCTTTGTCTGCGGAATCTTCCCAAGCAAAAATTTCGTTGTTAAAAGTTAAAACAACTAAAAAAGCCAAAGGTTCAGTGCCATACATTCAAGAGAAACCTTTATCTTTTGCTGTTTTCTAACTGTAGAATGATTTAGTATTTAAAATTAAAAACAAATGCGTCATGACTAGACAACTGCTTGCCATTTCTGGCAGAAACTGCCTAAGAAAACCTAAATTAAATTGACACTCAGAGCCGTAAAATTGATTGAATTCAAAATCCTTTTCATTGTTTTAACTCAGGCAAGACCTCTGTTTCAAACCATGCAGGGTTTTATGGTGGCAATTTTTTTTACTAGGATAGCAGCCATGGTGTCTATGATATCCAGATACCCTGCTTTTAGACCCCAAGACAGAGGAGTGCATGAGCGAGAGATTCCCAAAATCATCCTTTCAAAACTATTCCTTTAAGTAATTACAAGATGGTATTAGACATATCTTCATTGGTGCACTATAAATTCTAATAAAAATTCACTGCATATAAGCCGAAATATTTCCTTTAAGCTGATACTAGATGTGGTTAGGCATACTTCTCATTGGCACACCAGAAATATTCATAAAAATACACCACATCATTGTGTTGCTCAGCTGTTGGAGCTGGGCTAGCGTTTGGCTCACCAAAGCTGCTGCCAGACTCATTAAAATGGTTTCAGTTGCCTGGAGATGCCTATTCTCAGGTGTTGAACCCCCAATTTGTGGGGATTCATTCCTCCTCATTGTAGAGGAATAATCTTTTGTAGCTACGAGTCACGAGTGACTATGGGATGCCTTGACATCTTTTGTTTGGTTTCAGGCTCTAATTCTCAGAAAAAGAAACCTCATTGCTACCCTCAGAGCTCTTGTGCTCAGCTTTTATGGCTGTCTCATTGTGGATGGTTGTGGTCAGATCAGGAGAAATTTTGAAGCTCTTTGGAATCCCTTAAAGCTTATCTTCTAAGCTCTGGAATTACATCATAAAAAGGCCAGGAAAAATTGCCTATTGGATTAGTAAGCCAATGTCCTCAAGTCCGAAGTGTCGAATCTGCTCTAATGTTTTGGTGGCTGCAATTTTTATTATTCTTCATGTCGAGCTCCATCTGCAATAGCTTACAAGGCTTGCTACACTCTTCAAAGACTTTCTTTGGGATAACTCTAGCGAATCTGAAGTTTTTCGGAGTATTTGTTTGAACTAACTCAAGTGGCTCTAACAGGTTCCATGCAGTTTCTTGGTAAGCTTGCTGCCTTATCAAAAGGGGGAACGAACATTATTGACATTCACAAACAAGGCCTGACCCTCTATGCCAATCAGGGTATCTGTGAAGAAGGAAACCTGGATGACTGAGTGCAACTGAAAAAGTGGGGTTAAATAAACAATAAACCAGATGATGGTTTTCACCAGTGTGATTTGCTAAAAGTCCAGTTGCATTTACACACAAAAGAGAGCATGTATAAAATACAAAAAATGGGCTAAACCTTTGGGTTAGAAGGGTGTAGCTCAGCCAAGCACAATATGTGCTATCAAATGCTATGTTCCATTGTAAATCAAATAACTACGTGTAATATATAAAAAGATAGTACTAGCTTTAATCTATGACTAATCTATTTTTTTCCAATTTCCCATGAGTAAATGAGTAGGGTTAGAGAATGCAATATTCACCACTTCCCGATTCCCACACGAACAAAAAATATGAATGCAATACAAAAGTGGAAATCCTACTGCAAATATGACAGGAGAAGACATAATCAGTGAACTAAATTCAAATTGGTCAAAGATAACAATAAAGCAATATGTAAAGGAAATGTGCCTTATAAAGTAGGACCCCTTACAAAGTGGGGCCACGTGAGAGCAAGTGTGCAGTAAACCACTAACCAATTTCCAAGATTTCCGAAGGGTGTGGTGTACTTTGAGCCTGGGAGGTGCATATGACCGTAAATGGGTGACTAGCAACTTTTTGATTGAACCCTACTTGTGAGCCAAGCGGAATGTTGCAAGGTGAAATGATGTAGCAGTTGAGAGAGGTATGAAATAGAAAGGTCAAAATCCTAAATGTGATTGCTAAGTGTGATCCAAAATCTTTACATATGCAGCTGAAAGCAGGTTAGTAGTGTACAGTGATAGCTAGTAGATCAAGCAATATTGAGAGTATATAGATAAAGAATGATTTCAAGGTTTCCTTATATATGGCACCCTAAAGTTAGGAGTAACCAATCATAAAACCCAAAAAGAAGAATCCTCACACATTTTCATTTATCTAATTGTGATTGTGGCACTTATAGAGCAATTCTAGAGATCCTAATCAATCTCTTCCAAGTTGGAAAATTCTAGCTATTGTTATAGAGATTGGTAATGGAAATCCAAGACTCCTTTTCAACCTTACAAATTGGGTATAGCCTATTAATGGATTTAATAGCTATATTCAAGATAACTTGAATTCAAGTGGTGGAAACTATATTCTTCTTTGAAAGTGTTTGAAGTTTGGTTACAACGAGTTTGGGAAGTCCCTCTTGAGCCAAAGAAGTCTTGTTTTTCCGGAGCGCTTAGATATTAGGTTGTTGCCTTTAGGGTTGAGGTTGTTGTATCTCGACAACCTTGTTTCAAATGTTTGGCTTGTCAAAACCAAATGGTTTTAAACATATGTTTTGGTTCTATGTTAAGGTCAAGGGTGCTTTGAAATATATAATTCCCCATCAACAAAGCCTTTTCATCAAGAGTCCGTTTCACAAATAGTATGTTAGGATATAACGTGGGTGGAATGTTATACCCCTAAGGTCATGGTAGTATGATGTATATGATTCCCCCATCAATAAAGTCTTTTCATCAAGAGTTTGTTTCGTAATTAGTATGTTAGGATATAACGTGGGTGGATTGTTATACCCCGTGGTCATGGTATTATGATGTATATGAGGTTATGGAATAGCTGACCTATGGCTTACAAAACTCGTGGTTAATCATTTGGATTTTATGGGTAGATTTTGGATGAAGTTTTAATGGTTGGCTAAATGTGTAATTTGTGTGTTGAGGGTTTACCCTCTCCCGAAGATTACTAGATTAGTGGCTATATCTAGGAGGATCATACTATGGTAAAGGATTGTGGATTATGGATCGGAATGTTGAGTAGTAATAATAGAGTAGTGTAGCGGGTTTGTCTCTCATGGTGGTGGATCTCCGGAGTGGGTCCTTCCTTGAGTAATATTCTATGGCTAAGCCTAAGTCAAGGGTATCCTATTTCCAGTGCTCCACGGGGAAACGTTCCCCCACACAAAAGTGACGTATCTTAAGAGGGGGATGCCCCGAGACTTGGGGACAATTGGGAAATGTTCGCTCGTGTCCCTCCACCGCCACTAGCAAGAGGGGATGGCCCCAAAATGTTTCCCTCACAAAGGACGTTTCGAGATGTCCCTCTTGTTGGGGATGTTGTGGGGACGTGGGGACATCCTGGGGACTTATACAAGTCTCTTGACTTGATTTCGAGACTCTGGCTGTCCCCGCGTCATTTATATTTCAAAAAGTGTTTTTTTTCTTAAATCAACTTTTTAGAAATTTTGGACCCCAACCCTAACTCGTAATACTTAATGGGCCCCACCCACTCCCTAAGCACTCCAAAAAAACTATAAATAAGCCTCACATCCTCACTCCAAATCACTATAAAAAATTCAAAGCAAGAGCGAAAGCATTAGCAAGCAAGAGTGAGAGCATTAACAAACAAGAGGGAGAGCAATAACAACAAGAGTTAGAGCAAGTGCCAAGTCTTCATTGATCAACCGTTCAAGTTTCAAGTTTTCAACACGTTCATCAAGCCTTCAAGGTAAGCCATGACCATGGCCCTTCATACTTCATAGTTAGTTTTTTAATTTTTTATTTCAATTTAAAATCATAAATTATTCAATAAATTAATTAAAATGCTTATTTTAGGGTTGTTGATTTGTTGTTTATAACTTTTTATTGAAAACAACAGTTACACAACCTAAAAACAACATTTAGGTGTTTTTGTTTAACGCATTTATAAGTTTAAAGTTTTAAAATTTAAACTTTATATTTATTATTTTACTATTTTAAAATTAATTAATGAAATTATTTTGAAAAATTTGCATATTGATTAAAAATTCAAATAGTTGATTATTGATTAATAGTTTAATACTAGTCAAATTAGGATTTTGTCTTTTGTGTATCCTCTCGTTTTTGTACTTTGTGCGACTTGAAGTAAGAAAAACAAAAGTGAAATCCTTGTTTGATGAAGGTTGAAGAACAAGGATTCCTATTTTGTGTATCCTCTGCTTCTACGCTTCGTGTGACCTGAAGTAAGAAAAACAAAAACAAAATCCTTGTCTTGAGCCATTGCAAAATTTAAATTATTATTAAAATAATAAATTTAATTTTTAAACAATAAATTTTATTTCTTGCAGTGTCACCATGAGTTTTGCTTCTTACAACATGAGTGACGAAGAGGGAGAGCAAGAGCCTATGGGGGTTGAGTATGAGTCTCCAAGTACAGATGTGAGGGGGGTTGAGGCAAGTAGTTCTATTGGGAGTGCAACTAGACAATTTAGTTGCCCTTCCAAGTTATTGGAACCTTTTGCCAAGGGTCCTTCGATAAGAAGTCCCCTTTAAGTCAATTTACAACCAAACTACAAGCAAAAGCTGGGGCAATAGGGGGCACTAGGATGTGGAAGTGTCATTTTTGTCAACTTGAATTTCAAGGCAACATTACAAGAGTTAATGCACACCTCCTTCACATCCGAGGCAAAGGTGTGGGGGCATGTGACAAGTTGTCACTAAAAGAAAGGACCGAAATAAATAAATTGTGGGGTCAGTATCGAAGAAGGAAAAGTTGTATCTACTACTTTTCCAATAAGGAGTGCTACTCCTACTTATCCATCTAGTTCAAAGGCAACAAATCCTAAGGGGAAACATAGAATGACAAGTGATAGTGATGTTGCAAATACAATGACAAAGTTATTCAATGTGCAAAATAAGGATGGCGTAGATGATGTCATTGGCAAACTCTTCTTTGCTTGTGGTATTCCATTCCATGTGGCTCGCTCTCCTTATTATAAGGACGTTGTGGCGAAGATAACAATTGCAGACCATTCCACCCCCTCCTGAATTTCACATTAAATTTCGACGGTGCATCGAAGGGCGATCTCTGCTTATCGGGAGCAGGGTGTTTGATTAGAGATACTGAGGGTAAGTTAGTTATTGTAGGGTCCTTCCCTCTTGAGGATGGCTCGTGTAATGTTGCGGAAGCTCAAGCCCTATTAGAAGGCTTGAAGCTGGCGGTCTCTTCTCGTTTGTGAAGCTCTTGAAATCGAGGGGACTCTCAAGTTGTGATAAATGCCGTTAGAAAAGGGAAGGCTTTATCATGGAATTTGGATTATTTCATAAGTAATATATTGTTTTGGCTTAACAAAATTCCTATTTGGAATATTAGGCATGTGTTTAGGGAGGAGAATGGCGCAACCGATTTGCTCGCCAACCATGGCATTCTTAATCGTGATGGCCCAATCGTTTTCACTCATGTGGGAGATTGGGTGAATTTGGAAGCAATAATTATAAAGGAAGGAAGCCCCGAGGCTCATTAATGGCGGTTGTTTTGGTAATTGTTCCTTCGTTTTCATTTGGAGTTTGAGTCAGTGGAGAAGTTTGTTTTCAGTCGGTGGAGGTGTCCGCTTTCAGTCATGGCGTCTATGCCACTTCCGCTTCTATTTTCTGCAAGGTGAGAAGAGGGAGATGGCGTTTCGAGGAGAGGCCATGCAGTCCCGATTGAAGATTATATTTCGGGCTGAGTCTGATTCGATAAGGGAAGCTATTTCCCGCATCCTGGGGGATGAATACTTTGCTGAGTTGGCTCGCTCTCGTGTCAACTCCGAGGTGGCTTCATGTTTTGTAAAGTGGCTACTGCTGGTTAAACAAAATATTGAGGAGGTGATGTGTATTGCCATGCATTTTATAAAACCCATGTATAGGGTTAATTTGGTGGAGGCTCTGGAGGAATTTAGTCGGACCTAGCCCCTCCCAGACTCTATTCGGGATGGCCATGCTTTAGAGGAGGCATGACAAGTCATTGCAGAACTGTCGACGTGCAATTTGGTCCTGTTGAGGTTTGTTGAAGGTGTTCATGCGGCTTGTGAGGAAGGGAATATAGAAGGAAAGTGCCTGGAAAAGCTAGATCTCCCGGGTCTCTCGGCTTCGGTTTTCATTGCATCTGTGGGCATTGCTAGACTTATACGAAAGCTTGGCTTCACAATTACAACCTTCGCTTCGCATTGCCCATGCTTTGGACCGACGTTGGGAGGCAAGAAGGTGCTCGATCCTTTGAGCTCGGCGTCGGTGGAATAATCTTGTTCAATCTAGCTAGGGTTCTCGTTTTTTGAGTTTTTGGTATATGTTGTTTATGGTTCCGTCGCTCCTTGCATGCTGGTAGGTGTTTCGTTTTTTGTTTTAGTATGTTTCGCTTACGTGTCCGGTCGTTAAACTCGGGTGGGATCCTCTAATCCCTGTGGTCTAAGCTCCTGTAAAAATATTTAAATATCAAAAAGAAACAATTGCTGGACCATCATATGTGTGTGGCAGGGAGACAAAATTAAGGACAATAATCTTGGATAAGAACTATTCTAAGATTAATATTCTAGTGGAGAAAATGAAGGCTACCTTAGTCACTACTCGGCTATTGGATGCAACATAATCATGGATGGGTGGACTGACATTTGGCATCATCCACTCATCAACATCATGGTCACATGTATAAAGGGCCCTTACTTCCTCAAGGCTATTGATTGTTTAGGGCACCACAAGGATGCTTATTTTTCAGTTTCAAATCCTTAGAGATGGTATTGAGGAGGTCGGACTAGAGAATGTGGTTTAAGTAGCAATAGATGCGACCTATGTGTGTAGGGCTACAAGGAAGTTGATCGAGGCAACCTACAAACATATTTGGTGGACTCCTTGTTGCGTGCATGCCATGAATAAGGCACTCACAAACATGGGAAATATTAGATGGATCAAAGAGGCCGTGAATGATGCCAGAGATGTCTAGATGTTTATCTCGCAACCACTACACTTCACATGTACTCTTTAGATCTTCTCTAAGGAGTTTTTAAAACTTGTAGAGACTAGATATGCATAGTATTTCAATCTCTTGGAGAAGATGCTTGATTTGTAGGAGGCATTGCAGCTAATGGTCACGGCAAGAGAGTGGGATCGGTGGCCCGATTCTAAGTCTGAGCAAGGGAAGAGGGTGAAGGAGGTGGCGAAGAGTGACATATTTTGTTTTGATGCGAAATACATCGTGTCCTTCATTACTATAGTCTTCAAAGTCATTAGATACGGGGACTTTAATGCACCTAGCCTTGAGAAGTGTATGAGTGGATTGACATTATGCTTGGCCAAATGAAGGCCATTGACAAGTGAAGGACCCTACATTGCAGTTCTGCAATGACCATATTCAGCCAATCATTCATCAGAGATGGGAGAAGCTCAAAACCCGCTTGCACATGGCTGCCTATGTATTAAACCCGAAGTGGTATGTGCAAAGGCCTTACAAAGTTACCCCTTTTGCAAGATGTCAGGGTGAAGGAGGGGTTCATAAAGGCTATTCATAAAATGTACAATTCTATAGATGCGAACACCATTTGTATGGAGTGGACAATTTGCCACACTTAGGGGATATTAAGAAGAGGCCAAGTTGGATAGGAAGACTATGACACATGAGGACCCAATTATGTGGTGGACTATGCATGGGCCTATTTTTTTGACAACCACACTAGCCATTCGTTTGTTGTCACAGGTTTCTAGTTCTTTTGCATTTGAGAGGAACTGGTCTACTTATGGCTTCATCCACTCTACAAAGAAGAAGAGGAACAAACTTACCTCTAGGAGGGCAGAGAAGCTTGTAGCTATACATAGCACCTTGCGTCTCATTGACCGCAACACACTTATGTACAAGGAGAGTCCAACAACCCAATGAGATGTAGAGCTAGAGGAGCCATCTCAGATTGATGATGATGTGGCACAGATATAGGTTGGTTGGAATTGGTTTGGAGGAGCTTGACCTTGAGGAGTCTAGTAGTTTGAGTGATGAGGAGTTTGGTACAAACTTTGGTGATGATTAGAGGCATTGAGCCATTGACCAATTGTATTTGAATTTTGAATGTAATCATCATTTTGAATATAAATATTAATATATTGATATTTGGCATTTTCATTGTTCAATGCAATGTGTTTAGTATTTCAAAGTTTCATTTGTTATTCCTCACACATTTTTTACAACTATTTTTTCAAGTACTATATATATTTGCACCACTGTCTCACCGCCGTCCCCCTGCAGTCCCCAAACCTAGGCCCTTGGTCCCCCATCCCCGAGACTTGCTACCCCGTCTCCCTGCTCCGAGATTCCATGGAACACCGCCTATTTTGAATATATTCAAGGTTTACACATTGGCCAACCATACATCTTGTCTTGTGCATTTTGATTATCTTTCAATATTATTTTTGTATATTGGATATTTGGTTCTTAAGAAGTATTATAATGGCCGTTTTGTAAAGTGAGAGAAGGGTTTTTGGTAGATTGAGAAATATCTTGCTGATTTTTCCTTGAAAAACACCTTAACTTGCTGAACTTCATTTTCTTAGGAGAATTGCCTAATTGAAGTGATGTTTACACCATTAGAAAGGAAACTTTTGAGAGTTTTTCAACAAATGCTTAGTTAAAAATCCAAGCAGTATTAAGGGTTTTATGGCCTTGCAAAGTTGACCTTCCTAAACCACTAGGCTCCTGTTTTTGCAGTCACGACCTAGATAGAATAGTGGAAAACCTTCATAGCCTTCAATCCAACTAAGCAACTATGGTGTTGTTTTTACATTGCAAGGGAAATTTTCAGATCTACTTACCTGCATGTTTTATTACATTTAGATAGGTGGCAGGAAGGGAGATATATTGAATGTTAATAGTGTTGAAACCTAGCTTTTGAAGTGTGAATCATTGTGCCACCTAGGTTTCTAGAAATGAAATTATTGGTGTTAGAGAATGGTGGTTTAAATTTAAAAATCGGAATCAACACAACACTTGGATAGAAAATGTGTATTGTTTCTTATCCCAATGGAAAACATGAAACTCATTACGCTGAAATGGGAGCGAGAATTCTATAAGAGATAGTCGTGGAGTGTTGGTGTAAGTGGTTGCTACACCTTAGTTGTTAAGCTTACTTTAGCTATTCTCTTGGTTAGCATATTGTACATTTTCCTGTTTTATAAATTAGGAAAATATAAGAAGCGTACATACCATACATCTCTCATTTGGAACTCCATGTTATACCACATGGGTTTTGAAAACCACCTGCATTCATTAAAGTAGGCTCATTGTAGACACTGTAGTTTGATCAATACACTATTATTTCTAATGGTGCACTAACGCTTCTTCCTTTTGCAAATTGATGGCACACCGCCGCTTAGGCCTATCTAACTCCCTTCCTACGTGTTGGCTAGATTTTCGCATAGCATCAAACCTAGGCAATCATGAGATAAATCTCCTCATTTAACCGGTGAGGCTCCCCGATTTGTCAATAAAAATGTGTTTCTATCTATCAGGGGTTTTACTTTAACAACTTAGTTCATGAACCATAACTAAGAAGTTCTGCAGCAAGTAAGCAGCTGTTTAAGAAAGGAAAATTACAGAAGAAGGAAGTAAAGGAATTACAGAGAAGAAATGAGGAAGATGTGCATCCCAATTAGTAGATTGCAGAGCTAATCGTGCATGCACATAGAAGAAACTCAAATAGATTTGAACACACAGAATTATAAAGCAAAGGCAGCTCTAGATCTAGATCTAAAATAACACAAAGTCTATTAAGAGATCTAAGATTTAGAAGCAAGAAACAAAATACACCGTGACACAAAGTTCTCCTGAAACCCGCTTCTTTGTATTCCTCTCGCAACAAGTGGCTCTCGTGGTTCAAAGACAAAGTCTAGAACACAAGATTGCTTCTTACAAATTCTGATCGATGATTAACCCGTAGGTTCTTCTCCTACTTATAGAATGTAGGAGGGAAAGTACAAATAGAAGACTCAAACTGAACTAAAGTATGAACAACAAGTAAAGATGACATTTGGCAATCATCCTCAACTAACTTCTTCTTAAGTGACACATGTATCACTTAACTAATAGAAAGGTTCCACATGACTTCGAGTAATGGTCAGCAAAACCAATAACTTAGAAGTTTACAATTCCATCCGGGAACATAGAAAATAGAAGAAGAAAGAAATAGAAGAAGTCATGCCAGCTGTAACATCTACATCTTCTTCTTGTTCTGATATCTGATATACTTGTCGAACATATAGTTCAAAGATCTTTCCATCTCTGCTTTTAGCTACTGCTTCCTTTTCTGTCCTGAATTGCAGCAATCCTTCATTCAACACTTTGCTGCATGCTTCCACTTCTTCCAAACTTGGCCCAAATCTCGCAATGTCTGCCTGCAGTGTCACCAGCCTACTGATAGAGTTCATCGTGAAAGGCTTGGTGGCTTTATCAATCCTCTTTTGCACCATCAGAAGAGAACCCTCCAGAGAATCATGCACCTCGTTAGAAACAATCCGCACGTATGAAGTAATACCTCCATCCACTCTTTCCTCAGTGAAAGAAATAACACTATCCGGCAAATCTGATGTTCTGCTCTCAAGTGCCTGCATCCTCTTCAGCAAAACTCTGCAGATCTCCAAACGGAAAGATACTGCAAACTCTAGCTGCTTCCCCTTCTCGACTGATCCATCCGGCACAATTTGCTCTCGCAACCAATACATCTCCTGCAGCTTGTTGATCTCGCCAAAACACTCAGTTACTCTCTCGCAATCGTATTTATTCCTTTTATGCTTTCTATCGCTTGCTTTAGTTGATTTTCTCGCATCGCTCATAACCTTTAGGCGGGCCGGCACTTCCCCAAGTCAGCACGTGTTTGACGAATAATCTGATCCTTCCATTCGTCAATAGCCTTTACTTGATTGCTTGCATCTTCCATTTCCTGCATAAGATGATCACTCACCTGCGCTGAAATGGGCTGAACGGAAGGTTTAGCAACCTTGGCTATGATCTCACATAATTGAGATATTTGCTTCGCAGCTCTTCTTTCTCCGCTTTTCACTGCTGTCAAGCCTAAGGAACAAAGCATCCAGCAACGTCTGCGTGTCCTGCTTCAATCCTTCAGTGGTAGCTTGACCGAGTGGTATTTTGGTCACCGTCACATCTTCTGCCGTGAGTTCCTCTTCTACCTTTCCTTCCGCCGGGATTAATATCTCAAAGAAACTTCTCTCCCGAATCCTCGATGATCAACCTAGAAGTTGCTTTAGCAACTTTAGGCCTTCTCCTCTCTTCGCTCGATCCTCAAGTAGCCGCAAGTCATGTTCCTCTAAGTTCATCTCTATTCTTGCTTCCGAACCAACCGCAAAGCTAACCATTCCGAGAAATTACTTCTGAGAATGAGAAGTTGCCGAGTGCGCTACTATTTCCCGCCTCGCATCCTCTCCATCGTAAAGTGCCACAAAGATCATGGCTGCCATCCTCTCAAACATCCAAGGACAAAGCTCTTTCGAACTCCGTCATCTCGCAGCCTTCAACATCTCCTCTCGAACGGGTGCCGAACGGCGTGGTCATGAGAGAAGATGAACGCGTTCTGGTTTCAATGAAGGCATGGAAACATCCTGCTGCTGTGGTGCAATAGTTGGTGATCCACTAGGTACTGGAGAAGTCGGAGTCAAAGCTATGGTCGTAGAAGTGGTCTCCTCTTTCTCTTGAGATCTTCTGCGTACTTTCAACTTCTCGACCTTCTCGCCGCTCTCTCCTTCATGCTTTCGCTTGAGGGAATCTCCTGCGCCGAAGTTGCCCGTGATTTGATTCATCAATACTTCATCAAGGCAGTATCCCTTCGTTAGCAACCAGCTCGAAGTACTCACCAACACAGCTCCGGATCTTTCTTCTATTGTGCTGCAGCTGCCATTGCTATCCTGTAGTAGAGCTTTATCTCCTCCCATTTGATGGTAAGTGTCAAGTACCACGTTCCCATCATCTTTAAGATCCGCAGGTATCCGCGCTAGTCCAAAGTCAAATACTTGCTTTGCCGACAGCCTGCTGAAATCTTTCTTTCTGACCTCGTACTCACTTCTGCACTTCATCCAGAAATCTTCTAACGAAGGTACATGTGCGTACTCCTGGGAGATTGTCTTCCTGGCTATTCCAAATGGATCAAAATTAAGCCGTGCAGGGAAGAACTCTTGCTCATACTCAGACAACATTTGTGCTTCCATTCTTCGAGCTCTGTGAATGCTGATGCAACTGTAATATCCCACAGTGAGTGGGAAGTAGCCCGTAGACTTGTGCCGCTTCGACTGAAGGTCGTGTAACTCCACAAGTTGCCTCGCTTAGCTCCATGGCAATCAATCATCACTGGGTACTTGGCATCTTTGTTGGTTCACCTCGAAAGCTCGTAACCCCGAGGTATGTGAAATCTGCAACCGGATGAATATACTGCGCAATCTTGACACTCGCTTCCCATGCTTCCTCGCTTACTCGTGAGTCTTCAAGTCTTTGTCTAACTCCGCAGATGAAATCGTAGAAGAAACCATCGCTTGATCACTTTGAAGTCCTTCTCGCACGCAGTGCAGTAAGTCGTGGGTAGCACTCAAAATGGGATCCCCGAAAGAATACCACATCTATCCACTTGGAAAAGACACCTCGTGAAGCCGCAAAGATATACCAAGTATGAAGTCATCTTGAAGTCAAGGTACGCTTTACGCCCGCAGCTTGCTCACCGATGTCAGCTGCTAATAATTTCGACTAATCGATTATAGAATCAACCTTGTTGATTTCAATGGTCCTGATGAAAGCATACATCCATGTCCGGAAAGTGTAGGCATTCGCTTCACCATTCAACCTGCATAGCAATTTGACAATATCATCCGCCTCCCGCACCAAATTGATCGTGGAAGAGTTCTCGAACCCGGAAGGGGATCTAGGCTTCTTCATGAACCGCTATTCATGATGCTCACACAATCAGCTCTATGCTTTTCCCACCTACTGTCAGCATCCTGAATGCTAATAGAAGTCACCACCTTTCGTACTGGAATCTTCAAACAATAATCGAAGAATTCTGCATCCAAACGAATTATTGTCTTTCCCGCAACATCACGCACTGATCTGGATGAAGGATGATAAGATCTAGCACACTCCATCACAAACTCTGGCAATTGGGTCAGACACGGAAAGCTGCACTTCGAATAATTCCACTACTTTTGACCGCACGCATGAGTGAAGTCTTTCCAGCTCTGGATCTGTCAATCAAATCAGAAAGAGGTTCTGGGCCTAGATCCGTGTCTCCTATGTCTGAAAGTTTAGAAGCAATGCATGAATCCATCGTGCTCTCTTTTTCATCTCCTTTCGCCATAGCTTTATCAATCTTTGTCCGAATAATTCTTTTTCTTCTAATTTGGCCTCGCTTTCTTCAATACCGTGCAGATCCGACAATTCTTCGATTCGAGGATATTTGCAATGTATCGACATTGATAAATACTCCTTTTCTTTTATAAAGCACCCGTAATGAGTTCCTGCAATTTATTCGACAAAAATGGCCACCGAGCATGAATAGTGAATTTAAATTATAAAAATCTGCACTTTTCAAGCCTCGCTGCCCCAAAAATGGTGTTTAATTTGCACATAAAGAGATCATGAATCCTTTTAATCAACACCGAGCTCCTTTAACACCAGAAAACAATTGTGCAGGCATTTAAGATGAACCTTTTCCAAAGCATGCGCCAAATCTGAAGCTTTTAGCCTTTGTTAGCACTTTGTCTCGTGCAAAATCCTTCCTCTAATGGGGGCGCACTTTTTCTCCTTGCTGCAATTCTTTACCTCGTGTGTTGAATAATAAATCCATATGGCTGCCCATGCTTATATAACCTTCATAATTCTATAATTAATAATTGCCCTAACAATTAAAGGCAATTAATTAATTAAAAATCATGCTTTTCTCTTTTAAAATTGCATGTTTAAGGACAGCCATCCAATAAATTAAATTAATCCAATTTAATCCTCCACACAAAGACTTAACTTTAGCCTCACAAAGGTGCTTTGACCATAGCCACCGAAAATAGAAATTAATTCAATGATTTAATGCCTTAAAATCATTAAATAATGCCCAAATGGGGCGCACTTTTTCCAAGGAGAGGGGCAGCCACTAAATAAATTAAATTTAATTAATTTAATCCCTTTCTTTTATTCTTCCTTTGACTTTTCAACCTCCTCAAGCTTGGGCGCACTTTTTCCAAGGATAGAATTTAATAAAAATAATCAATTTAATTATTTTTATCCATCACCAAAGGGGGCGACTTTTTTGCACATGTAATTCTATTTTTAAGAATTTTCACCATAATGGGATTCTTTACCCTGCAAGGTAGGCACCACAATCCCATGATCCACTTAAGTGATTTGACTTTTGCAATGGGATTCTTTACCCTGCAAGGTAGGCACTAAAATCCCATGATTTCACTTAAGTCACTTTCCTTTTATTATATCATGGGAATTTTCACCCTGCAAGGTAGGCAATAAATTCCCACCGCCACAAATTTCTATTTTTCCCACTGCAGCTTAAGTGACTTTTATAACACGGGAAAAAGTACCCTGCAAGGTAGGTATACAATTCCCATCCTACCTGCGGCTTATATTTTTCCCATCGCAGCTCAAATCCTTTGTTTTCCAAAAATGCGCCCATCCCCGCAGGGGCTTTCCTGTGCACGACTTCGCTTTTTCCCAGTGATCCAGACCTCCGATGATGACTTCCTCCGGGCAAAATGTGCGTGTATGTTTTCCACCGCCTGTGCCAAAAAAAATCGGGCTTACCCGCCAAGGAGTTGCTCCAGAAATTTCACGTAAAACAGAACGGACACCACAAAAACACGAAAAATTGCCAAAAGTTACAAATAAAGCCCAAAACTTAAAATAAGTTAAAATCCTTCTGGTATATAGGAATAATAACATATTCGCTCATAATAGAGTTAAACAGAGCGCAAACAAATTTCATACGGGGCTCAAAATAATTAAATACAAATTTCCCATGAGACAAATCCCGACGACATAATAAAACAATTTTGGGCATCTGGGTATTTGGCGAAAAGGGCTAATATGGCTCTTCAGGATTATCTTGACGCAATACAGGAACTTTCAGGCAATAAAAACAACAAATGACCCACTATTTTAAAAGTACGAAATTTTTTCAAATTGGGTAGTCACAGATTTCGGGGTGAAATCTGAGTGACACCAGTTGGCTCCGTCTGTGGACATCTTTTTCTCCTGACAGAATGGAAAAGGGAAAAGATGAGATCCCAGCATCTCTGGTTTCGTATCTTGTCTTTTGGGCACGGGGTCAGGCAGACAAACACAACACAACACAACACCAAAACAAGACAAAACAAGGAAAAACAAACAAAGGTTTTATTTATGTACATACAGGTTTTACCCTGCTTCTCATGTTCGGAACAGCTTCAAGTGTTGCCCATTGAAAGGCAACGGCAATTCAACTCCATCCTGATGAGCAAGAATGAAGCTATCTGCTCCGGCGATCTTTTTGATTACAAAAGGCCCTTTCCATAGTGAATCGAACTTTCCATGCATGCCTTTTGTTTCTCTTCTTTTGTCCCATAAGAGGACCCAGTCATTAACTTCAAACTTTCTTTCCCTGGCATTTTTGTCGAAGATGACTTTCACCTTCCTCTGATGCTCTGTCAACCTATCTGCAACTTGAGTTTGTACTTCCCTCAATTCAGTCAGGTACATGATTCTTTTATCAATAGCATCCGTGAACGTGGAATCTTCCAGGGCTTTAGAAAGTCGTAGGGCAGGCAATTCCAAGGTGAGAGGCAGCTCTGTGTCTCTTCCATATAGCAGCTGAAATGGGGACATGCCTATCGCCCTCTTTGGTGTGATCCTATCGGCCCATAATGCATCAAACAACTTTTTATGCCAAGTCCTTTGATTTTCTGTTACAAGCTTGCGCACGATAGTTACCAAGTTCTTATTACTAGATTCAGCTTGACCATTCCCTTGTGGATAGTAGTTTGAGGAATGAACAAGGTGAATCCCATACGTGTAGCAGAATTCCACCAACTCCTCAGAAGAAAGATTCGGAGCATTATCTGCTACAATTTTGCTGGGTACGCCAAACCTGACAATAATATTTTCTTTTATAAAATTGCACACTTCGGCGGAAGTGGCATTCTTCACAGGAATAGCTTCTACCCACTTACTGAAATAATCAGTAGCTGTTAGAATGTAATGATGACCGGCGCTGGAAGCCGGGTTAAGCATCCCAATAAAATCCATACCCCACTGTTGGAAAGGTTCTTCAATCACAATGGGTTTTAGGGGTAATGCAGGCAATTTCACACGCCCAACAAAATGTTGGCATGCTTGACACTTAGCTACCCATTCTGCAGTATCTTGAAAAAGGGTGGGCCAGTAATACCTTGCTCTAAGGATCTTGTGTGCAGTGACTCGGGCTGAGAAATGACCACCACAAGCCATGTCATGAAACTGTTGTAGTAGTTGATCCTGTTGAGCTTTATCCACGCATCTGAGAAATACACCATCAATTCCCCTTTTGTACAAACCATTATCCCAAAGCACAAAATCTTTTGACTTCAATTTAATAGTTCGTTTCTCTTTTCTGGAAAGTTGATCTGGGCATTCTCCATACGTTAGAAAGTAAGCAATGTTACTGTACCATTCCTCTACCAGATCTATAAAAAGTACTGCAGGTAAATCTTCATCTATCCCATCCTGATCTGCTTCAGGTACTGATGATTTCATCTCCGTCATTAGTTCACACAGACCTCTTCCTCGAACCAGCTTTGTTGGTTTAATATCCAAATCATATTCTTGAACTTTTGTCACCCATGTGCCTCTCAACAATCCTAACTCTTGCTGAGTAAGGATAGATTTAACTGCAGTATCTGGAACCAAAACCACAGTATGTGAGGAAAGAATATAGTACCTGAATGCTTTGCACGCCTTCACCACCGCATATGCGTGCTTTTCCATTGGAGTGTATTTCAACTCATAGGCTTTGAGTGGCGTGCTCATGAAAGCAATAGGAGTTTCTGCGTCCTCTTGATTTTTCTGCATCAATATTGCTGACATAGTATGTTCAGAAGAATAACAATAAAGAATAAATTCTTTATTGAAGTCAGGTGAGACCAAGACTGGTGCTTTCGACAGGGCCTCTTTGATTTTCTCGAAAGCTTCCTTCCCTTCGCTGCTCCATTTAAAATCTTGTGTCTTCTTCATCATATTTGAAATATGACGGGTTAGCTCAGCAAAGTCAGGAATGAATCTCCTGAGAAAATTCACTTTTCCAAAGAAAGAGTGAACTCCCTTTTTGGATGTGGGCAAAGGCAATGTCTGAATAGATTTGACACGCTCTGGATCTATCTTTGTTCCTTCTTTGGAAACAATGTGCCCAAGCAGCTTTCCTTCAGTTACAGCAAAGATAGATTTCTTAGGATTCAAAGAAATACCATGCTTGCGGCATTGTATGAAAACCTCTTCCAAGTTTGAAATGTGTGTGCTTCTATCTTTAGAAAAGACTGTCAAATCATCCAGGTACACAACTATGCTTATATCTTTGAGATGAGCAAAGGCTAGATCCATAGCTCTTTGAAATGTAGCACCAGCATTGATCAGGCCGAACGGCATCTTCTGGTATGCGAAGGTTCCCCAAGGTGTGATGAACGCCGTTTTGTATTGATCTTCCTCAGCCACCTTGACTTGATTGTATCCTGAGAAGCCGTCAAGCATGGAAAGCATCTCAGATCCAGTGACCACCTGCAGAGTGTGATCCATGATGGGGATAGGGTAGTTATCCTTCAATGAAGCTTGATTAAGGTTGCGGAAATCCACGCACAACCTAATCTCACCACTTTTCTTTCTTACAGGGACTATGTTGGCCAACCACTCCGAATGGTGTATGGGATAGATAATCTTCGCATCTAACAACTTCTGGATTTCTGCAAAGATGGTTCCTGAAATGGTTGGATTGTGTCGCCGCAGCTTCTGCTTGAAAGGCTTCTGTTCTGATTTAAGTGGGATGTAGTGTTGAACTTCCGCAGGCTGATATGTTTTTAGATCCTGATAGGACCAGGCAAAAATATCCATGTATTTCTTAAGAAGCTTAGTAAAAGCTTCCTTTTCAGCTTCCGAACAACACTTTCCCAGATTTACTAATTTGGGATCATTGCTGGCTCCCAAATTTAGTAATTGTGTGTCGGAGGAAGAGCCTTCCTCATTTTCTTCATTTTTCTTAAGCATCTGATCATGCTTATCAAACATTTCCTCAAGAGATACCAAGCCTTTGGGAATTTTATTTCCCTTTAGTTGGATAATCTCCTGACCTCCTGAGACGTCAGCATCCATTTCTCCGACAGTGGTCTGCCTAGGAGGTGAATTGCTTCCCTCATAGTAGATTTCTTCAAAGTTATCTTTCTGTTGGAGAAATGCAGCAATCTGTGTATCATCGTTGAAAACCTGCCATTGCTGGACGTTGTCAGGAACCTTTGGGCGAAAAACCATTTCCACCTTGTAGTCTCCCTGTCTAAAGAATGCAGGGGGCTGATCCGGATTCAACAAGGCTGCAGTAACTGCAAGCGAATCAGCTTTTGAATTTTGTTCTCTCGGAATGTAAGATACCGAGAAAGCTGAAAAATCCAGGATAGCAGAGTAGACCCGATCTCTATAGTGCCGCAGTTTGTCTTTTTTGACTTGGTAGAGGCCTCTTATCTGCTTTACAATCAGCTCAGCGTCTCCTCTTGCGTGTAATAATTTGATTCCCATTGTTCTTGCCTGCTCCATGCCTAACAACAATGCTTCATACTCAGCCGTATTGTTAGTATTTTCGAACATCAATTTGAAGGAGTGCGCATGCACCTTCCCTTCAGGAGAGATAAGAACAACACCTGCACCGGATCCAAATGAACAGCAGCTACCATCAAATTCCAGAGTCCAAATCTTGTTATCAATTTGATGTGATTCTCGAATCACCGGTTGAATTTCTTCTTTATCCATTTCTAGGTAATAGACTCCGTGATCCGATTCTTGAAACAAGATCTGAGATCTAGGATCTTCAGATTTTGATACTGTGTACTTAGATTTCTTCTCAGGTTCCAGCTTCTGATTTACTCCTCTGATTGGTATGTGCGCACAAGACCAATCCATCTTCACTTCTCCACCCAGCTCCTTGCAAAAATTTCTACTCAATAGCATGCCATAGGAGACTGGAATGTCTGCTACAAGGATAGTCATTTTCAGCCTTTTGTCTGGGAAGGAAGCAAGTACTGCCTGCGCATCTTTGATTTGCCCCACAAGAGGGACTTGCCTTTCCATGGAATAACATCTTCCAATGGTTTTTGTCAATGTAAGACCCAAGGCATCAGCAACTTTGGCAGGCATGACGTTGTCGAAGCTCCAGAATCCAGTATGCAATTGCTTAGCTTATGTCCGTTGATGAGCAAAGACACATAGAATGGCTCAATCCTTTCCGATGTAGCAGGAGAAGGGGTGGAAGAAGAACTTGCAGCAGCATTATTTGAAGGTGGAGTAATCTTTGGACTTGACAAGATACCCCGTGGATTATTGTTCGTTGGGCTAGGACCATTGCTTTGCACATATTTGACCAATCTATTCAACTGATCAGGAAATGCCCTCAAATACTCAGCTTCTGACATTTGGACCTTATTTCTCTTGATGTGATCAATTATGTCAAAAGCTTGACTTGCTTCAGCAGGATGTGCGTTGGTTCTTTGCTGCGGATTGAAAGAATATTTCTCCTTGGGCGCTAATGAAGAAGGAAGAATGCTACCTCTTTTCAAGATAGTAACATCCGGGCCAGGATCTTCTCTCTCTTTCCGGCCGCTTGTGGATGCTTCGGCATTTTGGCGTGTCTGAGACCTTGTAAACACCGCAAAAGTGTGACCATCAGAATCTTCAAAAGATTCATAATAGCCCTCATCAGATTCGTAGTCCAGGTAACCAATATTGGAGTCGCCAGCGGGATCTATAAAGTCTTCATCATCAAATGATTCATCAATGTCGAGATCCTCTTCATTAGTTTCCAAGTTATTCCTTGGAGCAGCTTCTATTGCCAAACGCTGTGGTGCAGCAGCAAGTCTGTTTCGATTTTGATTTTGATTTTGACCATTGAAGGTCCGGATAGGAGCTATTCTTGAGGGGGGTGCATTCCCCGTTTGAGAGATCTGCTTCTTGATCTGCAGCATGTCATTAGCCAATCTCTGCAACAAAGGATCAGAAGTACTAGAAGAAGCACCATCACCTTTATGAGATAGTTGTTTGAGTTTTCCAGCCATGATCAAGTCGTCCTCAACTTCCACGGCAGCATTTTGTGCATCCAACAAATTTGCAGGTCTTGCCCTTCTTAGCTGATATCCAACTTCAGGCAATAGAGCGTTTATAAAAAACGTCTTTTGATTTTCATCGCTCAATGCAGCAGAAGTGGGGATTTTATACAAAATCCTTTGGAACTTCGCAATAAAGTCCCGCATGTTCTCGTTTGGCTCTTTCTTCAACTGCGTCAGTTGGGTGATCATCGTGCTCGTGTCCTCTGCAGGCTTGAATCTTTTGATAAATTGTTCACGCATAGTCGCCCAACTGGTTATGGTGCCAGGAGCCAGCCGATAGAACCATTCTCCAGCCAAGTCATGTAAGGTCTCAATGAATAGCCTGACTGAGACATCTTCATGCTCTACTGCAAGCACACCACAAGATATGAAGAAGGCCGCCAAATGATCATCCGGGTTTTGCTTTCCATCTCCAAAGAATTTCGGAAAATTCTTTCTGGATCCCTTTGGCAGATCGTGCATAGGTGGAGCCAAGTTGAGAGGTCCAAAAGCCGCCCCCCATGGAACAGGTACAATTTGGTGCGCCATGTTAGCTTGAGCACGTCTCCTCCTTGTGTAGACTTGATAGACTTGTTGGATAATTCCAGCCGCCGGATTATGCTGAATACGATCCGGATCTGGATGGGTGTGTACTCTCCTACCTGGTGAAAGACTAGATCTGCGGCTTCTAACTTGAGGAGGATGATTGAAATTGAATTGCTCCTGCAGTCGGAAGAAATGATCCGTCCTTCCTTGCGCCTTTACGGATCTGGTGAACGGACGTTCAGCCAGGTTGAGATTTGTATGGAAAACACTCTGATCTTCAATAGAAAAGCTTTGATCTGCAAAGCTAGTTGTTCCCCAGCGGAGTCGCCAAAAACTGTTGGCTAGATTTTCTGCATAGCATCAAACCTAGGCAGTCATGAGATAAATCTCCCTCATTTAACCGGTGAGGCTCCCGTGTCAGATTTGTCAATAAAAATGTGTTTCTATCTATCAGGGGTTTTACTTTAACAACTTAGTTCATGAACCATAACTAAGAAGTTCTGCAGCAAGTAAGCAGCTGTTTAAGAAAGGAAAATTACAGAAGAAGGAAGTAAAGGAATTACAGAGAAGAAATGAGGAAGATGTGCATCCCAATTAGTAGATTGCAGAGCTAATTGCATGCACATAGAAGAAACTCAAATAGATTTGAACACACAGAATTATAAAGCAAAGGCAGCTCTAGATCTAGATCTAAAATAACACAAAGTCTATTAAGAGATCTAAGATTTAGAAGCAAGAAACAAAATACACCGTGACACAAAGTTCTCCGGAAACCTGCTTCTTTGTATTCCTCTGCAACAAGTGGCTCTCAGGGGTTCAGCACAAAGTCTAGAACACAAGATTGCTTCTTACAAATTCTGATCGATGATTAACCCGTAGGTTCTTCTCCTACTTATAGAATGTAGGAGGGAAAGTACAAATAGAAGACTCAAACTGAACTAAAGTATGAACAACAAGTAAAGATGACATTTGGCAATCATCCTCAACTAACTTCTTCTTAAGTGACACATGTATCACTTAACTAATAGAAAGGTTCCACATGACTTCGAGTAATGGTTGCAAAACCAATAACTTAGAAGTTTACAATTCCATCCGGGAACATAGAAAATAGAAGAAGAAAGAAATAGAAGAAGTCATGCCAGCTGTAACATCTACATCTTCTTCTTGTTCTGATATCTGATATACTTGTCGAACATATAGTTCAGCATCTTTCCATCTGTTTTAGCTACTGCTTCCTTTTCTGTCCTGAATTGCAGCAATCCTTCATTCAACACTTTCTTTGCATGCTTCCACTTCTTCCAAACTTGGCCCAAATCTCATGATATGCACTGCTGCGGTGTCACCACCCCCTGCGATAGAGTTCATCGTGAAAGGCTTGGTGGCTTTATCAATCCTCTTTTGCACCATCAGAAGAGAACCCTCCAGAGAATCATGCACCTCGTTAGAAACAATCCGCACGTATGAAGTAATACATCTCCATCCACTCTTTCCTCTGTGAAAGAAATAACACTATCCGGCAAATCGATGTTTGGCTCTCAAGTGCTGCATCCTCTTCAGCAAAACTCTGCAGATCTCCAAACGGAAAGATACTGCAAACTCTAGCTGCTTCCCCTTCTCGGCTGATCCATCCGGCACAATTTGCTCTGCAACCAATACATCTCCCGGCAGCTTGTTGATCTCGGCCAAAACACTCAGGTTACTCTCTGCAACTGTATTTATTCCTTTTATGCTTTCTATCAGTTGCTTTAGTTGATTTTCTGCATCGTTCATAACCTTTAGGCGGGCTGGCACTTCCCCAAGTTGCACAGAAGCTTGACGAATAATCTGATCCTTCCATTCGTCAATAGCCTTTACTTGATTGCTTGCATCTTCCATTTCCTGCATAAGATGATCACTCACTGCTGTTTGAAATGGGCTGAACGGAAGGTTTAGCAACCTTGGCTATGATCTCACATAATTGAGATATTTGCTTCTGCAGCTCTTCTTTCTCCGCCTTTTCACTGTCAAGCCTAAGGAACAAAGCATCCAGCAACGTCTGCGTGTCCTGCTTCAATCCTTCAGTGGTAGCTTGACCGAGTGGTATTTTGGTCACCGTCACATCTTCTGCCGTGAGTTCCTCTTCTACCTTTCCTTCCGCCGGGATTAATATCTCAGCAAACTTCTCTCCCGAATCCTCGATGATCAACCTAGAAGTTGCTTTAGCAACTTTAGGCCTTCTGTCTCTTACTGCTCGAGATCTGAGTAGGCTGCCAGTCATGTTCCTCTAAGTTCATCTCTATTCTTGCTTCCGGAACCAACTGCAAAGCTAACCATTCCGAGAAATTACTTCTCGGAGAATGAGAAGTTGCTGAGTGCGCTACTATTTCCCGCTCTGCATCCTCTCCATCAGAAAGTGCCACAGTATCATGGCTGCCATCCTCTGAAACATCCAAGGACAAAGCTCTTTCGAACTCCGTCATCTGCAGCTTCAACATCTCCTCTGGAACGGGTCTTTGAGCAGAAGTGGCTGCGGAGAGAAGATGAGCGTTGCTGGTTTGATGAAGGCATGGAAACATCCTCTTCTTTGTGGTGCAATAGTTGGTGATCCACTAGTCTTTGGAGAAGTCGGAGTCAAAGCTATGGTCGTAGAAGTGGTCTCCTCTTTCTATTGAGATCTTCTGCGTACTTTCTGACTTCTCGGACCTTCTGCTGCTCTCTCCTTCATGCTTTCGCTTGAGGGAATCTCTGCGCCGAAGTTGCCGTGATTTGATTCATCAATACTTCATCAAGGCGGTATCCCTTCGTTAGCGGCCGATTCGAAGTACTCACCAACACGACTCGGATCTTTCTTCTATTGTCTTTGCGGTGCCATTCTTTATCATCTGTAGTAGAGTTTTATCTCCTCCCATTTGATGGTAAGTGTCAAGTACCACGTTCCCATCATCTTTAAGATCCGCGGTATCCGCGCTAGTCAAAGTCAAATACTTGCTTTGCCGAACTGACTGCTGAAATCTTTCTTTACGACCTCGTACTCACTTCTGCACTTCATCCAGAAATCTTCTAGCGAAGGTACATGTGCGTACTCCTGGGAGATTGTCTTCCTGGCTATTCCAAATGGATCAAAATTAAGCCGTGCAGGGAAGAACTCTTGCTCATACTCGGACAACATTTGTGCTTCCATTCTTGAGCTCTGTGAATGCTTGATGCAAGCTGTAATATCCACAGGTGAGTGGGAAGTAGCCCGTAGACTTGTGCCGCTTCGACTGAAGGTCGTGTAACTCCACAAGTTGCCTGCTTAGCTCCATGGCAATCAATCTGTCACTCGGGTACCTTGGCATCTTTGTTGGTTCACCTGAAAAGCTCGTAACCCTGAGGTATGTGAAATCTGCAAGCTGGATGAATATCTTTGCCAATCTTGGACACTTTGCTTCCCATGCTTCCTTGCTTACTGCGTGAGTCTTCAAGTCTTTGTCTAACTGCTGCGGATGAAATCGTAGAAGAAACCATCGTTGATCACTTTGAAGTCCTTCTCTTGCAGTGCGATAAGGCTGTGGGTAGCACTCGAAAATGGGATCCTGGAAAGAATACCACATCTATCCGACTTGGAAATGACACCACTGTGAAGGCTGCGCTGCATATACCAAGTATGAAGTCATCTTGAAGTGAAGGTACGCTTTACGTTCATGATTGCTCACCGATGTTCTTGCTAATAATTTCGACCAATCGATTATAGAATCAACCTTGTTGATTTCAATGGTCTGATGAAAGCATACATCCATGTCCGGAAAGTGTAGGCATTCGCTTCACCATTCAACTGCATAGCAATTTGACAATATCATCCGCCTCTGCACCAAATTGGATCGTGGAAGAGTTCTCGGGAACACGGAAGGGGATCTAGGCTTCTTCATGAACCGGCTATTCATGATGCTCACACAATCAGCTCTATGCTTTTCCCACCTACATCGGCATCACGAATGCTAATAGAAGTCACCACCTTTAAATCTTTGGAATCTTCAAACAATAATCGAAGAATTCTGCATCCAAACGAATTATTGTCTTTCCCGCTACATCACGCACTGATCTGGATGAAGGATGATAAGATCTAGCACACTCCATCACAAACTCTGGCAATTGGGCTGTACACGGGAAAGCTGCAGCTCGAATAATTCCACTACTTTTGACCGCACGCATGAGTGAAGTCTTACCAGCTCTGGATCTATCAATCAAATCAGAAAGAGGTTCTGGGCCTAGATCCGTGTCTCCTATGTCTGAAAGTTTAGAAGCAATGCATGAATCCATCGTGCTCTCTTTTTCATCTCCTTTCGCCATAGCTTTATCAATCTTTGTCTGAATAATTCTTTTTCTTCTAATTTGGCCTGCTTTCTTCAATACTGGTGCAGATCTGGACAATTCTTCAGATTCGGAGGATATTTGCAATGTATTGGACATTGATAAATACTCCTTTTCTTTTATAAAGCACCTGTAATGAGTTCCTGCAATTTATTCAGACAAAAATGGCCACCGGAGCATGAATAGTGAATTTAAATTATAAAAATCTGCACTTTTCAAGCCTGCTGCCCCAAAAAATGGTGTTTAATTTGCACATAAAGAGATCATGAATCCTTTTAATCAACACCTGAGCTCCTTTAACACCTGTGAAAACAATTGTGCAGACGAAGATGAACCTTTTCCAAAGCATGCGCCAAATCTGGAAGCTTTTAGCCTTTGTTAGCACTTTATCATGCAAAATCCTTCCTCTAATGGGGGCGCACTTTTTCTCCTTGCTGCAATTCTTTACCTGTGTGTTGAATAATAAATCCATATGGCTGCCCATGCTTATATAACCTTCATAATTCTATAATTAATAATTGCCCTAACAATTAAAGGCAATTAATTAATTAAAAATCATGCTTTTCTCTTTTAAAAATTGCATGTTTAAGGACAGCCATCCAATAAATTAAATTAATCCAATTTAATCCTCCACACAGCACTTAACTTTAGCCTCACAGTGTGCTTTGACCATAGCCACTGAAAATAGAAATTAATTCAATGATTTAATGCCTTAAAAATCATTAAATAATGCCCAAATGGGGCGCACTTTTTCCAAGGAGAGGGGCAGCCACTAAATAAATTAAATTTAATTAATTTAATCCCTTTCTTTTATTCTTCCTTTGACTTTTCAACCTCCTCAAGCTTGGTAGCACTTTTTCCAAGGATAGAATTTAATAAAAATAATCAATTTAATTATTTTTATTCATCACCAAAGGGCGCACTTTTTGCACATGTAATTCTATTTTTAAGAATTTTCACCATAATGGGATTCTTTACCTGCTGAGGTAGGCATCACAATCCCATGATCCACTTAAGTGATTTGACTTTTGCAATGGGATTCTTTACCTCTGCAAGGTAGGCACTAAAATCCCATGATTTTACTTAAGTCACTTTCCTTTTATTATATCATGGGAATTTTCACCTACTGCAGGTAGGCAATAAATTCCCACCCTTTCCTCAACCTCTATTTTTCCCACTTTGCAGACTTAAGTGACTTTTATAACACGGGAAAAAGTACCTGCGAAGGTAGGTATACAATTCCCATCCTACTGCGGCTTATATTTTCCCATCGCACTCAAATCCTTTGTTTTCCAAAAATGCGCCCATCCCATGAGGGCTTTCTGTCTGCGACTTCGCTTTTTCCCAGGTGATCCGGACCTCCGATGATGACTTCCTCCGGGCAAAATGTGCGTGTATGTTTTCCAGTGCTCCAGGCCAAAATCGGGCTTACCGTGAAGGAGTTGTTCGGAGAAATTTCACGAAAACAGCGAGCGGGACACCACAAAAACACGAAAAATTGCCAAAAGTTACAAATAAAGCCCAAAACTTAAAATAAGTTAAAATCATTCGGTATATAGGAATAATAACATATTCGCTCATAATAGAGTTAAAGCAGCGCAAACTTGACCTCATACGGGGCTCAAAATAATTAAATACAAATTTCCCATGAGACAAATCCCGACGACATAATAAAACAATTTTGGGCATCTGGGTATTTGGCGAAAAGGGCTAATATGGCTCTTGAGGATTATCTTGGCGCAATCACAGAACTTTCGGGCAATAAAAACAACAAATGACCCACTATTTTAAAAGTACGAAATTTTTTTCAAATTGGGTAGTCACGATTTCGGGTGAAATCGAGGTGACACCACTACGACACCCTTTTGGTTTTCCTCTTATAAACCATTTAAATAGGCAGTTATAGCCTCGTTCTAACTACATTAGCTTCTTATTCTCTTCTAGCTTGCTTCTATTAGCTCCCGGAAGATCAATCCACTTTGTTGGATTGATTAAGCCCTTCAGAACCTTCCAGAACCCTAATTACTCTCTAAGAGAGATTAATTAGTCTAACCTAGGTTAATTACCCTATAACATAGTCAAATCACACTTTGACTTGCTAAAGGTGCTTTTTGGACTTTAGCCTTTGTCCCACATGCACCCAAATCTCCCTTTTCTTCCAAACCAAAAACTATAAATAGGGCTATACCCCCTCCCTCATTTCCTAAGAATTCTCTCTTCTTCCTAGCATAAATTATAGCAATTTGTTTAGGCTTTAGTTTGTGTTTCATCTTCTTCCATTTGAGCTAAAAGCATTTAATCTTGTATTTCATAGCATTAACATGGAGTAAAAGGGAAGATCCATTGGCCTTGAAGCCATTAATGGGGAGATCTCTTTCTCTTAACACATAAACTGAATGCTTAGATCCTCTTAGGTTCATTATTTCAAGCTTTCAAAGAATAGAGATTAACTTCATTTGCTTAGTTTGCATGTTTATTTCAAATTAATGTATGCAAAGAAGGAACCTTGCTTATTTCTTATCACATGGTCTATTGATCAGATTGTCAAAAGCCTTTGGGGTTTCTTTAGAGATTCTTACCCCAAATCCATGGCTTTTACAACTTTTCATTGAACACATTTGGCACGCCGGTGGGACACTTATGTCCACCCTCCATTAATGGAGGTCTTTTAGGTTTTTCAAAGCTCATTTTCAAGTTTTTTGCTCAAATCACTTGTTATTTCCTCATTTTTATTTCTAACCCTAGATAAATGACCTTCATTTGTATACATTTTGTGGGTTTGATATAGAAATAGGACACTTTGACTAACAACTAACTTGTTTGCTCTTGAAAAATTTGAAAATCCGTGTTTTTGTAGGTTTTCACAGGGTGCACGTAGGTGTAAAACAAGCGTAGCGGCGAAACCTAAGCGTGCGCATCATGAAACCCTAGTGCACCGTCGGACCAAGCGCATACACCTCTCGGCCATCGGACGGACTTCATCATTTGCAAATTTTACCTTTACAGGACGCGCACGCGTCTTCGTCATCTGGGGCGTACCCGCCTCTCTGATCGCATGAGTGTAAAAGGTCTGACTGTGTAAGAAATTTTACAGTTCTCTGTTTTAGGCTTAAGCGCGTACACGTCGTAACCTGAGCATCCATGTCAATATAGGTGCATCTTTGTCATATTGTGAGCGTCTGTGTTTACTTCATTGAGTTTTATTAATTTTTGATTGCAGGCATACTTGTTATGTGCGGCGCGTATCCGTCGGTTAGAAAGTGCTTGTGTTGGTATAGGCGCGCAGGTGTCTGTGTTAAAATTGAAAATTTCCACAGTCTGCAAAACTTTTCTTCTAATCCATCACTACGGGTTTTAGGACTAACAAATTGGAAAAACAGGGTCTTTCTTAAACATTTCAGTTTGCATAGATTAAAAGTGTTTTGTTTTTGACTTAGAAGTAGTTTTTGTAGAAGTGTGTATGCTCTCTCCTCGCGTCTTCCAAGGTGATCTTGGAGATCAAAAACACCAATACAAAACTCATATAAATTGTTCAAAAAACACTTGCTTTATAACGATTGAAGTAAAACTTTCATTTTAGTAGAGTTTTTCACGATTGCGTATGCTCTTCCTTCGCGCCTTTTTGGCGATCTTAGGAATCAAAAGCAAAGTGGGAAACTCTCTTTCTTGACATCAACCTACGAATTGGAAAATTACTGAAACTTGTTGTCTATAGGACCTATCGCTTGTCGAAGAAAGGCGTAAAAAACAAAACACAAACCTTCTAATACATGTTTTCATACAGGTTGCCAAACGGTGTGCTACTTAAAACCACATTAATCTAAACAAGATAAAAAACACACCATATTCAAAACATTGTATTACAGGTTTCGGAAAAGGGTACGTCCCTATCCGCTCAACTGGAACATAACCCCTTTGGCATAATGCCTTAAGCTATAACAATGGGGGTGGTACCAGGAACCCTAAATTAGTCCACCATTGTGTAACCTCGTGGATGAAACAGGAAGCGCTCCGCTTACCCACTTGACTAGTACGCCTTGTGAGTTAGAGTTGCAAGTTGTCCGTATCGTGACCTTAGTAAAAGTACACGATGGATGCATTCATTGCCCACTTTGTACTTGAAGGGGACAAAGCCGAGATACTCCCAAACTAGTCATTGCGACTTTTTGGGTAAATCGCGCCTCGCTCTTAGACAACCTTGTAACACCTAGTTGAGAGAACTTGTTAAGGAAGCCATTTTGTCAAGGAGCCCACTTTACTAGTCCTTGTTGCGTCAAGCCATCACAAAGTGACGGCTCATCTGGAATCTAAACCTTGTTTGTTAAAACAAGGCAAAAGAACCCTTGTGAGTTCGAACTGAGTGTCTTTTCATCACGGAACTAAGCTACGTCCCACTTTTGCTTAGTTTTATTCTTGTCTTCGGACGAGGCGAAGCTCTGCCTAAGTGTTGCTTAGCTTGTGTCCATCTTTTGATCAGTACCCTTGCATTCTCATTGCCCATTGTTCGGGGTGAGAAAGGTGCATACATCACGCGTTTTTATCAGAGATAGTACTTGTCACTTTTTTGTCCGTTTACGCCCATCCATGTTTGCGGCTGGGTTGTTAAATGTCTAAAGTGCGCGGGTACGCTTTTCGTATCTTTGATAAAAGTCCTTCCATCTTGATTTCAAGATCATCTTCACCGCTGTGTGTTCGGTTCATCTTTTGTCTCTTCTTGAGTTGATAGTCTTGTTCGCATCTTAGACGTACAATCTCGGTACTTACATCATATTCTCATTTTGTGAGGTGGTATAAGTCCCCTTATTGTGCGGTTACGCTGCTCACACGATTAAAAACTCCTTGTTATACTTATTACTTGGTTTCAGTTTCGACGTCATTTGAGTCTTCTTGAAAAGTGTTGATAACACTTTACATATATCATAATAAAGTTATCATGGTACTAACACCTTGCTTGCTCGGTTAATGTATCATGGTGACGTTATTACGCTATATCTATTCGCGACTTCCATTTTTCAGAAGGTTTGGCTTTCATCGGCATTCAAACTAGTTTTAAGTATACCTTGTCGAGGGACTGTGACAACATCACGTCAATGCTTAGACCTTGTTGGGGTTCTAACTTGACTTACATATTGGTACATCATTTGTCATTATCTATTTTTAGGGCATAGGCTTGGCAATAACAAATTGAGTGAATCATAACATTAGATGTGCATATGAGTGTTTCTTGATAAAGATGATTGCATAAAACTACATCTACGATACATTGTGGTATAATTCCAACATCCCCTTAAATGGCTTGCAGAAAACCATACACTTAGGGGTTATGCTAGCTACATACAAACGTCCGCTAGTGATGCCTAAAATCATAAAAATGGCAGCCAAATCAAATGAGCAGCATATGGGAGAAAACCCTTTCGACACCTTCCCATTCAGTGGTCATAATTTAGGACCGCTCTTCTCTCAAGTCAAAGATACGGAGACGTTAATCGATCATAGTGGAGAAGAGTCGGACTCTTCGGAGAACAACAAAGGTTAGACCTAAATAGATTTGATGAGCTCTTATATTATAACAAAGATCAAGTACTCGCAAGAGTCTTGGCATTAGGAGCTAAACTTCCACACGAGCGCGAAGAAGAAACAAAGGTCGATGACCCTAACTTAGGAGAGTGAAGATTCGTCTTAGACACGAGATAATCCTTTTGATGTGGGGTACGCTTCCACTTCTGGGCAACATAAGGCATTTTGTCGAAGGTGAAACATCACGTAAACCTCACTTTAAGGCTTCACGTAAAGTGAAAACTGAGCGGAAAGCCTCCTCCTCCGAAATTTGATGAAGAAGAGGATCCCTGGTTGAGGAGGAGATCCTCCAAAAACAGATCTTGAAGTTGAGTCAGAAATTAGCGAACCTAGGCTCTTCAAAAAGAAACATAGGCAAAGACAAAGACAAAAACAAACTTAACGAGTTTCAATCTGATCCGCATATGGACTATACCTTTAAAGCAACTCAGGCTCAAAGGTCAATATCGCCTACTAAAGAGCAACTCATTCAGGATGAATTGAAATCTATGAAGGATACGCTCACAACATTACAACAGGGAAGTGTAGGCCAAAACAGAAAATATTCGTATGAAGAACTATGTCCTTACCCCTTTGATAAGGACATGCTACAACAACCTTTCCCAAAACATTTCACTGTTCCCAAGTTTGATAAGTATAAATGCAAAAGTGATCCTCGTGATCATATAAAAGACTTTTACATGGCTTGCCAAGAGGTCGCGTATAGTGATAATTTCCTGATACGACTTTTTCCTCGCAGCCTAGGAGCCGTGGGATTGGAATGGTTTTATAGCATACCTAAGGGCTCCATTACAACATGGCCCGCGCTAGCGAGAAAGTTTGTAAGGCATTACTCCTATAATATGGAGAGTGACATCACGATGAACGATCTATGCAACACAAAACAAAAACCCAATGAGACATTTGCAGGATTTCTACAACGATGGCGTGGGTTAGCTAGTCGCTTTCCTTGTGCCTTACCCGAAAAATAGTTAGTGAGTATATTCGTTCCTAACTTGAACCCAGAAATAGCCTTTCACTTGCAAATGCATTGTGGCTCAAACTTTGAAGAAGTCATAGAGAAAGGTAGTCAAATTGAGAAAGCGCTCATTGCCAAAGGAACGCTTAAACCCGTTACTAAAAACAAACATGAAGCCAAATCCACAGAGACAAACCTAAATTCTTCAATAAAAATAAACATGTTGTTGGTGATGGCATTACAGATTCCAAAAGAGTCCAAGCCTTGTATAGACAGGCCCACTCTTAAAGCTTTCCTGAAGGGCCTCGTCCCCAAAGCGCCTACAAAACATACGTTCACGTCTTTGATAGAATCCTTGTCTACCATCCTAAAACAATTGGATAGATGCAGAAATCCTTATCTACCATCCTAAAGCAATTAGATGGTGCAAAGATGGTAGAATATCCAATGCAGATAAAAGAAAAACAATGATACCCTACCCGAGAGGTAAGACGCTCCAAAACCGGTTTGGTTCAAAGACAATGAATATTGCGACTTCCACCATGTCAAAGGACACAAAACGGATAGATGTTTGAGATTACACCATTATATCCAAGACCTCATAGAGGAAGGGAAGATTGCTGTAGAATCTCCCCCCGAGACCGGTAAAAGTTCAAATGAAAAAATGGGTATTTACAAGGAACCTTTTCCTGACCATGCGGATAAAAATAAAAGAAAACAGATCAAGGGCAAACTTCCAACGACTATAGGACTGCTGCCTATGTGTACCCTACAAATGATAGTCCTTATGATTCCCTCATTGGATGTATTAACTCATCTAACGAACAGATTAACACCATTTGGATCTTAGAAAAGAGTTGCGCAGTCGGGACGAGACGTGCCCGCTTAATCATACCAGATCCTGTGCCTACCCCTGAGGAAAGTTAGTATAACTTGATAGAGCAATTAGAAAAAATGTCTGCTAAGATATCTATCCTCGATCTCCTAAAGATCTCCAATGCCCATAAGAACATACTATTCAAAACTTTGCAAAATTCGGGGTTTCCACAGAAATAGATCCCACGAACCTTCAAGCCATGATTGCACGCTTAGACACAATGATCATATTACTTTCGATTATCTTTACAATCCCACATAATAACCTAGAGCATAACTTGCCATTATATCTCGAAGTGGTGGTTACCCGTCGCAAAATCAAAAGAGTACTTGTAGATGGGGGATGTGGTCTAAATATTTGCACCTTGAAGTTTGGTGAAGCGGCTAGGCTGGTTAAAAGCAGTGGGTGCTAAAACTATCACAATCACATCATATGACAATGAAGAAAGAGAGTCAACAAGGACTATAGTGGTCCCCATGGAAGTAGGACCAACATGTCATGACACAATGTTTCATGTCCTTGACTTGGACCTTCCATACAACATGCTCTTGGGACGCCCATGGATCCACACCATGCAAGCTGTTCCATCAAATTTTCATCAGTGCATCAAGTTATGTCATGAAGGTGGGTGGTTACCATTTTGGGTGACCCGAACCTTTCACACATTGTAGGGCTTTGCACGATTTTTTCTTGTGCAGCTTATGAATGTCCTTTTGCGGATGTTGTCCCTTTACAAACGGAGGCCATGAAGAACCGAGTAGATTCAGAGTCTCTCACACCTTTCAATCAAGATTTTCCCTCGTTGGTCAATCCATTTGCTTCATGGGAGGCCACATCAGCAAAATATGGCCCAAGTAGGCCATTCACTCTTGAGCAGGCTCTGTTGATATCAGACTTATCAGTATCCCCCAGGACAAGGGTAAGCCTTATTTTCAGTTCAAGAGCACCTGCAGAGCAATGTCCTAAACCTTTGGAGAAATTTGTCCATAGTGGCCTCTTGTCTGAGGAGAAAATGTTAGAAGACCCTACCAGTAGAGTACCAAAAGGCACCATGGCTTCATGTAATCAAGCGCCTCAGTACATCAAAGGTCCTCGCATGATGTTTGTCATGGGCTATAGCGGGTTTGGATGTGGCGTTAATGCACAAGGCTAGTTGGAGCCTATCCCTATCCCTCGTTTCAAAACTAATAAACATGGCCTTGGAATAAGGCCCCATGATACTCTACCTTATGAGAATGACGCCACTTCTTCTGAAAGTGAGGACGTTTCGCCTCATTCTGATAGTGACGTAGATTCCCAATGTAGCCTTTACGAAGATCTTGCCTCCACGAACCTATTCCCAGATTCGTCGGTCCTTACCTTATCCGAATCCATCCCCCTAAATAAATGTCCAATAGCCCTTGTATATCCTGAGCTTATAGATTGGGATCAACAACTTCATGTGCCATTGGATTTCTTTGAAAATGATGAGGCATTCGTAGAGTTCATGGGACTCGGGACTTTATTCTAGCTGGAGACCACAAGAAAGGATTTAAGATTCAACTAGACGCTTGTGCCTATTTTGGGGAAGAAGCAGAGATGTGTGAGACGGTTGAATAAAAAGGTTGTAACTAAAAGCATACCTACTTCTGAGAAACCAAGCAAGAAGGCTCAATGGAAATCCCATAGTGACAAACTCTTTGATGAGCTCATAGACAAATAGAATGAAGAGTCTAAAGACGAAGTGATTTATCCATTCAAAGATGATCATGAACTACCACAGGAGGTCGATCTTACTCTTCCCCCTGATCCTACATGGATGGAAGATGCTTCTAAAATGCTTATTGAGGAAACAATCAGCGTCAACATTGGCTCAGAGGAGAAACCTAGAATAGTCAAGTTGGGAGCTTCACTCTCAGCTCAGGAACAAAAGACCTTTGTAGAGCTCTTAAAAGAATACGTGGACATATTCGCATGGACATATGCAGATATGCCTGGTTTGGACCCCAGAGCTAGTTGTGCATAACCTCGTTGTGCACCTAGATGCCAAACCAATCAAACAAAAGTTGAGAAAGATGCATCCTAAGGTGGCGCTCTTGGTCAAAGAAGAGTTAGAAAAGTTGTTAGCTATTGATTTCATTAAACCTATTGACTATTCAAAATGGATCTCTAACATAGTCTAGTACAATAGAAAAACTTGTTGGAATAAGGATCTGCACGGATTTCTGTGACATCAACAAAGCATGTCCAAAAGATGATTTTCCCCTACCTAACATCGACATGATAGTCGATTCAACAGCTGGCTATGAAATGTTGTCCTTGATGGATGGTTTTTCAGGTTATAACTAGATACAATTACGGAGGAAGATTAGCATAAGACAACATTCATCACCCCTTGGGAACATTCTGCTACAAAGTCATGCCCTTCGAGGCTTAAAAATGCTAGAGCTACTTATCAGCGGGCCATGACCGTTATTTTCCATGATATGATAAGTGACATCATGGAGGATTATGTTGATGATATCCTAGCAAAATCCAAAGTAGAAAAGAACACCCTGAAGTGTTGAGGCGTATCTTTCAACGTCTAAGGGATTATAAGGTTCGTTTGAACCCTAAGAAATGTGTCTTCGGTGTTTTATCTAGAAAACTCCTAGGGTTCATTGTCTCACAAAGAGGGATTGAAGTAGATCCTGCAAAGGTTATGGCTATCACAAAAATGCCACCACCTACCACTCTCAAGCAGCTAAGGAGTCTACAAGGAAAGATTCAGGCAATCCGTCGCTTTATCTCACAACTTGCGGATAAGTGCCACCCCTTTACTCATTTTCTCAAGAAAGATGTCACATTCAATTGGGGACCTGATTGTCAAAAAGCCTTTGCGCTACTCAAATAGTACTTGTCCATAGCCGCCCATACTAATGCCACCTACCCCGATGAACCTCTCCTCTTATACATTTCAGCTACCCAGTTTGCCATTGGTGCATTACTTGCCCAATATGACTTAGCCCATAAAGAGAGAGCAATTTTACTATCTTAGCCACACCTTGATCGCATACGAGCTGAATTATCCCCAAATAGAAAAGGCCTGCTTGGTAGTTGTCTTCACATTTCAAAAGCTTCGCCATTATCTCTTGAATAATAAAACCAAGCTCATATCCAAAGTTGACCCTCTCAAGTACCTTTTATCCAAACCTGCCCTCACAGGCCGAATGGCTAATTGGATCATTCTCTTGAGTGAGTTTGACATTGAGTTTGTAAATCGAAGTCTTTAAAAGGACAAGTACTTGGCTGATCAATTGTAGAAGCTCCTCTCCCAGGAATGGAACCTTTATGCTTAGATTTACCAGATGCATCTATGATGTATATTGAAGAATCCATAGAATGGTAGGTTCATTTTGATGGATCTTTTACCTTCCATGGATCTGGAGCAAGAGTGGTCCTCATCACTCCAAATGGCGATGTCATACCACGAG